>JACEVL010000082.1:849245-984245 GCA_020284085.1 Aporrectodea caliginosa
TGTTGCCCTGCAAATGGGTATAATACGACGATAGAGCTTCTCCGTGAAGTTGGTAGCTGTCCTTGGTGCCAGGTCTCGTTATAGTCATAGCAAGGCAAGGAGGCTGGGTTGCGGAAGCTGTGCCAGGATATCGTAGGCGATGTTGTGTTCGCCTGGACTCAATTGATTGTTTCTTGCATCTAAACACAGCGATTCTCAAGGCGAGTAAGGCACATTCCTGTTGTTTTTGCCGTGGAGGCGTGTTCATAGGGAGGAGTTGTACCATGATGTTGTGACTGGCCCTAACGTTTTCGGTTACGAGATCTGGAGTGAGTTTCTGTCTGCATCAGTAGTCACTAAAGGCCAGCATCCATTTGGCTTTGCGGTAGAGTGGTAGAGCCATGTCTTATAAGAGTAGGCCTACAGGACTTTTCCAGAGGGACTGCCTTGTCGATGGTGATGATGATGATCAATCCCCATAAAAGTCCCCAGGAACAGTTCAGTTGTATAGCGCCGGTGTATAAGCTAGTCTCCCTGACGTGGCTTTTGTGGGCGCTGAGAAATTTTTGAAGATTTGCACTATAGCCTGGCTATAGGGAGAGTGACGTCATGGCTATAGGTCAAGGACTCGAGGTAGGAGGCTGAGTCACTGGAGTAAGTGCTGGCAAACGTAGATGTTCCAGTGTTTAGGGCGCCAACGTTACTTGCCCCATGTCATCTGCCAGCTGGTGTCAGTGTCGAAGATCGTCGAAATCGCCGATCACTACCGTCCGTCTCTCCCCAAAAAAGCGGGAGTACGTGCCGGAAGAAAGTGCTGGGCTGGGGGATGATTGAATGGTAAGACGCTGGTACGAAGATCAGAAGGACGCGGGTCCGATACCCTCTAGCCCATGAAGTTGACTCAGCCTTCAACACCCTTGGGGGCGACTGTAAAATGTGCAAAAGAACAGATGGGTGCCTTGCAGGCTACCATACAGTTAAATTCGACTCCTGTTAAACTTGTGATCATCTCTTACTACTACATCATGCCAGGGGCGTCCATCCCCCCCTTACGCCTATGAAGCATTCCCCCCCTCATGTCATCAGATTGCCCCCACGACGACCGCCCCAGACGATTGGTCGACAAAATAGAAAATTTAGATTATCAAATTTGAATCACGATTTTATCGTTGAATTATTCATTGAATTCCTTATTGAATTCTTTAACTTTTAGTTCACTAATCAGCAACATTATGCATTAGGCCAAAACAAAATAATGGTGTGTTTCCGGTAACGCGACCGAGTCACTTTTTGCCGCGACTCGGAAAAGTTTGTAAAAATTATTTTTTTTTTAATTTTGTAATTTTTTTATTTCACATTCATTAAGCCTTTGCATGCCGGAGATGCAGAATCGCGACTTTATAGGTGCATTCACTAAAGCAGAGACGTTCGGAAACTAGCGGTCTTTCAATGGAAATAATGGTGCCGTAAATTACAGCAATAAAAGGGCCAAAGTGGGGAGGTTTGGAGACGGAGGTAATAGACCCGAAAGTGGTGGATTTTCTCACAGCGATTTTCTCACGTTACCAGCCATGCATATTTCATAAACAGCCGTTGTCTGCTACACGTTTATTGTTTAATGTACATAATACATAATTCCTTCCCCACCTCTGCCTCTTCCATTTCACCTTGCAAGAAAAACGATGTCAACAAAAATGAAATAAATAAGATTGTTTTCTACAGCTGTTTGTAGGTACATTCTGCAAATAGGCATGTTTAATACTCGCATATAAAATACATACTTTGGTACAGCATGTACCGCTGTGCATAAATGGGCAGTGGCGTAATTTTGGGAAATCACTGCATAAAATTATTTTACCAAAATAAAAATATTTTCCTGCCTACCTACCCAGTTTTTTTAAACTCTGTTACCGGAAACACACCATTATTTTTTGGCCTTATAAAATATGAAGACTTGTACACAGACAGAGGCATACTGCCAGAGCGGCGAGACAGTAGGCCTACTGCTCAGTTTTTTCATTTAAGAAATTAATCGGTTTTTCATTTGAAAAATGCATTTCTTTGTTTTAAAAATAATAAAATCATTGAGCAGACGTTTAATGTAAAAAAATTTTTTTCCCCCCTGAAAAGCCAATGAAGATTTCTGCTTCATTCCCCCCATAGGATGGACGCCCCTGCATCATGCAATCTTATAGGTCTACTGCGTACTTGTCAGTTTGAATTAATAAACGGAGACATATTATTGCAGTTTAAGGCTAGCAACAGAAAATAGGCTCCTACAAATCCATTAGTAAAAAGGATGATAATCCTGAAATTCTAAAACTCCTCACTCTGGAACACATAAGTAAATACAATTCTTATACTCATGTCTACACAGATGGTTCTAGAGCAAATAGCTTAGCTGCCGCTGCATATACTGTACCGAGCTTAGACATAGATAATAAGTTACGCCTTTGTGATAATTCCAGTGTTTATGCTGCTGAAATGACTGCTATAAAAGAAGTATTTGCCTGGATAGTAGATAATGAAAACTTGGACCTTAAACATTTTGCTATATTTTGCTATATTTTGCTATATTTTCTGATTCTTTGAGTGTGCTTACTTCTCTAAAGAAATCCTTTTCTAAGTCCAGACCCACTTTATTGCAAGATACAATAAGAATCTTTAATCAAATAAAGTTGAGTGAGGTACATTTGATATGGATCCCTAGTCATATAGATATACTGGGTAATGAAAGAGCTGATTCCTTAGCAAAGCAATCATTAGAACTACCCACAATTAACTCCACAGATTATTTAGAATTACAGGAAGTATTTTCAATAATTAAATCTCATATAATCTCTAAATGGCAGAAGGAATATGATAGTGACCTCAAAGGTCTTCATTATAAGAGTATTTGCCCCATCATAGATACCAATAATAAATTTATAGATCTTAGTAGAAAAAAGGAAGTGCAAATCTCCAGGCTAAGATTGGGAAAAGTGAATCTTAATGAAAGACTGTTTCTAATGAAAAAGCATGACAATGGATTGTGCACCTTATGTCAAGTCAAAGAAGATATAAATCATCTATTGTTATATTGTAATAAAGAAAATATCTCAAATATATTAAGAGATAAGTGTAAACTATTCAAGTTAGAACCTAGCATTAAGACCTTGCTTGGTGTAGGCTGCTTACAAAGTGAAGTTTTTAGGCTGGTCAACATTATAGGTAAGGGAAAGGTATTGTAGGAGGTAATATTTGTATTTTGTCAATGGATGTTGACGGGTGAATCCCTTTGTGTAGACTTTTAGTTGTTGGGCTGTAAATTAATAGACAAGATGTGTTTAAAGTTTTTTTTGTTTTTTTTTTGTTTTTTTGTTTTTTTTTTAAACCGCTTTTATGTATATTATTATGTTAAAATGTCTTGTTGTTGTTGTATTGATTGATTACTTATGTAAAGATTTTTAATTAAAGTAAGAATCTCAAGTCAAAATTACAGATATATAATAAATTATCATAAAGCTTTATTAACAATTAAAAAATAAGAAATTAAGAAACTCTGGTGAAATTACATTACTCTTCTACATTCATTGATATAACATATGATTAAGAACTGTGATTTTAAATCTATGACTATACATGTATTTCTTTAATAATATTTGATTGCAATGTTTAAAAATTTAAAGTAGAATAGAAATAAATTGTTTATGATATTTTCTGCAAAGCATTGTAGAACTTGTCTGCAAGTAATATAGATATTAATAGCTGAGTTGTATTATGATGTTAAAAATGAATATTAGTGACATTGTAAAATACTGTTTAGACGCCTTTAAATGGTGTCATTTGAACTCTATCAATTCTTTGTTTTTTTAAAATTGTATTGTGCTTAATTGTGAATTGTCGTCAACGGCCTTTGATGTCATATGATGACGGTAAACTTTTGAATAAAAAAAAAAAGGCTCCTACCCAGAGCCGTTCGTGTCAAGGAATGTTCAGAATGAGAAAGTGTGAAGACCGGACTGAGTGCAAATGGAGAGGTCTCTGGAGTTCGAAGGGACTGAAGGTAATAAGGTTGACTTAAATGCAGTCTATAGGCCTAAACAGTTAGCCAAGTCTTGACAATTATTCTCAAGCTGTAGATTAGCCGCACTGTAGCCTACACGTTTTTCTATTTACGTCTGCTTAAAAACACTATAGCGTCTTTTGCAGGAATAAAGAATAGCGCAGCAATATAATATTTGTATTTCACTCATTGCGCTGGTTTATTTTAGGTTCGTTGGTCAGTTGCTGTGTCATAACGAAGATGATTATCGTCGCCCTCCTCCTTTGTCGAGGCTTGAGACTGGCACTGCTTTATTACGGGCAGCGGCGGACTTTCACTTTAGTTTATATTCAGGAGTGATGCAACTCACTCCCGTTAATAAATTTTGTAATGTAATGTAATATAACGTGCAGAAACTGCGAAATGAGAACTCTTGTAAAAATATGTACTCAATAGAAAGGGTGTGCTATGTGGCGGTGTCAGAATTTTCCAAACTTATTTTACTAAGTTGTTGCTTTTAAACATCAGTTTTGGTTGAATATAATAAACTCATCTTATTTATTGGTAGAGAAATTACTTTATTCGGTTTTAACAGAATGTGTAAATTGTATTAAATTTGGCACAATTAGTTTTAAACGAACCGTTATTGCCACCTGGGGAATAACATGAAAACCAAGGAATATATTTTTGAACTTTCAATTTTACGATTTCGTCAGATTTGGAGAGCGTTAAATTAGTTAATAAAAACATATCGTAAAAATTTGTTTAAAATTATCAACAGCAGGTTAATTAATAATGTGCAATTACTACCAACTCAAAAGCGTCATAAGCAAAACCTGCGTGTAGGCCTATATTTTAATGTTTAGCGACGTCTTAGACCGTTAAACATGTTTACTAGGCCTACTTAGACTAGGCCTATAGCTAAAAAAGGCCATAGGCTAATTAGGTCTATAGGCGGCAGGCCTACGTCTTTAAAGTTTCAGATGTGGCTCAGTTAATTTAAAACACAACTGTAGTCCATCTGTTTTCTTTTTCGCTTCTCTCGTTATTGATTTCGTGTCTGACAGATTGTTAAGACTGCGGTATTTGAAAGGTTGCAATCTCTGACCCTCTGGCAACCAGACTCGTAGGCTACCTCCTTCGGGCTACCCTTTGCCTAGACGCGGCGCTCGTGAATAAGCTGGTGTCCTACGCTTGGCTTTTGAGTGGCGCTTTAGAAGTTTGGAGATTACGATTACGATTGCGATTAATAGCCTACTTGGGCTATAATAATAATTTTATTATCACTGGCATCTTATCAGAGGTGCAAAAAACCAAACTTCTTCAAAATGAAAAGTTTTTTTTTGTGTTTTGGTTTTATTTGGTTTTTTGTTTGTTTGTTTTTTGTTTTGGAGATTTTCCTATTTCGGATCATAAAACTCATATATATGGCATAATACCGTTCAAATTAATCAGATGCATATAAATGAAATTAACTAGAACAGTAGAACCGTAGAATGTCATAAAACGAAGTTAACAAAGACCATACAACAATTTCCAAGAGAGTTGAAGAGGTGACATTTTTGGCATTTATAATTTTGAAATTTGTAAAAACCAAAAACCAAAATTTGAGGTTTTTTGTTTTTTTGTTTAGGCCTTAAAAAAAAAAAAAAACAAAAACAAAAACCAAACCGTTAACAGCCCTGCATCTTATATCTTCTGTAATTTCTGTTCTTGTGAATTGTTTAATCGTCATAACATGTACAGCGCAGTGCATTTGTCAGGCGCTTCCTTAATTAAAGAATAAAATAATATTATTATTATTATTATTTATCTCGACTACAGCCCATGTGTTGGGTTTCCTCTAGCGAGTGGACTGGAAACTACCAATATTTTAAAATGTATTAGGTCTACTCCAGATTCAACCAATATTTAGATCAACTAATCCGCCAAAATCAACCATTTGATTGCGAACGCCTCCAGATGAAATTTTATATTGCAGTTTCTTAGTATGAAAGTATAACGATGTCCTCTTGGAACACACAGACACCCTATTATCGAAAGCATTTCTATATATATATAATAATGTAAACCTATAAAATTAGGCCCACTTAACTATTGTTGAGAAAGGGTGTTGCCAAATAATAGGAATTTTGACAGTCCATTCTCCAGAATGGATTGAGATTTAAAATGGTGCAACAAGAATTTTTTTAACGTAGTAAACACTGTTCAAACAGCTCTTCAATTAAGCAGTGATAAGTAATAATATTGAAGAATCTAATACCACGTAGATAGCCTAAATAGGCCTAGGCCTAGTCTCCTAGATGAGTGTAAACGTTTTAGATCATGTGATTCATGTCTCTGCTAGATTAAGTAGGCTAATAGGTCCAACTGTTGAAAATTACTAGCATTTTAACTATACTAGCCTACGCGTGTTCGTTAATTAGTTTAGCCTATATCAAACTGCAGGCACGCCTGTTCAGGCAAGGTAGCCGTCAACAATCCTTTCAGCCGCAAGATTTCTTTTGTCGAAAGTTTGTGTCCAACTATATACATCAAATTAGCTAAAATGCTAACTGAAAAGAAAAACTAGTTTGATTTGGCAGGGGCGGATCCAAGGGGGAATCCGGCCATGCCCCCCATTTGAAATTTACACAGGACGTCCCCCCATCCCCCCCCATCGCGAAGTAGACAATCTTCACTCCGTGATCTTTCGTGAAGAAAAGGAAATGAGGATGTATAAATAAAATGATGAAATGCAACCTGACAATTTGATTTATTAGTTTATTAGTTCATTGCATTGGCTATTTGCAAACAGCAATCGGCGAATATGAAAATATCTCAACTTGGGCAAGATTGAACAATCTCCGACTAAACAAATCAAAGACACGAGAGATGGTAATCACGAGGAGAGGCCGTGCGGGCATCTTCGTCCCCCAGGTCATTCCCGAAGCCGAGAGAGTAGATTCAATCAAGGTCTTGGGAATTACCCTTCGCTTTGACCTAAGAATGACCTCACACGTGGACTCAGTACTATCAGCATCTTCGTCGTCCATGTATGCTGCCCTGGGGGTCTTGCGATCGCATGGTCTTTGTCCACCGTCATTGCATGTTGTTGCCAAGATGACAACCATAGCACAACTCATGTATGCCTCCCCGGCATGGTGGGGCTATGCAACCGCCGAAGACAGAGGAAGAATAGAACAGCAGATAGCCAGGATGAAGCGCAGAGGCCTTATTGGCCCTGACGCTCCCACCGCTGCGGAGCTGGCGGATTCAGCTGATGGCCGATTATTCGCGGCTATTAACGCAAATGAAAGCCATGTTCTGCGTGGGCTCTTTCCTCCAAGCCGCCCCCACCTCCGCTATGAGCTAAGACCGAGGCCACACGGTTTCCTCCTCCCAACCAAGGACGATCCCAATTTCATATCTCGTGTATTATTTAAAAACATCTACTAAATGCATTATTCTCCAGTATATACCTTATTGTTACCCATTTAATAACTAACTGTCAGAGCTTAGACAATTTTTCCTATATGTTACCTGTAGGGCCTAACAGCTTGGTTAGCTGTCAGCTTGGTGTTGTGAATAAACGAAATTGATTGATTGATTGATTGGTAGCTGGGACTAGGTGTTTGAGAGTATCTTGCTTACCGGGTAGTCGGGTACTTACTTCATCGTTGAAAGTGTACAGTGGGGGACACAGTTGCCAAGCACCACAGAATGAGTCACATCATTCAAGCATCTTAATTTTACTATATATGATTATCATAATTATATTTTAATAGCTATGTAAATGCTGTCAATCAATCATCCATGTCAAAGGGGCTTTGCTCCTCTAACCGCTGACCATCGACTTTCTCATGGACCAGCGTTTAATCTAGACACCTCTGGGGGAATGTTCCCCACCCCAGGTTGTATTCCCCAGAGAAATATAACAAAATAATAATAGTTTGAGTTGTTGACATTATAATATTATATGAACTGTTGTAATATATAATGATATACCTTACACTATTATATGATATAGGCCTAATGATATAATTTACTATTATAATATATGATACTATCGCATTATATTGAGTATTATCTGCTATTAATATAATTAATATAATATTTGTATATATTTGTACAACTATGGCCTAAATAGCTTCTCTCGAGTGTTGTCTTTCACATTTCAAAATATAAAATCTTGAAATGTTGTGTTCCTGGAACATTTAGTAAAAGTATACATTTTACTACATGGCTTCCCGATTCGGTAGTTGAATCCTTCTTGCTTGGTTTGTGTACCATTTGGAAACTATTTCTGCTAATTGACTGCTGGTCAGCAATTCGTTAACCTTAGGGCTTATGGCGTTCATTCATTCATTCATTCATTCATTCATTCATTCATTCATTCATTCATTCATTCATTCATTCATTTGAGAGATTTATATAGCGCCCCTTCAAGATTATCTACTCAGAAGCGCTCCCGACTCAACCCCGGTCCGAGGCTGAAGAGAACAGTCTTGAGGTTAGAGAAGAATGTGGCCGCAAGGGCTCTATGCATTAGGCATAGATCCACAGGGAGCTCATTCCAGGTTGCAGGGCCAGCAACAGAAAAGGCATGGCGCTGCATTATAGATGTCCGTGACCGGGGAACAAGAAGCTCAGCCTGCTTAGAGGAGCGGAGAGAACCACGGCGCTGGACGCTCAGGGTGGAGCAGTAGAGCTCCTGTAAGTAAACAGGGGCCACACCCGCGAGGCAGCGCCAGACCAAGGCAGAGATCCAGTAAACGCGAGGCAGCGCCAGACCAAGGCAGAGATCCAGTAAGTGATCCGCTGCGGGAAAGGGAGCCAATGCAAGACATCCCGCATGTAATCACTAACATGGCCGAATCTTGCGATGCGGCCAATAAGGCGTGCCGCCGCTCGCATAACCCGAACCAAGCACCCAACCCGAGCCGCCGGAAGACCCACATAGAGGGCGCTGCAGTAATCAAGGCGAGAACCAATAAAAGAGTGGATAAGCGTTAAGGCAGCATTAGAGGTTAACTTAAAGAACGGAAGACCACTCTAAGCTGACGCAGCTGGTAGTAGCAAGCGCGGCATAGTAGGTTGATATGCCGCATGAAGGTTAGTTCTTGGTCCAAAGTGACACCAAGGTCCCGGACAGAGGGTGAGAAGGTAAACTGTGGGAACTCCTGGGCAAGGGCCTCCAGGAGTCCAGGTCAATCTTGGCAAGCTGCTGGCTCGTGCCAAGCCAAATAAACTGGGTTTTAGAAGCGTTCAGCCGTAGCTCGTTTTCATCACTCCAACTTCCAATTAAGCAGAGGTTATTTTCATCAATCCAACTTCTATTTAAGCAAGAATTCTGTTAATTAATCCAACTTCTACTCATGCAAGAATCACTTTCATCCGTCAAGTTAACACGAGTCTTTGGACTATCGAACCTTCGGACTATCGAACCTTCGTCCTATCGACCTGTTACCGCCTCGACTACTGCAACTCTGTCCTATCCGGTCTTCCTTCATCGACAATCTCTATCATCAGTTCTATACACTGCAGCCACTCGCCTAATAAAAGGTCTTGGTCCCAGAGGTCAAATCACGTCTTCATTACAACAACCTCACGGGCTGCACATCCGCACCCGTATCGCCCTCAAAATCTCCTCGTCATGTATGACACATCCACTCTGAGCCTCTCCCTCATACATGGCATCCATGGTTACGCCATGTTCTGTTTCAAATACGGAATGACTCCGATCGTCCACGCGAATGGATTTTTACCCAATCCCTCAATGGATGTCATCCAACGTCCTCTGCACTAACCCTTCCAAGCCTTAATTCATCATCCTAGGCCTTCCTGATAAAATCAAGAAATTCTCGGCCCTTCCAATCACCTTCCGACTAAGTCTTCACCTCTCATCTTCTCCTCCGACTGCCGTCCTGTCCTCATAATTGATTTCACCCTTGATCCCCATCTGTTCTTCTCTGACCACATTTCCAACCACTCGCGTTCCTGCTTCACGGACATTTGTGGAATCCGCCGCATTCGGTACATGTTAGACTTCAAAACTGCCTCCACCATTGCTACCTCCGTTGTCCACACCAAGCTCTAGGCTATCACTGCAATTCCTAATTTCGCTCTTCCTGTACCTTAAGCGTATGCAATTTTTATCGGAAATTCACTAACCCGAGCTCTCAATAGAACGCCTATAATAGGCATCACCATAATTATTATCACTCCCATCCTCAAATCACTCCACTGCCAAAATTCATAGAGTGAATCCACTATGTATACAAAGTCCAATCACTAATTGGCAACTACCGACAATATTCCCATAATTATTGCCACTCACCCACCAATATCATTCTGTCTCATGCTTCTCCACTTATCACCTGTCGGGCAGACCGCTTTCAAGAATTTCTCGGCCTTCCAATTCTCGATCTAAATTTTCGCCTTGGCTGTTCCTCTATACCTCCTCTCTTGATCTGGATCTGGACCTCTGCCTGGCAATCGGACTCGGACCTCATTTTGACTACATTTCGAAATTCGGATAACCCCTCTGACACAACACTCGTGAATAAGCTGGTGCCCTGTGCTTAGCTTTTCAGTGGCGTTTATAAATTTCGAGTTTGCGATTATGATTACGAATGCTTTGAAATGCATTCGGCATTTTCAGCCAAGGTATACTGATCTGTTGTTTTTGCTGTTGTTGTTATTGTTGTTTTTGCGAATGACGATGACGCTGTAGTTGTTATGACCAATTGAACTATTATTGCTAGATCTTCCAGTGATTGATCGGTTTATTTATTTATTTACGCCACTGATAGTTCTGCTTTCGACTGGCACTCTTAGTCGTTATTATAACGTCTCTACGAACCTTTTCGCCAGATGGCGTCAAATTGGTCTGCAACGTCTGGTAACGACGCCACTCGCTAGATGGCCAAAAGTGACACCAAAGCCAGTAAATTTAGGTTATAGTTACAAATAACACAATATAAAAATGCTAAAACTTTCAGGGCAATTCGTTTCTATTAAATGATATTATACTTGCGAGGTCGAGTTTTTTCTCCGGCTTATCGAATGCCTATGTGCAAAATGAACAACACCCATGCGCAGATCCGTACACACCTTTTACATAGAATTAACAATATTTTATAAGACGTCGACCGTGTGTGGTTCACATTATTATATTACATTACATTACAAAATTTCTTAACGGGAGTGAGTTACATCACTCCTGAGAGTTTAATTAAACATAAAACAATACTTTTTTTCGGTTTGATTAAAAATTATGCATGGTTTAGTCGGCTCAAAGTATATTACTTAGCCAATATTAGCAGACTGCAGTTCGACAACTGTGACCAACCTTGTCACAACCAATTAACTGATTTCACTGATCCCCAAAACGTTATCTCTGAAAAGCACGATTGTCTGACAGCAGACCCTCTTTCGTTCATTCATTCATTTCATTCATTGTCTGTGATTATTCAGAAAAGCTGAAACGCTCGTCGATAGACCACGCAAGTTGAGGGTTGACAAAGGCGTAGGCTATTATTGCTATTATAGTGCTGTACGTAGTGTTTGCGCCTCTGTGCATGGATCGTGAGTGGACCAGTCTCCAGGTTTCACAGACAGGTTTCTACAAAGACGTCAAAACGAGTGTTAGGCTACAGCTTACAGTTTTCTTTAGCATTCTACTCCATCTCTCTACATAGGCCTATCTATTCGACAGTGAAAAAGATGGTGGAACATGCGGTCGCCATCAAATCTCGTTCTGAAAGAATGTGCAGGCCTACTTTTATTGGATTTGAAGCCGTTTTCTTGCAAATATCTCGTCTGTTCGTCAGTGATTACGTCCTAAACAAAAAAGACGCGGAACGCCGGTGTCACAAAATAGAGTATCCCCCCATAGGCCTACCTTAGCAAAATGGAGTATTCGGTTTAGTTTGCATTTAGTTTGACGGTTTCTAAGTGTATCCAGTCGTAGCCTACTCGTAGGTCTACTGTTTGGATTTATTATAGGCTAGCCTACACATAAAATATTTTAAGTTGCGTATCTTTAGTTTGTACGTCGACCTGAAATTAATTAACTTCGTTTTTGGTGATTTTGACTGGATTTTCGTCTTGGCTATCGTGATGCGCATGACGTTGGGGGAATGGGATAGAATGGTTTATCCCCCGGATACTCTAATCCGGTTTATTCCATCCGGGGGATATGCTTTATGGGGGGTAGAATTCTCGGAACACCGGCCCCCCATAGGCCTACCTTAGCAAAATGGAGTATTCGGTTTAGTTTGCATTTAGTTTGACGGTTTCTAAGTGTATCCAGTCGTAGCCTACTCGTAGGTCTACTGTTTGGATTTATTATAGGCTAGCCTACACATAAAATATTTTTAAGTTGCGTATCTTTAGTTTGTACGTCGACCTGAAATTAATTAACTTCGTTTTTGGTGATTTTGACTGGATTTTCGTCTTGGCTATCGTGATGCGCATGACGTTGGGGGAATGGGATAGAATGGTTTATCCCCCGGATACTCTAATCCGGTTTATTCCATCCGGGGGATATGCTTTATGGGGGGTAGAATTCTCGGAACACCGGCTTCAGGGGCAATGTTAATCTAGAAATTTTTACCGGTGCGGCTTTCTGGTCGTTAAAAAAGAACCGGAACACCAATCCGGTGCGTTTCGGTCCCAACCGATCCCTGCTGTTCGCGGGTAGGCCTAATAATATTGCGCCAAAGGCCGCCTCTGTGATGCTTGTCAGATCATTCGCGTGAAATTTTCTAGTTTTAGATGATTTTAATAACACCTACAATCATCGCCGCATGGCAGACGCCACATGGTTGGTGAGAACTAGAAACGACCAGTCAGGAGTTTCGACGTGCTTCTCCGGTAGGCTAAGCCCTCAGAACGGGACTCAAAAGATTACAGCAACACACATGTTGACAAGACTATCGTGGATGTAGTCTTCTCGGGCACTATACTTCGAATAATTATGTGGACTTTGCATCACCAGGTTTCAATTAACTCCCCATTCTTCGAACCGAATACCATCATTACACCAGGCGGCTAACAGGCTGCTTCACACGCTAATTTCGATCTTGATATTTAGCGTGAATTTATTTAACTATGGGGAGGGGGAGAGCGCTAGCCTTGATTCCACCAGTTGAGGGCGAACTTTGTCGAAATCGAGGTTGACCTCCACTATCATTTATGTAACAAGTTACATCTGTGTCAACCTGTCTCTATGAACGTCTATTGAAATGACTGTTTGATCATATCCACATTTACAATTTACCATACTTACCTATCTACATGCATACCTATTTAACTACCTACCAGCCAACCAGTAAGTCAAAAGTCGCGACGTTATCAAAAACACTTGATATTCTATTAAAGGAAAGTCCAAGTGTTTGCGCTGGCTATAATTGACATCTGAGCCAAGACAGAAGTAGCTATAGACTGACGATGTCATTTAAATGGCGACGGTCGTAATTATTTTTGCATTGCAACCAAGTAACCAACCCATCCACCTATCTACATAAACCAAATTCAATATATCACTCACAAAATTATCAGCATCCCAACTCACGGTCTAAGTCTTTCCACACAGCATCGAAACTTCTTTTGCCACTACTCCAGCGGTACCCAGTCCGAGGGAAAATAGTTTTCACGGTTCAGCTGGTAATAAAACTGGCTTCCATTTCTTGGCCAATCCGTGTAGAAGACAGAGGTCTTCTTAGCAAGCCAAGCTGCCCACCATCCAAAACTTCCGGTTGATATAATAACCCCGTCACACTTCGACAACACAGCCAGATCGAACGCAGCTGTTTCGCCATCCGTGAAATTGATAATCGCGTTCGAAATGTTTTTTGGAAGATTCGTCACGGACCAGTTGCGATCCTGGGTGGCTACGACGAAGTTCACTGAAATGTAACGATCCGTGAAGTACCGAAAGGCAGAATGGAAGTAGCTAACGTCGGCGACTGAAATTCCCCACTGATTGTTAAGAAAGTCCCCGCGACGTACGTGAACCCCAATTCGAGTTAAACTGAATGGAAGCGTGGAGAGATAGCGCTCTGCCGTGTTAGAAACAATTTCTCGAAATCGAAGGAGTCTACGTAGTTCGTACTCGTATTGTTCAGCGTACCGGTACGTTTGACTAAATCCGCATACGAGTAGGGTTTCATTGGTAAGCGCGAGAGATTCTACGAATTTTGGATCATCAAAACGCTGGTCGTAATCGTAAGGTTCCAGGTGGAGGTCCTTGCAAGGGCAGATTTGTTTCTGAAGATCATCGTATCGCGGAATATCCAGCTGGAAGATCTGATCGAGGTACCAACCGGTGCGTGGCATTACTAGGGTTCTTCCGGTCACGCGTGCTACGTGCAACATGGACGCAAGGAAAAACAAGTGGTTTCCGGTTCTGTGATATCCAGTGAGACGTGGTCGACACAGGCTGACGTACTTACGGTGTAATGTTGCTCCACTTCCATTTGCCAATGTATATATAGATGGAGAATCGGAAAAATTACACCCGCAGGATGGCAAATCCGGTGGAACGTATTTCCGATGAATTAAACGAAGTCCTTTCAGATTAATTAAATGAAGCGAAATAAAACAGAAGAGAATCAAAGCAATGGCGATTACTTGATAAGGCGTTTTCCAAAACATGCTGTTTCTGCTCCCTTGTGACTTCTATAGCGCCACTCTCCTGTAATGTAAAAGTGTCAATGGTCAGGCTACACAATAATGATCAATACATTCCCAGACAAAGAGAGATTTGTAATAATAGTTGAAAACGACGATCAAAAGGAGTATATAGCCTCTGAGGATTTTTCCAGTTTTGATATATTGTCTTCTGTTAAAAATATCAACAAGTTTTGAACTTCTAGTTTCAGTAGTACATGAATGTTTCAATCTAACATGTAGTCATTTGACTCGTTTCCCGCATGGTTTTAAATAAAATGAACCAGAATTAACAAGTAATTACTGGGCAAATACTGCATTTGTACTTACTTTCATTCAGGCACTTGAAATTCTTCAAATTTTTAAGATTTTGTTCACTATGTTGACAAGTTATTGTTTGGTTAGTAATTGCCATAATCGAGTCCGATTTCTTAATTGCTCCCTTCCCCCACCCCCCGCCAAAATACCTTGGCCTGCGGCGGCAGATTGGTAGATCTGTCTCTGAATGTCTGTCAGGATTTTGACTCTCATCTGCTATGATTTAGCCAATTGCTGGCGGCGCTCGCACTGCAAAGCGGATCATGCGGGTCAGTAGTGTAGTCCTAAAAAATGAAGTGGGGGAACGCCTGGATATTGAAGTAAGCAAAAAGTGCAATCTTGCAAGAATTTAGCATAGTGTGAGAAAAAAGTGAGGGAACGGCGTTCCCCCACGTTCCCCCCCACTACACCACTGATGCGGGTTCGACGCTTCTCTAAGATGACAGCATAAGCGACCTTTGCCACCGAAGGCATTTCCAAACTAATTTCTGAGTCGTCAGTCTGGACAATGGCTTCGTCTTGATGTTCATGATATGGGAGGCTGGTGGGTGGTTGAGCAATGAATCGTTTATATATAGTGCCTACGTTACCCTGCCGGTTTTGACACTTTAGAATGTCCCACAAAGGGCCGTGATTGGCTGCTGAACCTTTGGCTGGCCCCACGAAGCTGCCAGAAGAAAACATCCACGTGGCATACAGGCGCCAGACTGTCTTCTGCCATCTTCGCCTTTTCGTCGGCTCACTCTTGCTTGGCTGCCCTAGCAGATTTCTTACAGTCTTTGTTGAAAGATTAACAAAATCCGCTCAGTGATCTAAGTCACACTCCAGCCTACATGTACATGAGACTCTACAGTAAGTAACTGCATGCTCTTGAGTGATGGATCAAGACTAATGGAAGAAAATTTCAAGCCCCATAGAGTCACCCCCTAAAAATTATTCACCAGATTTACACAAATCCCAGGACCAAACCTGAGAAGGGTCGAAGGGGACATCTGACCCTACCCCTTGGAGAAGCTAATGGGTTGAATTACGGAGTGATAGAAAATAAACCAGAAAATAGCGAAACTGAAGGAAAATCTTTTCAGCACTGTATGAAAGTGAAAAAAAGGACAAATGAAGTTGAAAACCCAAAGATATAGGGATGAGGAAGTCAAGCGAACGAAAAAAGTCAGGACAGTATATGACAAAAAAATATGACATAAAATTTAAAAGAAAATGTAGAGATGTCAAATTAGTTAATCGTCTTGAGCTTTGCGTATAAAAATATGTCGTAAAAATTTGTCAGTACTTCACAGCCCCGTACTTTACAAAATTCTGGACCCGTTCTTGGTCTTAGAGGTTGTGAACAGTTGTTCAATTTGCAGTTCCTAGTTAAGTACAACCATGCAGGGAGGCCAAGTTGCAAGTATGAATAGTAAAGTTGCG
The DNA here is from genome assembly GCA_020284085.1 of Aporrectodea caliginosa. Taxonomy (NCBI): domain Eukaryota; kingdom Metazoa; phylum Annelida; class Clitellata; order Crassiclitellata; family Lumbricidae; genus Aporrectodea; species Aporrectodea caliginosa. The sequence goes on from JACEVL010000082.1 coordinate 865,648, forward strand.
TCAACTTTGAGAATGGTCGAGACAATACTTAGGTCAGTAGGTTAGTTGGTAGGTAGGCAAATATGTCGGTGGGTAGATAGGGTAATCTTCCATGGATGCCATAGTGAACGTAGGGCCGGGGTTCTTTCTGGTTTTCTTCATTTGACCCGACAATGGATAAATTGCAGGGTCTGGGAAACAGGGTTCGTCAATACCGCTGGGCCCGTCGTTTTATTAACGGCAGGCCCCCAAAATCTTGCGCTTGGTGACAGAGGCATGTGCGTGCGAACAACTTTCTAGAATCGCCGCAATGAGTCCACTTGTAAATTTAGAATCCGCAATCGTTTGACTACAGATCACGTGGGTATAACTATGGTTAAAAGAAAATGATTATTGCGACACACATCTGTAGATAGCTTTAGGGAAGCTAGAGTGGAGTCACTTTAGAAGTTTTGAAAGGAGCAATAAAATGTCCAGTTACATACCTTGATTCTCTTTTACCTTTGGAAGAATCTATATCAAACGAAGAAGTTTAATGACCTTAGAAATGTCTAGTACATAGCGGTATACCTAGCTCTTGTCAGTATACGATCACTAGAACATCATCGAACCGACGAAAGGGATTTTGTTATCGCTGGGAACTATTATAATAGTTGGCATAGTTTCCTGCTATTGTCATCCATTAATTTAACAAGAAAAGTCTGCTCTTTGAAAAATAATGCCTGGAAACAGTAGACACTAATGCACGCCATATCTGTATATATAGTGTCTAGTGCATGAAGCAATTGCTGTAGCCTGTTGCCAGGATATATATATATATATATATATATATATATATATGAAACGGTATTATATACCGTTTTGAACTATTAAACAAAACGGACTGGCGATAGACGACTTCCGACTTTGTGCTTGACACCAGAGTCAAACGTTGGCAAAACGTTTCTTGTGAATCTAGCGTCTGCGCCTACGAGAAAATAATGTGCAGATTGTTCTTTTGAGACGTATAGCATAATTGTGGCCGTTCAGTTATTAATATCGAGATATTATCTTAGTTCATGACCTATGCTCAGAAAATGTCTCTCGACTATAAGATGTTGACTGATAACAGCAGCTTAGCCCAATTTTTAACCTTCAGGATGTCGCGTGCAAATGCGATATAACAATTGATAAGCTAATTAGAAGTAGCAGGCAGACTGAACTTCAACCGACAAAGACAAACTGTTATATGAATTTGAGACGCACACACGCACACGCACATACATACGTACACATGTATGTATATATGTATATATTTAGACAAAGAGTTACATGCATGTAGTGATTAGTTAAGGTAGAGATGTTCAGGTGAATGGAGCACCTGACACAGACACAATCATTGAAATAGGAAATGTATTTGACTGGGATTAAGTTGATTTAAGAGAAGAGAGAGAGAGAGAGAGACAGACAGACAGACAGACAGACAGACAGACAGACAGACAGACAGACAGACAGACAGAAACAGACAGATAGGGAGAGAGACACACATAGAGAGAGAGACACACAGAGAGAGACAGAGAGAGACAGAGAAACAGAGAGACAGACAGAGACAGACAGAGAGAGACAGATAGATAAGGAGGGAGAGAGAGACACACAGAGAGAGACATAGAGAGACACACACACGCAGACAGACAGACAGAGAGCAGAAAGACAAACAGACTGAGACAGAGATAAAGACAGACACAAACACAGGCACCGAGATAGACACAGAGACAGACACAGATGCAGAGACAGAGACAGTCTCAGACAGACACATATACAGAGACAGACACAGAGACAGAGACATATACAGAGAGAGACAGAGACACAGAGACACAGAGACAGAGACATAGACAGAGAGAGACATAGACAGAGAGACAGACAGAGACAGAGACCTAGAGACAGACAGACAGAGACAGAGAGACAGAGAGAGAGAGAGAGAGAGAGAGAGAGAGAGAGAGAGAGCGAGCGAGAGCTTGAAGAATGATCGTGTCAAATAACATTCCACTATTCTTGTCCATGTGTGGTCCAACAGGCCTCTTCCAACCTCTAGCTGGAAAGCGTTGATCCGAACGAAAGACCCTGCCATGGTCTGGACTTTCGTTTCCAGCCGGATGTTAATGTTCAATGTTCCTTGTTGAAGGCTACTCGTACAATCTCTGGCGATGGCTATGGTTGATTGAAATTGAGAACAGACGTGAAAATCCGCGAACCAGCTCCATCTGATATTCCCCACTCGTACATTATCCCAGCGGTTTTCAAACTTTATTTTTATTGTACCACCAGGTAAAAGAAGTCGATTGTTGGCGTACCACCAGAATAGATCTAATCAAAAACAACAGGTAAGCGCAAAGTCCCCTTGCAATTAATTTTGGGGGGGGGGCATCGTAAGTTCTCTTGCAAGGTGTGGAGCGGGTATTAGGGTAGCCTAGTCGTAGATAGACAAATAAAAACTTTGTTTTAAGTTAAAGAATGTAATTGTTATCAACAGAAAGGGGGAAAATTTGTAAAATCACTATTGGACAACGGTTAATGTGGGCTGTGGGCTTGTTTCGAAAAGCACAGATTTACAATTATATGGTTTAATATTTGTTTAATATTTCAATAGTTAGTCAAAAAAAGATAGACATAAATTCATCGAAACTTAGTTTCCTTGTCGTAGACCAACTCTCTACATGAATTTTAGAGAGTAGGTTAACGTTAAGCTGAATTATAGAGCGCCAGGTGTTTTAATCCAAGGAAACCATGAGGATCATGACGATTGCGATCCTTTGCATTTATAATCTCCTGTTCGCTTGATCCATCTGACACTGTATGGCTTCCGATTTAGGTAAAGGCTTCAACAACCTCAAACTTATTACATTGGATGTAACCATTGACAGTACCTGGTTAATTTATTGGAAGTTATGACAATGGTTTTAACTAAACGGTTTGGCCTCCCTGCTCATAATGTATTATCATTGACAGATTTAGACAAATTAAAAACAGGTCTGCTCGTGTAGGCCTACCGTTTTCATAGTAGAAGGTTACCTTCATCATTTAATAATTATTTTCATCAGGGCTCATCTGTGCATGCACATTACACAACAGTTTCTCAAACCTATGGAACTGATTTTGCTTGCTTGACAGTTACACAGCTTCAATAAAATGTTCAAGACCAACATTATGATTTAGAATAGACATCCAGCTGACCTGACCAAGTTACAAACCCTCAGTCTATTTAAAAGGACTCGAAGTATTAACTTTGAAATGTGCAATAACTGCCGTTTGTTCTCGCATTTGCACTGTGCACTGTCACTACATTCTGTTTTATGTTTTTGTCATAACTTATAAACACACTGTATACGCCATTACCTATTAACACATTATAAAACCGCCTGTATAGCAATCACGGGAATTATGGTTTGTCTGTAGCGGGACTTGTCCCTTTTTTGGCGATCCTTTGAGCACAGAAACCAAGTCATGCAAGAACTTTTAATGGTCTGTTTGAGGCACGTGCACTCGTGCAGTCTATTTGTGTCTCAAAAGATGGTGCGACATGACATTGCGTCGTATCAGCAGAGCCAAGTACCTAGCTGCCTGACCAATGAGAATTATAGCCATAATATTATGCTGGCTAGATGTCTAGGCTGCCACTGCCTCATTCACCAGGTGGCTTACATGGGTATATTTCACAACCGGAGGCAAATTAGATAAATTTCCGTCTTCTCCTTTCGGCGGCTTACACAAAGAGTAAAATTATAATTTATAATTTTTAAATACATCATATGGCATAAGTTAGTTATAAAAAATTATTTCTGTTATATTATTTAGATGATTAGTATGAGAAAAAAATTATAAAGTCCAATTTTAACTCGAAATTGCATTGTCCTTTCTAATGGTGCGTCAGTTCAACGTTACGTTAGGGTAACAGTTGAAGCGCTGAACTAATGTTTTATAATTTTTAGATCATTAACTTACATATATCCATTGCTCCATATGGTTTTTATTAACTTATTAACGAATTAAATAATTAAAAATAAATAAAACCCTCTGTCTTCAAATATTGCTTACAACTCCGTTACGAATGGGTTTCTGCCATCTGTTGAATAAACTGAAAACTCAATTTTTTTAAATTGACATCTTCGATAGCAGGGAACATTTCTGCATTGATTTTACCAAAAGAAATCAATATGGATGTTTGCTTCTGTTGACAATTTTCGAAAATTTATCCGGTAATGTTATAGTATAAAAAAGATTTACAACTCCGTGACTGTAATTATTGCATTTTGCGTATATATAATTTTTTTCTTTCAAAAATAATATTGAAACTGACAGCCTGGCCACTATAAACTAACTATTTTTTATATCTTAACTCGCCCGGTAAGCGTGGAGACCTAATTATGAATATTTTACAACTCCGTTACTACAACTCCGTTACTTTATTTTTCTATTAAAATGAATTTATTTAATGGTACATGTAGATAATTTGTCGTTATGATAATTTAGGTTGCTGTGTAATAATTTAATGCACACTTAATACTAAGTAATCACTAATTATAAACAGTGGCGGTATATTGTAATGCCTATTTATTACGTAACGGAGTTGTAAATATTTAAGAATCAAAGTTGTATGTGTTTCACATAGTAAAAAAACTAAAATGAAAAATTAGGCCAAATCTGACAAATTTAAGCTCTGCTCAATATTAAGTTGGCTTCAGCACTGCCACGCAAATATTTGTGTAAGAAATTTTTTACATTTTTCATGACTTTATTTTTCTCTAATTCTATTTCTGAATTTGCCTCCGGTTGTGAATATACCCACATATCGTTTAACTAACACATTGTTTAACCCATTGTGTGTATTGGAATCGGTTATCGTGGTACAGATCTCGACTACTTTATTCATATAATATTTAAAATTCAGCACCAAGTCCTCATGTCAGGATACAACATGATTAATTTGCATGACGGCTTAATACATATCCATAATTATTAATTATCATTATCCGATAGCGCATTGGATAACACACTGGCATAGAGAGCGAGAGGTACCGAGTTCGAGTCCCGTAGAGCGGACATGCTTTGTAGGCTGCTATTAGCGCCGTGTATTGCAGGCTGTCTGTTCTGTTAGTAGTTAAGATTTGTTGTTTCAATTGCATAACATATCAGTGCGTTTGTCAGGCGCTTCAATAAAGAAAAGATTATTATTATTATTAATTATCATATGAGTGATATCACAATAGCTTCTACCCTGTAGCCCGCTTAGCAAACCTGGCCTGTGTAGGCAAGCCAGTATGTGCGCTCCTTGTTAACCCGGGCGGAGAGCGATACAGCAGGAAAGACTTTTGACTTCAGGTCATGAAAAGCTAATCGGTGAAGAGATTTCCCCAGCCATGAACAGGAAAGCGTGATGTAGGTCACTGGTCGTTTAGAATGTTAATGTTTGAGAATTTCTCGGCGCCCACAAAAGCGACGACACGGAGACCATCTTATTCACCGACTCTATGTCAGAAACGATATAACGAGATTAACGACTCTGCTTGATACTTCTGTCTGGGTTGTCTTCCGTAGACTTGCTCTTTTCCCGCGGTTACCCACTAGGAAGTGGGGGTCAAACTTATTAAATGGTGGCCTATACCTGTCATGTCACAACTCCGTCGATGCGTGTCTGCGGAATTTAAATACTGAAAAATCAATGGCATTTAATGTTCACCATACAACACCATTATATGCACTGACCTACATGCACATTGTGGTGTGTATATATATACATGTATATGCAATTATGCATCTTATTTCTTGATACACGATGATCTTGTTTTTATTTCAATAAGTTCATCGGGTTAAATCTTCACCACCAGCGTCCATTTCAGTCGGTGCTACTCATTTGAGTTATCCGTGAGCGGATAACACTAGCCTCATATTCAACCAAACTGATCTGAATTGACCGACTTTGGACCGGCAGGTGTGTGCATTTCAATAAGCCAGTATTTTCTCATGGCCATCTTTAGGCTACTTGGCTCTATCAAGATCTAAGAATCCACACGAGTTGAAAATTTTGATCTTCCAGGAAAACTCCAAAGCAACCGAAAGAGTTTTACGCAAAACATTGTTTACAACGAGATTTTCACAAATTTATGAACTCACAAGGCCGTTAGCATTGTCACGCACATTGGAATAGACACACTTTCAAATTTCTTTTAACCGCCTTCGGACGGGCAAACATCTAGTTCCATAATTATAATAGGACAATGCGTATAATAAAGACATCATTACAGATCCGCAGTCTCTATGTGTGGCAGAGTTGTTATTATATTAAAATACATTGAAAGAATTTCTTAATGGAAGTAAGTTACAGCAATGTTGTTAACATAAAGATTAAACAATTCAATCGGTTGATTTTCGTAGCACTGTGGCGTAAAAAAGCAGAAACCGTCAACAATATCCTATGGTATCAAGTCACATCCAGTGCCTTGATTAAACTGGTTACAAATTAACCTCTGGAATATAAAGTCTAATAGCAGCACATATTAGTTTGTTCAATCCTTTATCAATTATCAAATCGGTAAGCCCTTACTTAGCGATCATAGACCTAAACTGTCTTTACAGGCCAAATTATCTACATTGGTTAGAGCGTAGGCTGAGTCCCATGCGCCTCTGTGTTAGAGAGCGTGCGGAACGCGTTTCGCCTCTCGATAATGGCTTATTCAGTGATTTAAATCTCGGACTAGGACTTAGGGTCCTGCGTACACTTGGACCCTAAGTGGCGTGACGCCCATTCAAACAGGCCGCGGTGATGAAAGATCTCACCAGATCAATTCATTGAAAAATAGGCAAGTCGAGGCCATACGAGGGCTGTATAAAGAATTGCAAACTTACATTTGCAACGGACTACACTTAGCCTACATTAACTTGAAGGAAACTTGAAGAAAAGCTGACCGAAGACACGACACTTTATACTACATAATTATCCACCTTTTAACCTTTATCTACCATTCTTCCTCTTAGCATTCCTTCTTTTGTGGTCTGTGAATGAGTACCACTGCAAGTTGTAGAGCAGTGCTATTGTGTTTGCGCCCAATTGGAAGTATCGTCAGTGGACCATGCGGGACCATCAGTCACCAGGTTCTACAAACAGGTCTCTACAAAGGCGCCAAAACGAGTGTGTTAACTTCAGTTTTACCTTCTGCGCTGTCACGCTGCCTAACTTTCTGTCTTTCTGCCAACAAACATTTATCATTTAACCTACTTACCTACCTACCTAACTTCCTACGTAGCTAACTAACCAGGGAGTCAAAAGTTTATAGTCACGCAGCTCACGCTCTAACTTAAAAACACTTCAAATTCTAATAAGCACATCTTGGCACTTACCTGTACGCGGGCAAATAACCTTGTAAGAAAGCAGAAGTAGCTCTCTACTGACGATGGCATTATGCAAATATATACATATACTGTATATATATAAGGTGGTACATTCGTTACATTATAACCAACCTATCAACCTACCTACCTAAACACAATCCACCCAGTCACCCATCTAACTTCTAACACGACAAATAACCGCCGACCTGCTTTCCCACACCAACCGAATTCCTTCTCTCCCTACTGCAACGGTACCCAGTCCGAGGGAAAATAGTTTCCACGGTTGAACATAGAATAAAACTGGCTTCCCTTTCTGGGCCACTCTGTGTAGAAGACAGTGGTCTTCTTAGCGAGCCAAGCTGCCCACCACCCAAAGCTTCCGGTTGACATAATGACCCCGTCACACTTCGAAAGAACTACCAGATCGAACGCAGCTGTTTCGCCATCCGTGAAATTGATCGAAGCGTTCATAGTGTTTTTTTGAAGATTCATCACGGCCCAGTTGCGATCCTCAGTCGCTACGATGAAGTTCACTGAAATGTAACGATCCGCGAAGTACCGGAAGGCAGAACGAAAGTAGCTAACGTCGGCGACTGAAATTCCCCACGAATTGTAAAGAAAGTCCCCTCGACGTACGTGAACCCCAATTCGGGTTAAACTGAATGGAAGCGTGGAGAGATAGCGCTCTGCCGTTTTGGAAACGTTTTCTCGAAATCGAAGGAGTCTACGTAGTTCGTACTCGTTTTGTTCAGCGTACCGGTACGTTTGACTAAGCGAGCAAACGAGTAGGCTTTCATTGGCACGCGAGAGAAATTCTACGAATTTTGGATCGTCAAAACGCTGATCGTAGTCGTAAGGTTCCAAGTGGAGGTCCTTGCAAGGACAGATTTGTTTTTGAAGATCATCGTATCGAGGAATATCCAGCTGGAAGACTTGATCGAGGTACCAATCGGTGCGTGGCATTACTAGGGTTCTTCCGGTCACACGAGCTACGTGCAACATGGACGCCAACATAAACAAGTGGTTTCCGGTTCTGTGATTTCCCGTGAGACGTGCTGGACACAGGCTGACGTATCTACGGTGGGGTGGTGTTCCACTTCCATTTGCCAATGTAGATGGAGAACGGGATACATTACAGCTGTGGGGTGTTGCTCCAGTTTCGGGTGCCAACGTCGATGGAGAACGGGATAAATTACACCCGCAGGATGGCAAATCCAGTGGAATGTGGAATGTGGAATTCCGACGAATTAAATGAAATACAATGAAACTGAATAGAATCAGAGTTATGGCGATTACTTTATAAGACGTTGTACGAAACATGTTGTTCGTCGTCCCTCGTGACTTCTAGAGCGCCACTCTCCTGCAATGCATGTACAAAGTTTCAATGGTGGTGTTACATAAAGATGATCAATACAATCCAAGGCAAAGAGGGAATTGGTTTGAGATGCGGCCATTCCTCGCCACTTGATTTTCCGGATATGCTACTGAGTTTATCCCAAACGGGTTCGGCGAAGGTTGCTCACGAAATCCTAAGGCAAAACACTGGCGTAATGATGATATGAAAGGAAAGAAACAACAAAATTTAAAAAAAAACAGAAAAAATAGTAAAACTGATAAAAAGTGTTGAAGTGAGAACAGGGATAGAAGAAAATACAGCCATAGAAATCAGTCAAAAAGGCGAAAGACCATCATCATCATCATCATCATCATCACATCATCATCATCATAATCATCATCATCATCATCGTCATCATCATCATCATCATCATAGTCAGTTCCTGACGTCATACATTTGAAGCCGATTGGTTTTCACCATGTGAAAACTGACAACGCGACCACTGTCAAATTTGTTCCCGTCCTCTTGTCAAATTCTGGATCCGTTCTTTCGTAACTGCTACAAGGTAACAGTGCCTAGAAATACATGACCAAGGCGACCTAGTTGCAAGTACTAAGAATAGGCCTATAGTTACGTCAACTTTGAGAATGGTCGAGAGAATTGTCGGGTATACGTGAGTTAGTTGGTAGGTAGGTGAATGTGTCGGTTGGCAGAAACAGTTAAGCTTTGAAGTCCTATTGCAACGTAGGTCAAGCGCTAATCTCTGCTGCTCTGCACTTCGGCCATAGAGCTGTCAATGGGACTAGTGCGAGGTTCTGGACACTGGGCCTATCAAAAACCGCAGGGCCTGTAGTTTTCTTCCTGGCTTACGCTGGAACGAAATTCTTGTGCTTGATGACAGAATCACGCGTGTACAAATAACTTTCCAGGACCACCACTGTTATGATGTCCCTGTGACCAAACAGTATGATCTCATATTAAATCATGCTATTCTATGATGATGTACGGTGAAATATATAATGTTATATTATATATAACTAATATAAGACTCTCTTCGATTAAATGTGTAGGCCGAGAGCATGGAATGCAATTCATATTGAATTATTGATATACGATCCTTACCTAGCCGTTATCTGTTTAAACGCAATTTTCGTGTATATATTACGGGTTTCTCGAACTACTCAAGGACACTCAAAATGTTAACCTTAGACGTTCCTAATATTATGCTTGTATACCTAAGTCTCTGTGATTACCAGGTACTAAGGCAGTGATGCCAAAGAGCAGGCCCGCGGGCCATTTCTGGCCCGCCGATGATTTTTTCTGGCCCGCGTCGCTGTACCGAAAGACTACAAAATTTGAGTATGAAAGTTAGAATTTTTTAATTTTTCACAGATGCAGTGAATATCAAATACACTTAATGGTAAGCTGCAAGGCAACGATATTAGGTCTACCATTGCTGACGCATATGATCTGATACGAGCATTTGAAACAAATCTTCAGCTGTGGGCTTCGTAACTTGCGCAAGGGCATTGCGAAGACTTTGAACATCTGAACGAAGCTAAGAATCATGCCGAAACATTGAACATCGTTTTCGACTCTGCTAATTACGCAACGATGGTGATAGACATACATGACTGTACTTGATGCATTTAAAAACTCTTCTCAGCATTCAGACAGAGGATCACTTTCAGCCGCGCAACAATCCGTTTGGAATCAATTTTGCGACTGTTCCAAGTTTGTTACAAACAGTGGTTAATTGCTAACCCGGAGGTGGCGGGGCTCCGAATTTTTGCCATTTTTGCCTATAAGCCTATCTGACGAATCTCGTTATTCTCTATAACTAAGGCTTAGTAAATGTGCATTCTCAATGTTGTTAATTTACAATTAGTTAAGTTGTAATTAAGGTATTTGTTACTCTGTCTTCAAATTTGGTTTTCAATGGCCACTCTACTTTATGTACTACTATTACCCAGGTGGCCCTGGTTAGCGAGACCCTTCGGTCCCTTAAGAGTCTCCTATAGGTAACCTCAACACAGTGGCGTAACGAGGGGGCAGGGGGCGGCCGCCACCGGGCGCAGGGCAGGGGGGGCGCAAAATTAGGCTTGTGAGATTTTTTGGAAAGAAATCAGGCACGAATAGTGAAAAAACAAGTAAAAAGTAACTATTATATACATGAGTCTTGCACGGGGCGCGGGCGCGGGGGGGGGCGCAAAATGAAGCTTGTGACAATTTTCTTCAGGGAAAAAGACGGAAAAGCAAAAAAAGGTCATCAGAAATGTTTGCGGAACTAAGACAAAAATGTTCAGGAAAATTCTTGCCCCCGGGCGCAAGGACCACTAGTTACGCCACTGCCTCAACATGTTTTGCCAATGTAATTTTGTTATCGTTAAGGGTTTAATTAATTAGACGACAGCTTCTTTTGCCAGTATCTTAAGGTGTAAAATATATTGTAAGGTCCTGGGTAATATGCAGCGAAATGGACGATGCACATTGGATGGGTTGAAGCGTTACGGTGATCAAGGAGGAACCGCATGCAAAAGACGTAACGGCCAACCGTGTGCAAAGAACTTGAGAACGTGGTGGAGTAGTTGGTCGCTGATTACCGTATAATGGTCGATGAGCACCGTTCTCATCGATAGTTCAGTTAAAATTAATCTTAATTTGACAGCGTCATATTATGACCTCAATTCATCAGTGTTAATAATAGTGCTCCCACCTCCAGCACGGTCAAAACGAACAGATTTCAAGCGTTAATAGAACGTGTCTGAATTGATTGCACGAGATAATCATGTTAATGATGATGCAGATTCAGAATTATCTGCCTTTGCATAATTCGAGTGCGCTGTAAAATCTCTTAGAGTTATGCCTACATTTTAATTTACATTTACAGATTCGTATTACAAATTATCAATGAGCGTTCACATGAGTCACAAGAATGCACGAGAATCAAGAACGCTGCTTTTGTCATTCTTGATTTTCTAGTATTTACTTTCTTCACTCACGTGAACACGCATTAATAACACTTTAAGTTTATAACGCAGGTGAGAAAGGCATTGCCCTAACGAGTTAAGTCGGCAGAGTTTGATTACCTGAAAGGACGAAAGTACTGTGTAGCGATGGTAGCGTGGAGGCGTTCAATCTTGATATGCTGATCAAACGTTGTTTCAACTGAGCCAGGATTGGAACAAGGCAAATGATTCAGCTGACTGAGAAGAAAGGACTACAGCTTTATTTTTTTAAAGTGTGTCGGATTCTACAGAGGTTGTGAAGATAAATTTCAATTAGTAATGTATGGTCATTATTGCAACTGACATATTGCCTTTTTATCTCTTACTGGCAAACATCCATGAGAGATCTATCATGGCTGAACCCTGAACTTCACTCGAACATCAATCTAACATCGCAGGATTTGCTTCCTCCCCTTTCACACACGTTTGATTCTGTCACTAATACTGCTAAGCACGCTGTGCCTTGTCATAATCAACAGTCGATGTGGCCGACAGTTTGAGTAAGAACTATTTATGTAGACTTCACAGTATAGGAATGTGTTAGTGGTTATGCCACGATAAAGGCGCTATATAAATCTTCAGATTGGATCAGACCAGACCAGATCACATTAAAACAAACGCCTTCAAATTAGGTCAGATAACAGTAGAGTAAACTGGATTAAATTCGATTACATCAAATCATATGAGTAATCATATGAGTAGATGAAAATCACTAATTTAGAGTTTTATATTTTTTATTTGAATCAGTGTACAGCAAGAAATGATAATGATAATATAGATTTGAATACAATTTTAATTATTAAATCGTACATCATGTAGTGACTACATGATGTACGATTTAATAATTAAAATTGTGCTCACTGTGCATTTGCCTCGAACCTCACCAAAATCAGGAAAAATATTTTACAAAGTCAAGCATACAACCCGGCTGACGACGACTCGCCTCCAGCGCCACCTATCCTGTGTCACAGACTAACAAGACACATAATTTATACATAGTTTATCAGAGATTAATTTCTCGGATCTTTACTGGGGGTGGCTCGGTCGCATTATAAACGTGGAGTACAATACAACACACAATACAACACATCACAATACAACTGGGGCGCGGTGGTTTAGGGGTATGTTCGGTGCCTTGCAGCTGGAGGGTTGCGGGTTCGAATCCACCTCAAAGTCGCCGCGTAGGGACCCTGGGCAAGTCCTTCACTCGCAATTGCTCATGCGCTTCGGCGTGAAACTCCGATTCAGCGTTCGCGCAGTAGTCGGGAGCGCCTCTGAATGGGAAATCTGGTTGGGGCGCTATAACAAGTGTTCAAATACAATACAATACAATAATTTATTCCTTCAAGTATAAATTGCATAGCACCTATTCAAGGAAACTACTCAAAGATGCTCCCATATCCAGCACGGTCAATAACAACAGTTTTCAAGCGTTAATAGAATGTGTTAGAAAGTGATTTAGGGAACAGGCGCATCTCATGAGGGAGGCTATTCCATTTACAAAGACAGTTTTTGGTTATTTCAGTTTAAACTTTCTGCTGAAGAAAATGCGAAATTATACAAAACTTTATCACAGAATTCGTTACAAAATGGGACTAAACAAACCTCATTCTGCCAATTAATCACAGTATTAGGCCTATTGTGTTAAAATAGTTCTACATTTAAATTTTATTATATGCTAACCTTCGCAGGACGAAGACATTACGATACACGGAGGAAAATTTATTATCTGCTTAAAACAATTATAAAGGTAGAATGGGTGCCACGAGACTTACGTTCCCTTTTAAACCTGACACAAAAGTCGTCATTTGCAGAATAAAACTTGAGATTTTTGACAATTTTCTTTTATCAGTGATTACTAGCCACACCAATGTAAGACTTATACGAAATCACTCAAAACTCATTTTCACCCGAACTGACCTATGCTTGCTTTAAAGCCAGTTTTCTCAGTAACTGTGGAGAGACTTGTGGTCCCTTTTCTCAAAATGCATTGCAATGCATGTACGCCTATCCGGCCTATGTGCCATCTGCATAAAGTTGGCTCAAGGCACCATGTTCCGCAGGGAGAAGGGCAAGACCGGAGGTATAAATAATTTATAAGAGAGGACCAAGTACAGAGCCCTTTGGGAGATCATACATCATCAGACACTTAGAGATAATTTAATCACCTACTGTAGTATCTGGTTAGAACATATGAGACTAGTAATCGGTAAGTTATGAGGGGTCTATAGTTAGCCATCTCTACACTCAGGGATTAATAGTACCCTAACTAAGTAATGTAACTAATTTAAGTAATTTTAAGCAATTTAATAAAGTATATTAAATTCGGTAAGAGATAAATGACAATGTAATAATAAAGAAACAGAAACAGAAAATAAAATCAAAACGAACATACCGAGAACCAGATGAAATATTCAAACTAAAATCCAATTAAAATATTCAGCGATCCGAGTAGGACACCGCAGTTGTCTGACAGAGTTTAGGGACGCTACGTGATCGCATGGGTCTTTGAGTTCTTTCTTTTGTTGCTGTTTCTGTGATGGACGACTGTGTTCTTACTCTTCATGGTTCAGTGGAGTACTTGGGTCGCAGTCATTCGAGTTTTGATCATCTCCAGTTTCGCATCCCCGTGTATATAGGCTCTACTGTCGCACGATTACCTCCGCAAATTATTTAGGCGCACCACTAATTCATATTCAGTGAATAGATTGCCAGTAAGTTTTAAAAACTATTTTACATCTACATTTTAAAATCACGTTACGAAGAAGAAGAGCAGTCCCTTGGGCTGCCTTGGGTTATTATTATATTCCTTTATTATCAATCAGGTTGACACACAGTGCAACCTGGTACAACTTTGAATCAGCAAACTTAATGAAACTAAGTATTAGTTTTTGTATGTTTTAATAAAAAACCAAATTAACTTGCCAAAAACAGCTGTGCATCAAAGCATCGCAAGAAGTATGGCTGCCTGTTCAGCACCCTACTCCGCCTCAAGATGGCAACTGTTCGAAGAATGGCGAGTTCATTGCAATGGCGTAATGAAGAGTTTCAGCGCCCAGGGGCAAGGTTTGATGACTGTGCCCACTTTTAATTTTCTTGTTGACTTTTAATCGTTCTTGTCATAGTACTGTGAAGCACTGAAAGCTAATTTTGCGCCCCTCTGGTGCTGCGCCCGGGGGTGGCTATCCCCTCTGCCCCCTTCGTTCGTTACGCCACTGGTTCATTGGCACCCTTTGATGACTTCATTTTTCTTAGCCTCGGCAAATAAAGAGGGTGTTCAGTCCTCTCCCTCGCCTTCTCATCTTTTCACTGACAGTGTGCGGTCAGTGTACTCATTATAGCCAGATGGGCTAGAAGGCGCAGGTGGAACAGAAATCTCAATACAAATTTCTGTCCTTCACAACTTAGTCAAATTTCAAATTTTATTAGAATCGATTCCATGAACAGTGAACACATTGTGCACGTATGAATACAGTCATTAACAGTTTTCATTTCGTAAGTGCCATTAGTAGGTAACAGAAATTGAAGAGGTCTTAGTCTAACAGGTTAGGTAGTAAAAATCGATTCGTGGGGAGAAGAAGCAAGGGGCTTATCTAGTCTTCCCTACTACGATGGAACAAAATCGGTTGGACTTGAAAGGGAACATGAGTCAGTTCGATTAACTTAGGATGAGAGATAGACAAGGCAGTAGTAAAATCAAAGTCAGTTAAGTAAGTGTTTCTATAGGCTTGTTTGAAGGAGTTGAGTGAGCTCTGGTTATGGATGCCACGGTCAATGGAGTTCCATAGTCTAGGCCCAGTTATTCTAGCAGAAAATTGCCTAACATTAGTTTTACAGATTGCAGAGCGAAGATTAAACCGAGATCTAGTTTTATAACCGTGGACAGAAGCATTAGTGGAGAGATAATAATTAAATATACTGGAGAAGGTTTGGCTCTGATGTCGGTACATGAAGATAGCATGTTGGAGTTATGTAGGTCAAAGATAGTTAAATAAGTTTAAACTTTTAAACAGACTAGAGGTCTTAGCCAAGTAGTGTACACCAGCTATGGTTCTCACAACCCTCTTTTGGAGTAAGTGTATTGGTTGGAGTGGAGTTTTATATCCACCTGCTCATATTATAGCACCATAATTAAGGTAGGGTAAAATGAAAGCATTATATAAAGTTCTGAGAGCATTAGGGGAAGAGTTGCTTTCAGTCTTCTGATAACCCCTATAGACTTGGCTATCTTATTTTTAACTAAGTTAATGTGGGCGTGCCATTTTATTCCTAGAAACTTGACTTGAGATACCCACTATATGGGGATGTTATTAATTCTAATGGTCTTGCTAGGATCATCCTGGACCTTTCTTCTGGAGCTAGAGAAGATAATATAATTAGTCTTTTTAACATTGAGGGACAGAAGGTTAGCATGAAACCAATTGGTCAAGTGAAGCAGTTCAGAATTCATGGTGTCATATAAGTCATGGTTATTATCAGCAGTGACAAAAACAGTGGTGTCGTCTGCAAATAAGTAGAATAGAAGCTTGTTAGTACAATTATTAATATTATTGACATAGATCAGGAATAAAATGGGACCCAGGATGGACCCTGCGGGACTCCACAGTGAATGGAAGCCAGGTTAGAAAAAGTTTTGTTAAAATTTACTTGCTGAAATCTGTCGGTCAGATAAGATTCGAATAATTTCAAAGCCATCCGTCTTATGCCGTA
Source organism: Aporrectodea caliginosa (assembly GCA_020284085.1). NCBI lineage: Eukaryota > Metazoa > Annelida > Clitellata > Crassiclitellata > Lumbricidae > Aporrectodea > Aporrectodea caliginosa. The sequence goes on from JACEVL010000082.1 coordinate 882,043, forward strand.
GTAGTTCAATTTGTCCAATAGGATGTCATGCTTAATGGTATCGAATGCTTTGGACAGGTCTAAGAATACACCAATAGTCATTTTGCGATGGTCAAGAGCTTCAGTAAGCTTATCTACTACTTCCATATTGGCATAAATGGTAGAATGGTTTTTTCTTAACCCAAACTGTTTATTGTATAGGGATTTATTAGTTTCCAAGAAATTATATAGTCTATCATGCGTGTCTCTTTCCAGGATTTTGGATAAACAGGTTAATTTAGATATCGGTCTATAATTGGCCATGTCATGACAGTCACCAGAGTTGAAGATAGGTGAAATATTGGCAATTGTCATGGCCTTGGGAATAATACCAGTGGTAAAGGATTGATTACTTAGATGCATGATAGGTTCAGATATGTTATTGGCGATTTTTTAACAATAGGGACAGGTAGCTCAGGAAGGTCGTATGGTTTTGTGATTTTCAGATTAGAAATTATGTCTAAGATTTCACACTTAGTAACAGGGTAGAAAAACATAGAAATAAAAGTAGGGTTTTTAGTTCTGTATTTGTCACATATGTTTCTCCAATCTTTGAAGGTTTCCACTGCGTCATTCACCAGGTGGTTTACATATATCGATTAAGTTACAGGTTTTCTACCCATCTTGTTTATTGGCATCGGTGTCGTGGTACAGGTCCAGTCAACGTTACTTTACTGATATAATATCTCAAATTCTCCACCTTCTTTATTATTTTATTATTGTATTAAATCGTGATGCAAATTAGTTATGTTGTAGCCTGACGGTGTAATACATAACCACATTTACATTATCACAATAGCAATAGCACACCTGACCTGTATAGGTAAACCAGCGCGCGCCCTCCTTGTTAACCCGCGCGATGAACGACACAGCAGGAAAGACTTTTGACTTCACGTCATCAAAAGCTAATCGGTGAAGAGCTTTACGCAACCATCACCAGGAAAGCGTGGTCGTTTCACTGGTCGTTTAGAATGTAACTCTTTGGAATTTAATTGAGCCACGTAACTACATACACACTGTGTCCAACTTCTAACATAACATATCAACATAACTTAATTAAAATTATGATAGAAAGGAAATGTACGTAACTCTGTAAAGATATTCGCTTTCTCACTGCATTACATGTATTTGCTAGATGGCGACAAACAGCGCACGCCAGGTGATGGGTCGAAGGCTCTGAGTAAGAGCAACCATGGCTCGAGGGCCACACCGTCAGGCGATGCGCCGATGGCGCTCAATACCAGCCACCTATGCTACGGGGCCACAATAAAACCATAAACTTTACAGAGCGCACACAAGGCGATGCGCTAGACTAGAGGGTCATATCGCTACGGGGCAACAGAATGCACTCGTCTACGTTTTCGTTTTACATATCTATTTTTTGAATTTCTATGTTTTAAAGTTACAATAAATATTTCTCTAAAATTCGTACTTTCAAATATTGCTCTATTATTGGGTCGCCGTCTCAGTGCTACCTCCTTCGTTAGTTCATGCAATCCTCATTGAAGGAATTCTTTGTCACTTTTGGTGCGCTTTACAATACAGCATACAATGGCGTAACGAAGGGGGGTTAGAGGGTGCAGCCGGAAGGGTGCAAAATTATCTTTCAGTGATACACAGTACTATGACAAGAACGATTAAAAGTCAACAAGAAAACTAAATAAGGGAGCAGTCATCAACCCTTGCCCCTGGGCGCTGAAACCCTTCGTTACGCCACTGACAACACAATACAACTGTAATTTTGTAATGCCCTCCTTTCAAAGGGTTTCAGAAGTGCATATTGAAGCCGGGCAACCATTCAGAGTCAAAAATAGACTGGAAGAGATAAGTTAGTTTTCAGTTTAAAGCGAAAGACAGTCTCGCTAAGAGAGCTGCGAACACGAGGAGGTAGAGAGTTCTAGACGGAGGGTCTGGCAACTATGAATCAACGCCGGCCAAAGACAAGACGTGTACCAGGAACAACATACTTTCCAGCAGAGGCTGACTGAAGAGAGGAACGCTCTTTCGCAGAATTGCAAGGCATGACCACTGACCAGAGAAGATAAGTAGGAAGGCAGACGACCTGCGCGTGCACTGTACATGAGGAGTGCCAGCTTGAAGCGGATACGCTCACAGACAGGAAGCCAGTGTAGAGAGCGAAAAACAGATGTGATATGTTCTTAGTAAGAGAGTCGAAGACACAGTCGTGCAGTCTGATGCAGTTAGAGGAAGCAGTGTGCATTCAGGGAGACCATTACCGAGTTGCAGACTTGCAGTAGTCAAGTCGCGTTAGAGTAAGACAGTATTATTTGTGTTTTCAGTGATGCTGAGTCAAGAATAGCGCGAAGCTGTCGGATTCTCCTTAGATGAAACAAGCACGCCCGGAGATGGCAACTATTTGAAGTTTGAGGGAAAGTGTTGAGTCAAGGATGACTCCACGATCCCGAACAGTAGACGATGGAGAGAGTAGAGAGGAGGAAGTAGAGAATGAGAGTTCAGCACACTGCAGGTGCTTATAGGCCAGGAGCATTAGCTAAAAGGTGGAAAAGCTGATAACAAGCTGAATTTTTCAGAATAGGTCCAGAAAAATGAGTAGAATAACATACTAAAAGTCCCCAAAAATCCCCTTGGAGCTCTTTCAGAAATCCAAGATGGCGTCCAAAATGGCCGTCATTTTCCATTAGCATCAGTTAGAAGGTGAAAATAGCTTGTAAGAAACTGAATTTTTCAGGATAGGTCCAGAAAAATGAGTAGAATAACATACTAAAAGTCCCCGAAAATCCCATTGGAGGTCTTTCAGAAATCCAAGATGGCGTCCAAAATGGCCGTCATTTTCCATTAGCATTAGTTAGACGGTGAAAATAGCTCGTAAAAAGCTGAATTTTTCAGGATATGTCTAGGAGTATGAGTAGAATAACATACTAAAAGTCCCCAAAAATTCCTTTGGGGCTCTTTTAGAAATTCAAGATGGCGTCCAAAATGGCTGTCATCTTCCATTATTTTCATTATCTTGCAACCTTAGAAGTTAGAATCTCCTCTTAAAATTGTTCATCCAACAAACCAATCTGCCAGAGATTGGACTCTGTCTTATATGGTGGTCACCTACTTTAATCAGTTGTTTGGCCACAACCGTCCACCTATGCTGGCGTTATATTTCGTACATCCTGAAGCATTACGGAACTCAAACGACTGTGGTGTTCGATGGATTATGGTAATACATCTTCAACGAAGGTAGTTGAACAGAAACTGAGATCCCTGAAGTGTACATCCACAGGATCCACTTATATAGGCTAATATTTCACGATAACATGCCAACCACAACGACCCAAACAGCATGCTTGGCTAATGGTAACAATAAGAAGAGACTGACGCTACGTGAAAAAATGGTATTGGCTGGCATACGTGTCAAACAGACAGACGCAGACACTCTTATTGTTTCAACAGCGCGCTAGCTGTTGCAGAGTCAGAAGAACTCCCAGTTGTTGTCGTTGGTACAGACACCGACTCACTTGTCATTATGGTGGCTCGGGCAACCACTACTACAGATACGTTCATGTTACGTCACAGCAATCCTGTCAACATACAGGAAATTCAGCATGCTATAGGAGACACTAGAAATCACTTGATGTTTCTATATGCTGTGAAAGGTTGTGTCACGGTGTCTGTAATCTATCGTCAAGGAAAGCGTTAAGTTTTCAACATAGTGCACAAGAAACGGGACTTTCACTTGTTAGGGGGGTCCGGTGGCGCGTTGGATAACATCTGGCGTTGAGAGCGAGAGGTACCGAGTTCGAGCCCCGTTAGGGCGGATATGCTTTGTAGGCTGCTATTAGCGCCGTGTATTACAGGCTGTCTGTTCTGTTAGTAGTTAACTAGTTAAGATTGTTTCAATTGCATAACATGTAAATGTACAGCGCAATGCGTTTGTCAGGCGCTAAATTAAAGAAAAGATATTATTATTATTATTATTATTATTATTATTATTATTATTATTATTATTATTATTAGATACCTTTAGTCCTTTACAATCAATAGAAGCACCCATAAAGAGGTGAAAAGAGCTGGGCAAGCCTTTATTCTTAAGCTCTATGGGGTAAGAAATTGTGAATCACTTGATGAATACCGCCACATCGCATACAAACGGGCAATCGGTCGCAGTTTCCTCAGCCCGTCATTTCAGCTAGCAAGTCTACCTCCAACTAGTGCTGCAGCAAAGCAACATTCGTTCCGTACTTATTTAACGGTTCAAAAATGGATGGGTAATAATAATGCCTCCAACAGATTGGGTTGGCGATTACAGGAAGAACTCCTGCACCATTGGAAACAGACATCTCTGTTGCACCTAACATTATGCTCAACATGGTCTCATGTGGGTGCACAGCTGATGGTTGTAGCAACAATGCAACATGTCATGTAGTTGCAAGAAATTTGGACAATTTTGTACCTCGACGTGTAGTCAATGCAGTGGTCAAACCTGTAACAACACTCCACCCATATTATTAGATGCCAAAGATGATCAGATTAACACTTCTAAAATGAAAAAAAATTCATTTTTATTATCACTTGTCATCGTTCTGGCTACTTTGAATTTTGGACACTATTGTTTCTTGTGACTTAAAACATATGTTAGACACTTCCACTTCGATTCTAACTTCTTAGTTTGGAAGATAATGATAATAATTGAAAATGACGGCCATTTAAGACGCCATCTTGGATTTCTGAAAGAGCTCCAAAGGGATTTTCGGGGAGTTCCAGTATGTTATTCTACCCATATTCCTAGACATACCCTGAGAATTTCAGCTTCTTACGAGCTATTTTCACCTTCTAACTGATGCTAATGGAAAATGACGGCCATTTTGGACGCCATCTTGAATTCCAGAAAGAGCTCCAAGGGATTTTCGGGGACTTTTAGTATGTTATTCTACTCATTTGTCTGGACCTATCCTGAAAAATTCAGCTTCTTACGAGCTATTTTCACCTTCTAACTGATGCTAATGGAAAATGACGGCCATTTTGGACGCCATCTTGGATTTCTGAAAGAGCTCCAAGGGGATTTTCGGGGATTTTTAGTATGTTATTCTACTCATTTTTCTGGACCTATCCTGAAAATTCAGCTTGTTATCAGACATTTCCACCTTCTATCACATTTTGATCTAATGCTCTTGGACTATTAGAGGAACGGTCAAACCATCAGATTTGCCAGGGTTAAGTCTGAGGCGAATAGACAGACTCCATAGCATGATGTCGTCAATGCAGGAATTGCACGAAGTCTTTTTGTAGCATATTACCATATTCTCATTAACTGCAAAATTGGGATTGAATTGACCAACTTTGGACGGCCAAAAGTGTGCATTTCAATGAGCCAGTATTTTCTCATGGCCATCTTTACTTCGCTCTATCAAGATCTAAGAATCCAAACGAGTTAAACATTTTGATCAGAGAGAGCAATTTTCAAGGAAAACTACAAAGAAACCGAACGATTTTTACGCAAAACATTGTTTACAACGAGATTTTCACAAAATTATCAATTCTCAAGGCCGTTCGCAATGTCACGCACATTAGAACAGACACATTTTCAAATTTCTTTTAACCGCCTTTGGCCGGGCAAACATCTAGTTCCTTAATTATAATAGGACAATGCGTATAATAATGATATAATCACAGATCCACAGTCTCTATTTGTGGCAGAGTCGTTATTATATTAACCCTCAGGCTACCAAGGTTTTTTTTTGCGACATCTGCTACCAAGGGGGGTTGAGACGACCCCTGGATTTCGTGTTTGGTTTCACATATCATAACTTGTAATATAGCATTGGATTCAGCATTCATTTCTACACAAAATGGTATATTTAGTTGTACATTATGTGAATGCACATCGAAGTTACATAATTTTTAACAAAGGCACCGATAATTAGCGATATCTTATATTATTGAGTACATCCAGCACTTGTTAGATAAACAAATATAAGATCATGTGTGTTTTGAAACTAATCTATGTATCCAAGATACATACATACATCCCTACACATGTTTATATACATACAAATATACATCCATACATATATATACAATTATACATGTACATGCATTCATGCATGTACACACATACATACAAATTCATACATGGATACATACATGCGTACATACATCCCTGCATAAATACGTACATACATACATACATGCATATATACATGCATATATGCATACATACATACATACATACATATATACATACATACATACATACATACATACATACATACATACATACATACGTACAAACATACATACATACATCTATCCATACATAGATCCATCCCTGCATACATACGTACATACTTACATGCATACATATATACATACATGCATACATACATACATACATACATATATACATATATACATACATACATACATACATAGATACATACATACATGCATACATACTTATCACAGGCGTCACAAGAACTTTCGTTCACGTAGAAATATCAGTTTTTCACTCAGATAACGCGTATTTTTATTTATTTTGATCACTTCCGATTTACAAAAGACAAACATCTAAGTATGAAAATGAAGCCCTGCATTCCCTCTAAAGAATGGTATATTTGTTTCTCTTCCAGGAAGAAAAATGAGTACGCTATAGACGAAAAACTAAGGGGGGTCGTATCAACCCCCCCTAGTACCTCGGGTATATCGGGTGTAACTTTTGAACGGCGTGAGATATCACAATGATGTTTACCTCGAAATGTGCGCAAATTATCCTGCTACAGCTACCTAAATTATCAAAATTATATTCCATATGGAACAAGTTTTCGAAACAAAAACCTTAGGGGGGGTCATAATAACCCCCCTTGGTAGCCCGAGGGTTAAAATACATTGAAAGAATTTCTTAACGGAAGTAAGTTACAGCAATGTTGTTAACATAAAGATTAAACAATTCAATCGGTTGATTTTCGTAGCACTGTGGCATAAAAAAGCAGATACCGTCAACAATATGCTATGGTGTCAATATCCTATGGTGTCAGATATCCTATGGTGTCAGATATCCTATGGTGTCAGATATCCTATGGTGTCAAGTCGCATCCAGTGCCCTGGTTTAACTAGTTACAAATTAATCTCTGGAATGTAAAGTCTGATAACAGCACACATTAGTTTGTTCAATCCTTTAACAATTATCAAATTGGTCAGCCCTTACCGACACGAGAGCAATCATAGACCTAAACTGTCTTTACAGGCCAAATTATCTACATTGGCTAGAGCGTAGGCTGAGTCCCATGCGCCTTTTTGTGAAGTGCGTACGGATCGCATTTCGGCGAAGATAATAAGGCCTATAGCTTATTTCAGAGATTCAATTTTCGGGCTACTTACGACGGCATATGTAGATATACATGTCATTTGTAAATATATATTATAGTGGTACTTTCATTACATTATAACCAATCTACCGAAACACTAATCCACCAAGTCACCCATCTAACTTCAAACACGCCAACTAACCGCCTACCTGCTTTCCCACACCAACCGAATTCCTTCTCTCCCTACTGCAACGGTACCCAGTCCGAGGGAAAATAGTTTCCACGGTTGAAAATAGAATAAAACTGGCTTCCATTTCTGGGCCAATCTGTGTAGAAGACAGAGGTCTTCTTAGCAAGCCAAGCTGCCCACCACCCAAAGCTTCCGGTTGATATAATGACCCCGTCACACTTCGACAGAACAGCCAGATCGAACGCAGCTGTTTCGCCATCCGTGAAATTGATCTTAGCCTTCGAAGTGCTTTCCGGTAGATTCGTCATGGTCCAGTTGCGATCCTCAGTCGCTACGACGAAGTTCACTGAAATGTAGCGATCCGTGAAGTACCGGAAGGCAGAATGGAAGTAGCTAGCGTTGGCGACGGTTAATCCGTAAGCAACCTCGGTTTTCATAAGAAAGTCTCCTCGACGTACGTGAACCCCAATTCGGGTTAAACTGAATGGAAGCGTGGAGAGATAGCGCTCTGCTGCTTCGGAAACGTTTTCTCGAAATCGAAGGAGTCTACGTAGTTCGTACTCGTTTTGTTCAGCGTACCGGTACGTTTGACTAAGTGCGCAAACGAGTAGGTTTTCATTGGTACGTGAGAGAGATTCTACGAATTTTGGATCGTAAAAGCGCTGATCGTAGTCGTAGTGATGCAAGTAGAGTTTCTTGCAAGGACATATTCGTTTTTCAACGTCATCGTACCGCGGAATATCCAGCTGGAAGATTTGATCGAGGTACCAACCGGTGCGTGGCATTACTAGGGTTCTTCCGGTCACGCGAGCTACGTGCAACATGGACGCAAGGAAAAACATGTGGTTTCCGGTTCTGTGATTTCCGGTAAGACGTTCTCGACACAGGCTGACGTACTTACGGCGGGGTGGTGTTCCACTTCCTTTTGCCAATGTAAATGGAGAACGGGATAAATTACACCCGCAGGATGGCAAATCCAGTGGAAAGTGGCTACGATGAACTTCAAGAAGTACAATGAAACTGAAGAGAGTCAGAGTTAGGGCAATTACTTTATAAGGCGTTCTACGAAACATGTTGTTCGTACTCCTTTGTGACTTCCATAGCGCCACTCTCCTGCAATATACAAAGTTTGAATTGTTGTGTTTCATAACGATGATCAAAACAGTCACGGACAAGAACGGATTTACATGTAGGTTGAGATAAGGCTGTGGCTAACCACTTGATTTATGAGACATGCCAATGAATTAATCCCAAACTAATTCGGCGTACAGGAGAAGGTGCCACAGATATTCTGAGTTAAAAGCTGGTGTAATGATGATATGAAAGGAAAGAAACAAAATTTATAAAAAACAGAAAAAATAGTAAAACTGATAAAAAGTGTTGAAGTGAGAAAAGGGATAGAGGAAAACACAGCCATGGAAACCAGTCAAAAAGGCGAATGACCAAAAATTCTCGAAACTCTTAGGACGTGAAATTCTTCGATTCCGTAAGTCTCTGGATACAAATAAATAGTAAAACACTTTTCGTCATCACCATCACCACCACCATCATCATCATCATCATCATCATCGTCATCATCATCATCATCATCATCATCATCATCATCATCATCATCATCATCATCATCATCATCATCATCATCATCATCATCATCGTAGTCAGTTCTTGACGCCATGCATTTAGAGGCAATGGGTTTACATCATATGACAACTGGACTGCTGTTAAATGTGGCCATCGTCCTTTTGCCAAATTCTGGATCCGTTCTTGGTCTAAGACTTTCGTAATTACAACAGGGCGACCGAGTTGCAAGTACAAAGAATATAGTTACGTCAACTTTGAGAATGGTGGAGAGAATAGTGAGGTATAGGTGAGTTAGTTGGTGGGTAGGTAAATGTGCCGGTCGGTAGAAAAAGTAAAGCTTTCATGTATGCCTACTTAGGATATCACAATATGCAGGCGCGTCTAGAGAAGCTATAGGGTGGAACACATTTGAGAAGTTCTTAAAGTCGCTATAGTAGCCTACGGTTGCGATCATCAAAGTCCGCTGTTGTTATCGTTCCTGCAATAAAAACTAAAGCGGGTGATCTATTCTTTTGGGTTGCTGGCGCACGTGCCTGGAACAGTCTTCCCGCAACTATCCATGAAATCAAAAGCTTTTATGTTTAAAAAAACAGTATTCTGTACTTGCTATCAAGCCCTTAGCATTTGTGTAAAGCATCCTAGAAATAGCTGGCTTAGCATGTGTGTAAAGCATCCTAGAAATAGCTGGCTGCTAACGATGCTCTAGAAATTGTCGTAATTGACGGGATCTCGCTGGCGGAACATCCGGTCGCCGCCAAATTTCGCTCGGAAAGAATGTGCACTTTTATTGGTTTTAAGCCGTATGATTGCAAATGGCTCATCTATTAGTGGGTATATTGCGTCCGAGTCCACTTCTGTGATGCCTGTCAAGTCAACCGCGTGGAATATTCATGGTTTGGACGATTTACACGACATCTACAATCATCTCCTCATGGCAGCCGCCACGTGTTTGGTAACAACTAAGAACGGAGAGTCCGGATCAGAATTTCCACGCACTTCTCCTGTAAGCCTTCAGAAATGGACGCCTGTCAGGTCAACCGCATGGAATATTCTTGTTTTGGACTACTTTAACAACATCTACAATCATCTACAATCATCTCCTCATGGCAGCCGCCACGTGTTTGGTAACAACTAAGAACGGAGAGTCCGGATCTGAATTTCCACGCGCTTCTCCTGCGAGCCTTCAGAGGTGGACTATAAAGATTACAGCAACACAACATCTGTTGCCAAGAAAATCACGGATGCAGTCTTATTAATTATATGTAGACTTTGTAGCATCGGCTACCAATGAACTTGCCATTCTTCGAACTGTTTACCCTGGGATTACCATCTTGAAGCGAGCGTCAGAAGCGCTCATATAGTAGCTGCTAATAGGTGACGGGCCGTTTTGGGCTTTTCCTGATCCAACGACAGTAACATTTAATATCAACTGACAGTAACATTTAATATCAACTGTCTATACTCATGTACAGCGCCCTTTCCTTCGGCCTCGGCTGTGCTACGGCGCTATAGAAATCGTCTTATTATTATTATTACAATTACAATTGCAGTCTTCGCCGCTTAAGTGCCCAGACTCGAGACAGCCTTGAACCTATGCACTCAATCGATTTGTGTACATAAGAGAAATGTACTGGGTTTAATAACACAGATGTTGCTTGCATACTGTAATGTCTTCATGGCGGTGAAGCACCTCTATGCTCTCCGTAACGTCAAAGTCTTACAGACGCTCACAACCATTTCACATTTTTACAACTTAAACGATTGTCAAGCAAGCTGCAGAAACAGTGTGCACACTCCGGAATTTCGAACGGTAACAATGTTACGTCACCAGCCAGAGTCGTTTGCTGTACACTGGCGAATTGTCTAGGGCGCCAGAATATCATGAGCTGCCTATGCAATTAAGCGGCGTTGATATAAGATACGAATATTCTTTAATTGACCAGTTGCTGTCCGCATTTTGGTGTACAGACATGGTAATAGACAAACATCATCAATAGAGCTGATAAAGACAGTCAAATATTCTCAAATAACACATATTAGGCTATCCTAAATCAGAAATCCCATATACAGGGTGCGGAAAAATAAAGTAATCCCCTGCAGTGTTTGGTTGATATCTCAAGAACGAAGTTGGATTTTTATAAGAAAATTTACACGGCCATTGGTCATTCATATCTACGTACAATTGCCAAATTACATTATATTATCACAACAATTGACTAAGTTATGCTATTTGAACAGAGACAAGCCCACGCTTTATAACGTGCAAATTTTACGGTTGCGTTATTGGTTGTACTGTAGCATTTATTATGAAAACAAAAAACAGGGCACCAGCTTAAAAGCAACGTCATCACAGTGACGTAAAATCATCTGGCAGAGGAACTTGTAAATAAAGAACTCATTGAGGACTGCAACCAGTTGATGCCAGTCGGGTTCATTTTCCAGCAGGACGGCGCTCCAGCGCACACGGCACGTGTCACGCAGGAGTGGCTGCACGCAAACTGTCCTGAGATAATTGAGAAGGACCAGTGGCCACCAAATTCCCCAGATCTCAACCCCCTTGACTATCACGTGTGGGGAGCCATGCTGGAAAGGTATCACAAACTCCAGCCGAAGCCAAAGACAATCGCCGAGTTGAAAGCCGCTTTGCAGTCAATATGGGACGATATTTATATGCCACAGGCGCCGATCAGCAAGGCCATCAAGAACTTTACCAAACGGCTGAAGGCATGCGTGCAGGCCAATGGTGGACACTTTGAACACTTAATGTAAAATTGAAAGTGCAATTCGTAAAGCTTTGTTGTAAAAATATTTCAAGTTGTACCATTTATTTTTCTTGTTTCTTTACAAAGTAACTATTTTTAACCATGTAAAATCGTGGGGGTGTCGTGTTTGAAATAAAATAACTTTGTCATATTTCAAGATTGTTAAATAACATTTGGAAGTTATATGTAGATGTGAACAAACAATATCATTACCAAGTTTTATATAAAAATTCTAAGCGGTTGCTACAGAATTTGCAACACACTGCAGGGGATTACTTTATTTTGCCGCACCCTGTATATCATCCTAATGATGAAATATTTTCACTTCAAGCCATCTGCCGGAGGGATTGTGCGGTTATGGGCGTGTGGGTGCAGGTGGTAGAAGGTGGCTTTGACTGGCGGGTGCAGGTCATGCAGTACATGATCCCCATTAACCAGGACAGTGACAAAAAGGTAGGTAGGCCGATGAATTATAAGAATGCATAACGGGCCTGTAGTCGGCTATGCAAATAACCGAATTATTCATATACGCGATATGCACATACTCGGTATCCTATGACTATCTAACAGTGCTAAGCAGGTGTGTTTTAAGATAGCTAGCATACATACTGCGCAGAATCAAAGGTAACAGTACGTCATTGCAGATGGAGACGGATCCAGGAGGACGGTCCAACATAAGGCACGATAGGCTCTAAATGTAAAGCTACATACCTTGATCTTCTGCGACCTTTGGAATAATTGTAATTGTAATTGTAATCGAACATTTATATAGCGCCGCTTAAAAATCAGCAGCGCTCTCGACCTGCATCAGTGCCTGCATCAAGGTACAAGAAAGTCTTAAGACGTCTACGGAACTAGAAAGGAGAGAGGGCTAGTAACTCAAGGCGAAGAGACTGGGGAAGAGACTTCCAAGCTGATGGGCCAACACGGGCAAAGCACCTATAGAGTTGGCCGTAGCAGAGCGCATGCGAGGGACAACCATAAGGCCACGGGTCGAAGATCGCAAAGAGGCCCTCGCAGGTAAGGAGGAGACAGATAATATTAGAGATCGAACGAAGGAGCTTAATAACCTTTAAATGTGTCCAGTTATCACTAGCTCATGACACTTGAATATCATCGGGGCGTGGAAAGCTACTATGTTATCTGCAGCTGTAGTTACACACAGGACTGTACAGCTAACGCAGTTTCCTGCTAGTTTAGTCTAAGTTACGATGTCCTTGTAAAATTATATGATGCAATGCTGTAATGCTGGGCAAAGATATATAAGCACAGACTAATAATTAATAGGTGATTTTAAGTGTGATTAAATTAGGCACCAGCTTCCTTTGCCAGTAGGCCTATCATAAGGTATTACCTTATAGAGTAAGGTTCTTGGTTAAATGCACAGCGAAATGGACGATGCGCATTGGATGGCTTGAAGCGTAACGGACATCAACAGGAACCGTGTGCAAAAGATGTAACGGTCAACCGTGTGCAGTGGACTTTGAAGACGTGGAAGAATTAGTTGGTCGCTGACTGTTGTGAAGGAAGGTCGGACAGCACCATTCTCACAGATCGTTCAGCTAAAAGTTGGTTTTAACTTAACTGAGGTAGTGTCTAATCGAGGAGTCTTAGGGGCTCATATGACCTCAAGTCGTCGGTGTTGTGCAGCACGCAGATCGTAGAGAAGACATTCGAAACAGGGATGTTAGGGAATTAGCATAATCAAGACGAGAGGATACAAGTGAACAAGCCATAGTTTGAGACATATTCTTAGTTAGAGCCGACCTGATGTGACGTATTGCCCTGATGTGATAGAAACAAGATTTACAAAGGCTTGTTATATGCGGTCGGAATGTGAGCTTACTGTCCAGGGTTACTCCAAGTGTTTTGACAGTATCTAAAGGTGCACAGCAGTGCCTGCGAGCTCGACACTAGAAAAGTGAAGGGAAAGAACGCAGGCGTTGGCATGAACCAACATTCCCTTAGGTGAACTGCAGTCTCGCTAAAGACCAGTAGCGCTTAATACGGAACTATATCGAACGATGCTAGATTGATTTTGAATTTCCGACGTTGGTATAGGGCCTAATACATTATATCTAGTAGATTTGATGAGATGCTGGCATAGTTAATAATTAGCTAACTTTATAACTAATATAATACATGCCATAGCTGTATTATTTTCTAAATGCATAGTAACCACTTGACTGACAATTGAACTTTATTAATTTAAACCATTTAAACTGAAATCAATGGAACTCTTATGATGACATAGACCAGTGCTTCCCAAAGTGGTGGTCCGCGGACCGGTACCGGTCCGCGAGCCCTCAGTTGCCGGTCCGCAAAGTGAGTCAAGAAACTGGTCAAATTGTCTCGGAATCAAGAAATGGCTAATATATTTTTAGAAGTCATAGCAAAAAACAATTATTAGGCCAGTATTTAAGGGCAACAGAGTCATAGAATTGGCTAAACATGCATTGAAATCAATTTCAATACATATGCCTAATATTATTTGAGGAATATATATTAGGCGATCGAAAAAGAGAAATAATAAATTGGGCACCGGTCCTCCTGCAGTGGATTAATTCTTGCCGGTCCGTTAGACTGAAAACTTTGGGAAGCACTGACATAGACTACGATTACATGTCTTCCTTGGGATCAGGGCCGGCCTTAGGCACAGGCAAAGCAGGCAGTTGCCTAGGACGCCACAATCTAGGGGGCGCCATTTTCACAAAAAGTGTGCTTTAACAGTTTTTCACTTTTAGCCATTTTTCAATTAAAATGATTATTTTCATTTGAATTCAAAACTTTTGCGTATGAAACAAATTTTAAAACAATTATTGGTTTGATTGCACCTTTTCAAGTAGACCTAATTCAATTTCGACACACCACAAATTTTATTTTAACCATTAAAATTCAATTATTCACGCGTGTCTGTACTCTGTAATTTGTGTCTGTAATAGACCCGACCTTCCGTTTATCTGATGCCGACATACATAGTGACAGCTTCGACTGAAAATGCCAACAACTTAAGAGATATTATTGTAGTATTATTTATTTAATAAATGTAGCTTTATTTGTTGACTGCTGAGCAGACATCGTAGTTGCATCAACTATAGTAATTACCTGTAAAAATCTGTATAATATACAGATTTTAATAACAGTTTTCTTAATTATATCTAAATCAATTTATAGATGTGATCTTATAAAATAAAATTGTAATTTAAAAAATTAGGTAAAACCCTGTGAAGCGACAGAAGTTATCGGGTGCTCTAAATTGTAAGAAAAACACCACAGAGAAGTTGTATCAAAAAGCAAAAAGGATGGCTTTTCAACTATTTCAACGAAACTGAAGCTACTATAGCTGTTAGTGTTAGTGCCCAGTCATCAGCTATAGTAATAATAATAATAATTATTCGTTTGTAAAATACTAGTATTGAGGGCATTTTCTTAAATTGCTTTCAGCTTTATAAAAATACAATTTTGATAAACTGAAACCTGTTGGTGAAAAACTACAAGCAGAACAGATTTCTGATTACTAAAACAAATAATTCTTTTAATAAATAATGTTTTTTGGTAATTTGAATTTTTCGGAACGCCTAATTCGAAGTCTTTTTGCTTGTTACCATCCCTTCAAATTCAAAATTATCCAGGGTTGAGTTTTCATAAGTAAAAAGTAATAATGAAGAAATAACTCAGTTGAGCGTAAATCTTTTGGCGGGTTCCTCATTGAGTTGTGACGTGAGGTGGACCGTGGAGACGGGATCAGAGGGCGCCAAATGTATGCTTTGCCTGGGGCGCCATTTGGGCTAGGGCCGGCCCTGCTTGGGATTGATTACAAGTAACGGGGGAAGATCTAGCCCTATGCCTGCGGGAACGTCACATATCTACAGTATTTGCTCGCCACCGGGATTTGAACTAGAACTTCATTGTTAACTTGTATTAGACGAAAAACGAACATATTTTTTAAAGATTGACTCACTTGAGCGCCATCTTGAACTGTTGCCGTTTGGCAAGGTAATTATAATTCAATGCGTTGCTGTGACGTCAGTCTTAAATGCTGATTGGTCAAGAGGCAAGGTCAGGTCAACTGAATAATTAAGTCTTGTTGACTATTGGTTGTGAGTAAGGTCAGGCGAAGGGATTAGCAATCGTTTAAGAGAAAAATTGCCATCGGGTGGACAGATTGTCAGAAGTAATTTATATAGCGCCGTTTACAGCCTATTGTGAAAATTTGTATAGAATGGCCACTGAGTACCAAAATGGGTCAAGTTTGGCCAGGAATTAGATTTTAAAGGACCTGAACCTACGGTGCTTGTGAAAGAAAGGCAAGCTAAGAATAAAGCTGAGATATGAAGGCTGGAAGAGTTCGAAGAACGAAGACTACTGAAGTTAAGTGGCCAGGTTACTCTCCTTGCTCTCTTTGACGTAAGCTCTGCCTTTGACTCTGTGGACCACTCCATTCTCTTGCAGCACCTCTCTACTCCCTTTGGCTTGTGGACCAGCCTCTTGATTGGCTTACATTTTTCTTAACTGACCGCTCAAACTGTGTAGTCCTTGGTTCGCCCAGGTCTCGTTGGGTCCCTGCCCCTTTTAGGGTGCCCCAGGGTTCTGTCCTGGGCCCACTGCTTTATCTTCTTTATACTGCTGATGTCTGCCCCTTGCTGGCGTCTCAGGGGCTTGTGTACCAACTATTTGCCGATTATGTGCAAGCCTACATACACACCCATTCGGCGGATGCGGTGGCTAAGGCCAGGCAGATGTGTCTGACTATGGATGTCCTCTCTTGTTAGATGGCCTCCAATCGGCTACTCTTTAATCCCTCCAAATCACAACTTATTTGGCTGGGTGGCCGCAGGCAACTTCAGGGTATCGACTTTTCCCAACTTACCTTGCTCTTTCCTCACATACACTTTTCCGTCACAGTTCGTGATCTTGGACTTACTCTTGACTCTGAGCTTACTTTGTCTCAACATGTGAACTTGGTTGCACGAAGTTGTTATTATCAGCTGCGTCAGCTTCGAGTGGTCTCTCGCACTCTCTCTCTCTCTCTCTCTCTCTCTCTCTCTCTCTCTCTCTCTCTCTCTCTCTCTCTCTCTCTCTCTCTCTCTCTCTCTCTCTCTCTCTCTCTCTCTCTCTCTCTCTCTCTCACGATGCGGTCGTGGGCCTTGTTCACGCCTTTGTTACAAGTCGAATTGACAACTGTTGCTCCCTACTTGCTGGCCTTCCACTTCGGGTTCTGGGGCGACTAGATCAAGTTCTACGCTCGACTGCTTGTCTTATTGGACGACTTCCTAAGTTCTTTACTGTCTCTCTATAAATACGTGATGTGTTGCCCTGGCTGCCTATGTCGCAGAGGATCTCATATCGCACTGCTGCTGTGGTTTCTCGCTGCGTTCTTGGCTTCGCTCCATCTTACTTGCGTGATCTTTGCCGCCCAGTGTCTACGACGAGAGGTGAGCTCCTAGTTCCGCGGACTCGCTTGGCTATTAAGCAGCGCCGTGCTTTTTCGGTTGTGAGACCTTCCATCTGGAACGACCTCCCGCTTAAGCTCCGCTCTTTACTTGTGAGCCATCCGGCAGGGTTCTACAAGTCCCTCAAGTCTTTTTTCTTTAGGCGTGGCTGGGCCGGAAGCGCTTCTGAGTAGCTTCTTGGAGGGGCGCTATATAAATGCTCTGAATGAATGAATGAATTCAGAGGAACTAGAAGATAAGAAACGTTTGTATGAGCTCGAAAAAATTAAAAGATTTGATGAAGTTAAGAGGCATTCGGAGAAACTAGATGTTAAGAGACGATTGGAGGGCTAGAAGAAAGGAGAAAATTAGATCAAGTTGAAAATAAACGTCTGGACGAATAATATTGAAACGTCTGGAAATTAAAAACCAGAAACACACAGATGAGGCTGAAAGAATTAGGTGTGAGTGCTGAATATGCAGCAAGACAAAGGGAAGTAGGACATAATAGAGGAAACGGAGGTGATGGAAATGCTATGAGATTAATGAGTAATTCAAAATATGTGAAGATGCCAATATTTAAGGAAGACAAGGATTGTCTTGACGCATGCATCCTTAGATTCGAAAGAACCTGTATTACTTACCAAGTTCCCGAGGAATTGTGGACGTTAACTCTTGTTGAGTCTCTAGAAGGAAAAGCTCTGGAAGTATGGAGGAGGATGGAGTTAAATTAATCGCAAGATTATGCATAGCTGAAAGAAGAGCTGCGGAAAAGATTTAAGTTAACTGAGGGTGGATATCGGAAAAGTTAGCTTTGCTGTATGAGACTTGATGTTGCCCTGTTATCGAGGCTTTGGCTGTGCTGTCACTAATTTAGACTTTTGAAATGTTATTATAGGTGTCCCTATAGTTAGCGGGATCTTGATCCCTTTTGAGACTCCTCTTGCGGCCAATCTTGTTATTACATGTTGGAATGTTCTGTGCTTTGATTTGGCTTCAATAAAAAAGTTTTGGATTGATTGATTGATTTGAAAGATTTAAACACAGCCCACTGGACGAAGACGAGAGTCAGCAGCAGTATGTTGAGAGATTGAAACGGTAGCTAAGACAGTGGATTCAAATGGCAAGATTTAAATTTTACTATGAAGGGTTTTGTGGAAGACCTGCCCGGATTTACCTTTAATTGGAGGATCTGCCCTTAATGACCCTTAAAATTTGTCGTGTAGGCCTAGTAGGGCTACAACCGGTGACGATTTACGGTAGGAGATAGGCCAAATTATCCTGTAACGTTCTGAAATCGTAACCGTCATTAAATTCGACACCGATTTGCGCGCCAAATTCCCTTGGTGAAGATTTGAGCTAAACATTAGAGAAATCGCATGGGCAGATAAGTCAAAGTGACACCGGTGACGGTTTGCCGGTGAAAGTAATATTTCGCCATGTGTTCAGCGGTGACATTTTGGCAGAACGACACCGGTTGTTGCCGAGCAATTAGGATTGGGTGACTTTTCTTTATGGGTCTTTGGTTAAAATATCTATCATCGCCTTGAAGGTTTGGTGACTATTCATCCCCGGAGAATTCATCCCCGGACGATTCATCCTGGACGATTCATCCCCGGACAATTCATCCCCGGACGATTCATCCCCGGACAATTCATCCCCGGACGATTCATCCTGGACGATTCATCCTGGACGATTCATCCTGGACCATTCATCCCGGACGATTCATCCCGGACGATTCATCCTGGACAGTATTCTATGATTGTGGTTAGTAAGTGAATTATGAAGCTTTAACGCACCTTTCATGGTATGGTCATGGTATAAATAGGTTACTTCATGATTTTTTCGTTTTAGTACATTAACACTTTCGAGGCTAAATAAATTTTTGAAACTAACGGCTGTAGGCT
This sequence comes from Aporrectodea caliginosa, assembly GCA_020284085.1. Lineage (NCBI taxonomy): Eukaryota > Metazoa > Annelida > Clitellata > Crassiclitellata > Lumbricidae > Aporrectodea > Aporrectodea caliginosa. Next base: position 901,207 of record JACEVL010000082.1, read on the forward strand.
GAATATTTTTCCAAAATATCTTATATTTCAGATATGTATAAATTCGTACATGTTTGCATTTATATAATTATGTACATTTATGTAAATATACATATCATATAAAGATGTATATGTATATGCATGTACAAATATATATATATATATATGTATATATGCAAAATATGTACATATATGTATATATGTATGTTTACATATATATATATGTACATTACATATATATATATATATTAATATACATATCTATATATGTATATGTATATATATATATGTACATATATATGTACATATATATATAAATATATATATATATGTACATATATATATAGGCCTATGTATTTATGTAAATATATATATGTATATATATATGTTCATATAGATATATATATATGTACATATATATGCATATATATATGTACATATATATGTACATATACACTGTGAGCCATAAAAAACCGGGCCACTTTATGTTTAGCTATATCGCGGTCGGTATTTTAAATTTTTTTATAGTTTTTGTGTCGTTTGAAAGAAAAATTAAATCTCTACGATTTACTTATTTACTTGCGCGGATGACGTCATATCCGTTTCGCAGCATAATGTAAATAAAGTTGATGGTTGAAAATTTGAGTTAAAATTTTAAAATGTTGAGTTTTGAGGATAAAATTTTAATTAAAAATCTGCGGGAATGCAAAAATTATTCTTCTAGACGATTAATTAAGGAGTTTCCGAACAAGAATTGGAAAAGAAAAACATTAGATGACTTTCTGCGAAAGTTGAGAACTACCGGTTCAGTTGAACGCGCTGCGGGAAGTGGTCGGCCAAAATCGTCGCGAACTGAAGATAATATCGCCGCCGTCAATGAATTGGTTCAGAGCCAGGAAGACAAGCCTAAAACACATCTTTCAACCAGACAAATCGCGAGAGAGCTGAATCTTACACAAACGACGGTCAGACGCATTATTCATAACGATTTGGAACTGAAATGCTTAAAAAGACGACGGGCTCAGGAACTGACCACCGCTAATCGTCAATCTCGTTTGTTACGAGCTAGACAATTGCTGCAGCGTTTCTCAGTATCGGATGTCGGTTTCATTTTCTTCACTGATGAAAAGTTATTTACAGTTGCTGCGCCGTCAAACACTCAAAACATCGTCTTTATGTGCCTCGTTCAGTGTCAAAGAAACAGATTTCATCAGACCGTCTGTTGCGTACCAGGACAACATTCAGCAAGTCGCTCATGGTTTCCGTGGGAATTTCGAAACTCGGTCGCACAGAGCTTATATTCGTTGACCCGGGAGCCAAAATCAATGGCCAATATTATCGAGACGTGATGCTAGCACAACATTTGTTGCCACAAATGCGCCACATTGCTGGCGACATGTTCATTTTCCAACAAGATTCAGCTCCGGCGCATCGGGCTCGTGAAACAATTGAGTATCTGTCTCGCAATGCACCATACTTCATAGGGCCAGAGATGTGGCCACCCAATTCGCCTGACCTAAATCCACTCGATTATTCCATCTGGTCCATTATGGAACAGCGCGTGTACCAACAGCGCATTCAGAACACTGATGAACTTCGGCAGTGTCTCGTATCCGTCTGGAACGATCTGGAACAACATCTTATTGACACTGCAATTGATCAGTGGCGACGTCGCTTGGCAAAATGTGTACGTGAAAAAGGAAGTCATTTTGAACACAAACTTTAAACAAATAAAGGCACTGAAGAATTGTTTGCATTTAAGTAGTAAAAATGCAGCATTTATCGATTCTCACGTGTTTTTTAGTGTCTTCAGTTTCGCAAGACAAGTTTAGCATACATGTAGGACTAAATCGATAATGTTTATTTCTGCTCTTTAGAGTATTGATTCCTGTTTAAAATAATGCAAAAAGTGTAAAAATCGATAAAGAAATGACAGAGATATAGCTAAACATAAAGTGGCCCGGTTTTTTATGGCTCACAGTGTATATGTACATATATATATATATATATATGTATATATGTATATATGTACATATATATGTATGTATATATATATATGTATATATGTATATGCATATATATATGTATATATGTACATATATATACATATATATACATATATACATACATATATATACACACATATACATACATAGATATGTACATATATATATATACATGTACATATATATATGTATATATATATACATAATATATATACATATATAGACATACATATATACATATATATACATATATATATATACATATATATACATATATATATATATATATGCATATACATATATGCCATACATATATATATACATACATATATATGTATATATATATATATATATATGTACATATATATAAAGGCCTATGTATTTATGTAAATATATATATGTATATATATATGTTCATATAGATATATATATGTACATATATATGCATATATATATATGTACATATATATGTACGTATATATATATGTACACATATATATATATATATATGTATATATGTATATATAGGCACATATATATGTACATATATATACATATATATGTACATATATATACATATTATATACATATATATATATGCATATATATACATATATACATACATATATATATACACACATATACATACATAGATATGTACATATATATATATATACATGTACATATATATATATATATATATATACATATACATAATATATATACATATATAGACATATATATACACATATATATACATATATATATATATTATTATATATACATATATACATACATATATGCATATATACATATATACATATATATATACATACATATATATGTACATATATATATATATATAGGTAATGTACATATGTATACATATATATATATATATATATACATATCTATGTATGTATATGTATATTCATACATGTATATTATGTATATATTCATGTATATGCATTTTATATATGTATGTATGTGTATATATACATAATATATGTATGTGTATATACATATATATGTATGTAATATGTATGTGTATATATATGTATGTGTATTTATGTATTTGTACATATATACATACATAAATATGTGCATATATATAAATTTATGTACATGTCGACTTTTGTCGAAAGCCGCCCTCAACCCCTAGTGTCGACTTTTGTCGACAACAGCCTCGAAAGTGTTAAGTACCAAACTCGTTCTATTTTCAAATGAATTGTACTCGTGGATTCCACACTCGTAGAATTCATAAGAAAATAGAACTCGTGTGGTATTTCCGGTGTAAATACGACAGAAATCATGAAGTAACCAATACTTAGTTGTAAAACATTTACAAGGTTCGCCATTACACCACACATTTCATCTTACTTACTGAAATAATGACTCTTAGGTCAAAAAACATGACGTCACCAAAGTATGGGTTCAGTGTGAAGTGCGCAGGTTTTTCGAATCAGAAACGTTTCAATATCAAGAAATAAATAGGCTTATTTCTTAGTTAACGGAAAACATTGAATAAGAAACAATAAAATAATACGTTATGACGACGGTAAACTTTGGAACATCGAAACGTGGAAAGCGAACGGTGATACATCGAAACTACGAATACTGGAGAAAAGGAGAGAACGCACAAGGACAAACACAATGGCGCTGTTGCAAACACCAGGTTTTCAACTGCAAAGCACGACTGCTAACAGATGCAAACAACGTTGTGATCGGAGATCAGTCACCAGACCACACCCACAGCGGTAATGTCTCAACAGCACTTGCACGGGCCGCTATCGCAGACATGAAGAAGAAAATGACAGAAACTATAGCAACACCAAGTTCGTCTTCCGGTGCGGTCATGGTTGATCTGGGTCCACATGTGTTGATGGCCTTGCCCAAGAAAACTTCTCTCAACCGTGTTCTGCGTCGTCATCGTCAAGTTGTATTGTCAAGCGGTGATAACCAGCAGACCTTACCACCAACACCAACTAATCTCAGCTTTCATTTCCCATCGAAATTTATCAATTTCCTATTATTTGATTCTGGATCGGGAGATGATCGGCTTATCATCTTGGGCGATAGAATGCTTCTTGGTGGTCTAGCCAGATCCGACATCTGGTTGGCTGATGGCACTTTCAAGGTGGTACCCTCCATCTTTTTCCAGATGTACAGTATACATTTCCAGTTCATGAACGGAATTAATCCTGCCGCAGTATTTTGTCTATTGCCGAACAAGACCCGAGCAACCTACGACCGTCTTATAACGGAATTGAAGAATCTGATGCCAAGTGCTGCACCAAAAACGATTTTAACCGATTTCGAGTCAGCGGCAATGGGAGCATTTTCCCATGCATTTCCCGGAGCTTCCATAACCGGATGTTACTTTCATCTCAACCAGAGTGTCCTTCGCAAGGTGAATGAATTGGGTATGAAGAACGATTACGAAACTGACGATGTGCTACGTGGAAGTGTTCGATGTTTATCAGCACTCGCACATGTACCGGTCGATGATGTTGCTGAATCATTCGACTTGCTAGCTGAAGACATGCCAGAACATGACAGAATGAACGAACTTCTATCCTACTTCGAACACACCTACATTAGAGGTCGACGACTCCGAGGCAGAGGCCACAAATTATGGCCCAGCCATGTTTCCAATCCCGATGTGGAATCAGTACGAATCAGCTGGAGATGGTATAGCACGTACCACAAACATAGTGGAAGGCTGGCATCATGGCATACAATCACTGTTCATGTGCACTCACCCTTCACTATGGTTGATGATTGAAGGGCTGGAGAAAGATAGTCAAAAGCAGAAGGCAGCATTCATGCAAGCAACTACTGGTGCCCAGGAAATTGGTGTGAAGAAATACCGCGACTTGGTCGAAAGAGTTAGACGTGCTGTTGGTGGATACGGAGAAACAAATGTGTTATTGTACCTTCGTGCAATTGCGCATTTGTCGCACAATTAAAACTGTTACTACTGTAACTACATCTTATTATTAATAAATCGAAACTTAGTTGTAAACCAATTAGTAAAATAAATCATCGTGACTTTCGTGGTGGCTATGTGCTTTGTCGACATTATGAGTTTTGGAAGCCGAATACATGTCATCGTGGGGAGAATTGTCTTTTTGCCCATAACTATGAGGAACAACACCTTTGGACTCTGGAAAAAGATGGTTGCTTTGACATTGCTGAATTCATTGGTCAAAATCGTTCTCAGAGTGCGGCACCACTGTTCTCTGTTTATGGAATGCTGGAGTAAAACTTTGTCACAACTTAAAGTTAAATAAAATAATAGAAATTATTGAAATGCAACATTTGTTTTATTTCATTTGATAATGTGTATTAATACAAGGATATTTCTGTTACAGAAATGTAACAAGACCGATAGTACTATAACTTCACAGTCATTAACTGTTACAGTAAATTCTTCGCTTTTCAGTGAACTAGTCCCTTCCCTACACCATCAGGACCTCTACACCTACTACTGCTGATAAATTTCAAATAGATGCTTCTTCATTAATTTCAATTCTTTCCGTTGCTTTACTTTATATCGTAATTTCTATTTCATTTGATTGAATGGTCCGGGATGAATGGTCCAGGATGAATGGTCCAGGATGAATCGTCCAGGATGAATGGTCCGGGATGAATGGTCCAGGATGAATCGTCCAGGGATGAATGGTCCAGGATGAATCGTCCAGGATGAATGGTCCAGGATGAATGGTCCAGGATGAATGGTCCAGGATGAATGGTCCAGGATGAATCGTCCGGGGATCAATAGTCCGGGGATGAATCGTCCGGGATGAATCGTCCGGGGATGAATTGTCCGCATACCTTGAAAAGCAGCACCCGTAATGGGTTTATAAGGAAGCTGATTTGAGCAGAAAGAGAAAGATATATATATATATATATATATATATATATATATATATATATATATATATATATATATAGTCATATGCTGATGTGACTGAATATCACTGCTGACATTGCTCTATTACTATTTTTAAAACATAAAATAGTGTAGAAATAGTCGCAACACTTTAGATGAAATTAAGGAACGTTGCTGGTCATTAATATGGTGAACTAACTGGAAGAAAAATAAATCAAATTTAGACCTTTGACTGAATAACGTTTAGTAAGGGTGCCGTGCTCTAAAAATGGTCGGGAACGAGCGGATTAATCAATACGGAAGGGATTGCAGGCTGAACGAGCACTACAGTGCAGCCTCGGACTTAATAGTCGTGTGGTTGATTTCTTTTAAAAATAGGCCTACACGTATCCGTCTGTCGTCTGCTTTCGTAAATCAAATTAACATTTCACAGTATGCGGTGAAAGGGATTACATTATTGGGTAATAACTATAGACATACCGGATTACCTCAGAAGTCGATAGCCATTCGACAAGTCTAAGCGACTTAGTTGACAAGCCTGTGACATAGTCGTTTAAGTTGCAATGTAAGTCGCTAACTCATTAAGGAAGTCGGTAATTATTGCTTATCGACAGACTCCGCGGACTAGGCAGCCGTGGTGAAGGATCTCATAGGATCGATTCACTGAAACATAAGCAGAGTCGATGCCGTACAATCGGTATACAGCCAGCTTTCCTAACAATAACCATAAAATTCAAGACAGTGAAAAGTTGACGTGTAGTCAAGATGAGAATTAGAGGTCTAATTGAAGTCAGTTAAACATTATCAGCGTTCCAGCTTAGAATAGCAGCGGATATATACACCGTGTCTCAAAACAAACTGTGCAAAATTGTTTCTGTCAGAACTTCGTCAAATATCCGCCTATTTTAATAATGTTTGGTAGGTAGATGGAAAAATAGCTGAAATTTTATGCTATACATAAATTTTCCACCAATATGTATTTGGTTTTGCACTAATATGTAAAAGTATCAGGTTTTTGGTAGAAAAAATAGCCTTACTAAAATATTTGTCCGCTCCGTTACTGTATACAAATGAGATCTGTTTATATAAGTGTACAGTTTCTGTTGAGTATCTTGACATGTCAATATGTTTTAAGTATTAATATTTATAAAATAAAATTAAAGAAATTAGAATACTTATAATCACTTGATTCCATCACAGTTTTATTTATTTAAAAAAGTCCACTCCGTTACAGAAATAGAAGCAATCAATGTTAAGTTGAATACATATTTTGCCCAAATAACTGAAAAGAAATCACTTGAGCTAATCATTCTCAGTGATCGAATAAATAGAAAACACTAAAATATTCATGGTATTGTCTTTAAAATCTGCTCGCAACATCAAAATACCATACAACGTAGCCTATAATCAATCAATCAATCAATCGATCAATTTTCGTTTATTCCCAACACCAGGCTGACAGGACGCAGCTTGTTACATTAGTTAGACTTATTATATTAAGTCCACTCCGTTACTATCTTTCGAGTGTCGAGCACAGTTTTTGCACTCCGTTACATAGTTGTCCGCTACGTTACCAAATAAATCTTATCGGTGTGGACAGGTAACGGAGTAGACAATTGTGTAGCAGAAAGGTAAATATCATATTATCGCTCATGCGTCCACATCAATCGTCGGTAAAATCATTAGATTGCTTATATGCGTTATATTAGAAATATTATTGGAATTAAATATATTCATAATCATTGCAAAAATGCAGTAATGGATTGGTGTATAATTAAAAAACACATCTGGTTCGAAATCAATGAAAATTAGTAAGACATAATAACTTACATAGATCTTCACAGAAGAGATAAGTCCAGTTGCGCGACCAAAAAATTCAATGATTCTGGGATAAAAGATTATTTTTACATGGTAACGGAGTGGACATAAAATCCTGTGGACAAATTTAAACAATTTCTTTTAATTATAGCCTACTGAAGATCCGGTTCACCAGGTTGTATATTAAAACATGCACGAATATTTAACACATGAGAAACATGTGATTTTCTGGCATAATACAGATCATTTTGAAATTATAGACTAAAGCAATAAGTGCTATATAGCCTACGGACGGTTTCGGAGTGGAACATTTTTGATTCAAAATAAATTCTAATAAATTACGTTATTGCTTTGAATTACTTTGAAATATCTTTAATTGTTGACCATTCAATGGCATCTTAATATAAACACTTAGCATAATCAGACTAGGTTTTGTTTCTAGAGAATTTGACCGGGGACAGCTGAATTGCTTATTATTTATACACTTACCGGGAAATGACTCACGAACGTACCGGTATGTTATAGACAAAACAACGTACCTCCTGTACACGTGTACGGTCGCACCATGCCATTTACATTGAATAATCTACCACAGTTACTGTAATAGTCTTCCAAAATCTCCAGCATTCGCATTATTATGCCCTATTATGCTGGTTTCTTAATGTTGGTTATTAAATAATAATTATTACAACTTAATTAAACCACACAACTGCATACATACTGTGTCCAACTTCTAATATAACGAATCAACATAACTCTATTCACATGTGACAGGACAATACGTATAATAAGAACATCATTACAGATCTGTAGTCTTTACATGACGGTGACTGTTATTATATTACATTACAATGGAAAACGTCTTAACTGAATTAAGTTACATCACTCTTCTTAACAATAAACAGTTCAACCTGCAGATTTTCATAGCACTGCTGCGTGAAAAAGCAGATACCGTCAACAATCTTCTATGGTGTCAAGTAAAGTCCAGTGCCCGGATTTCTCTGATCCCAATTAATCTTTGGAATGTAAAGCCTGATTGCTTCACATAGCCTAGGCCCCTATTAACTCGTTCAATACTTTATTAACTCTCAAATCTGAAGGCCTCTAAGGACGCTATAACGATCATAGACAGAAACTGTGCCTCTGTGCGGATCGCAGTTCGTCTCTCGATTAGGCCGATGGTTATTTCAGAGATTTAATTCTCGGGCTACTTACGACGGCATATGTAAAATTGTAAATATATATATATATGTCATTTGTACATATATAATGATGGTACTTTTATCGCATCATAACCAACCTAGCAACCTATCTACTTAAACACGAATCCACCAAGTCACCCATCTAACTTTCAACAAGCCAACTAACCGCCTATACCTGCTTTCCTACACCATTCAAGCTCCTTTTGTCACTACTGCAGCGGTACCCAGTCCGAGGGAAAATAGTTTCCACGGTTGAACATAGAATAAAACTCGCTTCCGTTTCTTGGCCAATCCGTGTAGAAGACAGTGGTCTTCTTCGCAAGCCAAGCTGCCCACCACCCAAAACTTCCGGTTGATATAATGACCCCGTCACACTTCGAAAGAACAGCCAGATCGAACGCAGCTGTTTCGCCATCCGTGAAATTGATCCTAGCCTTCGAAGTGATTTCCGGTAGATTCGTCATGGTCCAGTTGCGATCCTCGGTCGCTACGACGAAGTTCACTGAAATGAAGCGATCCGTGAAGTACTGGAAGGCAGAATGGAAATAGCTAGAGTTCGCGATGGTTAATCCATAAGCAATCTCAGTGCTCTTAAGAAAGTCTCCTCGACGTACGTGAACCCCAATTCGGGTTAAGCTGAGTGGAAGGGTGGAGAGATAGCGTACTGTCGTTTTGGAAACGTTATCTGGAAATCGAAGGAGTCGACGTAGTTCGTACTCGTTTTGTTCAGCGTACCGGTACGTTTGACTAAGTGAGCAAACGAGTAGGTTTTCATTGGTACGTGAGAGAGATTCTACGAATTTTGGATCATCAAAACGCTGGTCAAAGTCGTAATGCGGCAAGTCGAGATTCTGGCAAGGACATATTTGTTTCTCAATGTCATCGTATCGCGGAATATCCAGTTGGAAGATTTGGTCGAGGTACCAACCGGTGCGTGGCATTACTAGGGTTCTTCCGGTCACGCGTGCTACGTGCAACATGGACGCCAGCATAAACAAGTGGTTTCCGGTTCTGTGATTTCCGGTAAGGCGTTCTGGACAAAGGCTGACGTACTTATGGCGGGGTGTTGATCCACTATCGTTCGCCAATGTAGATGGAGAACTGGATACATTACAGCTGTGGGGTGTTGTTCCACTTCCATTTGCCAATGTAGATGGAGAACGGGATAAATTACACCCGCACGATGGCAAATCCAGTGGAAAGTGGCTACGATGAATTAAATGAAGTACAATGAAACTGGAGAGAGCCAGAGTTATTGCGATTACTTTATGAGACTGTTTACGAAACATGTTGTTCGTCCTCCCTTATGACTTCTATAGCGCCACTCTCCTGCAATATACAAAGTTTCGATAGTAACGATGATCAATACAATCCAAGACAAATAAGGATTAAGGTGAGGATGGGACCATATCTCGCCACTTGATTTACGGGACATGCTACTGAGTTGACTCCAAACGGGTTCGGCGTAGGTTGCCTACTGAAATCCTAAAGCAAAACACTGGCGTAATGATAATATGAAAGGAGAGAAACAAATTAAAAATAGGGAGTGAAATAGTAAAACTGATTTAAAAAAGTGTTGACGTGAGAAAAGGGTTAGAAGAAAATACAGCCATGGAAACCAGTCAAAAAGGCGAATGACCAAAAAATCTCCTAATCTTGGAACTTGAAATTCTTCGATTCCGTAAAGTTGGTGGATTCAAATAAGTAGTGAAACACTTTTCATCATTATCATCATCATCATCATCATCATCATCATCATCATCATCATCATCATCATCATCATCATCATCATCATCATCATCATCATCATCATCATCATTATCATCATCACCATCATCATCATCATCATCATCATCATCATCATCATCATCATCATCATCATCATCATCATCATCACTATCATCATCACCATCATCATCATCATCATAGTCAGCTCTTGACGAAAGCCATTTGGAGGTGATAGGTTTCACCATCTGACAACTCGCCCCCGGTCAAATTTGGCCCCCGTTATTGACACATTCTGGATCCTTTCTTGGTCTAGGACTTTGTAATTGCTAGAAATCAACAGTGCCTAATAAAACATGACCATGGCGACCGAGTTACAAGTACGAAGAATATAGTTACGTCGACTTTGAGAATGATGGAGAGAATAGACAGGTAGGCGAGTTAGTTGGTAGGTAGGTAAATATGTTGGTGGTAGAAAAAGTAAAGCTTTCATGCACGCCTTAGAGTAACGTTCTACAGGTGCTAATCTCTGCACTTTGACCATTGAGCCGACAATTATGGGCGAATTGCGAGGTCTAGGACACAGGGCCCATCAATACCGCAGGGCTTGTAGTTTTCTTCCTAGCTTAAGCTGGAATAAAATTGTTGTGCTAAGTGACAGAGGCATGCGTGCACAAATAACTTTACAGGATCATCACTGTAATGATGTCTCTATGATCTTATATTAGGTTAGATCATGTGATGATATTCTATAATGATGTACAGAGATATATAAGCATGGACTAATGATTAACTGATGCCTATTATAGGGTTTAACTAATTAGATGTCAGCTTCTTTTCCCAGTATCTTAAGATGTAAAATATATTGTAAGGTGATGGGATATATGCAGCGAAATGGATGATGCACACTGGATGGGTTGAAGCGTTACGGTGATCAAGGAGGAACCGTGTGCAAAAAACTTAACGACGTGGTAGAGTAGTTGGTCGCTGACGGAAGGTCGCTCAGCACCATTCCCATCGATCGTTCAGTTAACATAAATCCTAATTTGACTGCGTCATAATTATGACCTCAATTCGTCAGTGGTGAGAAGTACGCTAATCGTTGAGGTGACGTCGAAACAGAGACTTTACGGTGAACTACAGACTGGCTAAAGACTCAGTTTCAATAGCGGAACGGTATCGAACGATGCTAGATTGATCTCGGTGGTGACTTAAAACGTTATGGCCACATACGGACATTGCAACAACGAAAAAGAGTTGTTTCTTGACGTCGTATTTGTACAAGATGACTCTTAATTCGAATGGAGCTGCCAGCGACGATAGAACAAGGAATCCAAGTGACGGGGGCTTGCCCGAACTGTGGTCTCCATTTGCATGCGCCAAACGCAAGGGTAAATAAATGACACGCACGCACATTGCACAACTATATTCAACTGAATACATGGGTTCACAGATCCGCTATTAATTTAGTACGGTACTAACAGTTGGTAGAGTTGGCGACTCTCCGACGTTGTCAACGGTAGTTCCCGAAGCCACCGCACCATCGACGCAATGATCTCACGTCGAAAACAGACGCTGACCGACTTTGTTCACTTAAATGTTTGCTTATTCATTCTCTCCGAGTTTCGATTTTTGACGAAGACAACAACAGCAGGACATAAACAACAATCGCTTATAAGTGATTCAACGCTTATAAGTGAGTCAACGTGCAGCAGACTAACCGCCTAACGATCAATCGATGTCTGATCAATTAGCTGCTGTCTCCGGTCTCACATACTACCTGACTAAGTGGTGTTTGCCTCGTTGTACAGTTTAGAATTATTGTCATGCAATCGTGACAATAATTATAAACTGCTCGTTAATATAACCGGCAGCAGTGAATTGAACGTGTTAAATTCTCTAGCCCCTTTGAAACTGATGCGTGTTTCGTAAATGCTAGTTTTTACGTTTATACAGTTACTTGTAGTGACTTGCTAAACTGCTAAACTGCTAAACTGCTAAACTGCTAAACTGCTAAACTGCTGCTGATTGCTAAATCCAGTGTTTCCTTGGGTGCTGAGGAAATGCGTTAAAAGAGACTGAATATCGCTGCGGACATAGGCCTATTACTATTCTGAAAACATAAAGTAATGTAGAAATAGTCGCAACATGTTGGATGAAATCAAGGAACGTTTCTCGTCTTTAATATGGAGAACTGGAACAAAAATGAATAAAGGCTATGTGACTTTTACTGAATGACGTTTAGTAAGGGTGCCTTGCTCTAGAAATGGTTGGGAACGAGCGGATTAATAAAGACGTAATGGATTGCAGGCTTAATGAACTCTCGGCCTTAAAGGTCGTGTGATCTATTTCTTTTATAAACACTCGTATGCGCCTATCTCTCGAAAATCACATTATCATTTCACAGTATGTAGTAAAATGCATTATATTTTTATATTTTTGGGTAATTACTAGACATACTGAATTATCTCAGAAGTCTGTCTAGCAAGTCGGTAAGCCAGACGACAAGTCTAAGCGACTTAGTTGATAAACATGTGACTTAGTTGTCTAAGCTGAAATGTCGTTCGCTAACTCATTAAGGCAGTCGGTAATTTCAAGTAACTTAGTAAAGCAGATTAAATTCTGTAACAGATAAATGAACTTATAATTATAAAGAAAAAGAATAGAAAATCAAAAGGAACATACCGAGAACCAGATAAAAGATTCAAACTAAAGTCCAATGAAGATATTCACCAGGCAAACAGCGAACCGAGTAGGACAACGCCCATAATTCAATGCAGCAATTGTCTGACGACAAAGTTTGGTAACCCGTTGTGACCGAATAGGTCTTTGAGTTCTTTCTTTTGTTGCTGTTTCTGTGATGGACGATTGTGTTTTTATTCTTCATGGTTCAGTGGAGTACTTGGGCCGGAGTCATTTCAATTTTGATCATCTCCAGTTTCGCGTGCACCCTCTGGTAGGTTCTAAGTTTGCATGATTAGGTCTACCTCCGCAAGTCGTTTGCCTGCACCTGTAATTCACAGGCAGTGAATACATTGCTGTAAAGTTTTTAAAAACTATTTTACATCTACGTTTTTAAATCATACTATGAAGAAGAGGAAGAAGTATTTTATGAGTATTATTATGTAGCTCTTTGTGCTAAATCTCATTCTATTGATTGCCCGTTATCCAACTTAAAGTGTACTGCCTGATACAATTATAAGGATGTAATGCTTGTTATACTTAATGTTCTGTGTCTTGGCAGTGCCTTGTTGTTCTTATGTTCTCATGATGGTGTTTAGTTTTGTTAGCATTTGATTTTTGGTTCTTTCTGTTTTTGTTTAATATCTTTGATTTTGTTGAGTAGGGTTGGAATGCCCCTGCCGTCCATTTAGTTCTAGAAAATAACTTGCAAGTTTTGCTATATAGTTAAAGCAATTAGGCCCCTATTCAGCGGGACTTGTCCCTTCGGGTGTGCCCTTTGCTCCCTCATACCATCTCTTCATAGATAAACTTCTGCAATAATTGTTTGTGAAACTTTATATACTGTAGTTTCATGCTGTTAATTTTGTTTTGTTTCTGGGAACAATAAATTGGTTTGATTTGAAGAAGAGGAAGAAGAGGAAGAAGAAGAGGAAGAGGAAGGAGGAGGAAGAGAAAGAGAACGATAAGGAGAAGGAGGAGGAGGAGAAGAGGAAGAAGGAGGATGTGTAGGAGGAAGAATAGAGGGAGAAGGAAAAACACGAAAACGACAGACACTGCAGACAGGTAACGATTTATTTTAATTACGTCGACGTCAAATGAAATAATTATGACTTATAATGATTTATGATGTATCGATGAACGGGGGCATATAGACTATATTTATGCCAATATTTTTATTGATATGTGTCGATACCAATAAACACTTAAATTAAATTAAAATAATTAAATATTTTTTAAATAATTTTATAAATTTAAATTTACTATATTTACTAAATTTAAATTTACTATATTTTTATAGCTGAAAAAGGTCCCGGAACGCCGTTCCAGAGCGTTCCGTCTGAACAAAGCACGGGCTATTGGAATACCAAAGCAATATAAATAATATTACATTCATAATCATATGATGCTTACCAAAGCAATAAATAATATTACATTCATAATCATATAATGCTAGCCGGAGGTGGATTATACCATTATCTTAAATAATCGCAACCCCTCAATACCACCTATAACTCTCACCACTTCCATCTGCAGAGTCCTGACTTGGCGGATCATCTTCTTCACAGTGCAGTCGATTCCGAGTTCGTGGCACTTGTGGCACGATAATCCGGCTGATGTTTTTCTGTGAACAGTCCAAGAGAAGCTGCTCAGTGGTGTCTGGAACATTGCACTCCTCATAATTTCCGTCCGGGCGGATCTTTATCGTGTGAGGTCACTGATTCAGCAGAACTCTACCCAAGCTAAGTCTGGTTGTCTGGACCTCGTGCTTCTGCGGAATATCAACGTACTTGATTGTGGTTGAAACGAGCGGCTCGATATTCTTGTAGAAGGCTTTCTTCGGGCTGTCGGTGGGTGAACTCCTACTGCCACTTTTCTACTACTTACTGTTCGTGATTTTTCCGATCATCTCCTTTCTGTCGTACTAATGGAGTGGACAGTCGTCGGTTGGAGTCCTGTTGTGCTGCTGGGTCGGCTTCTTCGTTTCCATGGATACCCATGTGACTTGGGATCCAGACCACCGTGACGGTGCCCGGGCCAAAGGCTCAAAGCTGTTGAAGTTCTCGATTACTGCCTCTGTCAGTCTTGAGTCAGACCGCTGTGTTTCACCGACTCCGCAGCACTGAGAGGAAAAGTGCAGATGGCGAATCTGTCTCTCGCGGATGTTCGGTTCTTGCAGATCCAGTCGATAAGCGTTTCGTATCGCTGTCAATTCGGTCGCAGTGATTGAGTCCGCCAGTTTCAGGAATTTTCGGTAACCATTTTCCGGAATCACCACTGACGCTGCAGCCGTATCTTCGTATAGTTAGACCCATCCGTATGCATGTAGTTGGCATTTCGATACAGGTCTATGAACTTTAGGGAGAGCATCTTCTTGATTACAGGCGATACAGTTTTCTTGTCGATTGGCTTCGTCAATCCACCAGGGTACCGTGCAGAGCATCTCATTTGACGCGATCGATCGATCTCCTTGGTCGATCGCCAAGCAAAGGTCTATTCGATCGGTAAATCGATCGCGCTCGATGAGTTAGACTCCAAGAAGAGGGACCTGAAGCCAGACCATTATTTTATTTACCTAATTTACATTACTTTAATTTTACTTACTTGCGGCTGCGGCGAATGCGTTCGGAAGGCACCGTTCCGTGACCAAATTAATGGCTGCTGACTGATCACTACAATTTCGCGCAATATGATTGGCCCTGACAACACGGTGGACACCTTCGCGTAACGGCATTCGTAAGTTCGGAACGTCACCAGGGCCTCCACTCCTTGGGATTTTTCCCAAGATCTTAGGTTTCGACTTCGGAATTGGGGATTTTTCATAGTAATCATGAGATTTTTTCTATGGTCTACAGACTTGTTTTTACCGTTATTTCCAACAGTGGCAGCGAATCAGATTATAAAAAAAACTCGCTCAGAGGGGTCTGTCTGAAAGATGATTATTATTATTGTAACTTGTAAACATTGTATGATGACTCTCAGGCTCGCAAGACGGGCAAGGAAAAGGAACTCGTGTTAGTGTTAGTTAGTGGATGACACATTCATCAAACAGCTTGTTCTTGCTTGAAGAAGAGCAACAGTACAACGATAAAGTTACCAGTATAATTAAAGCAGATGGCGCATCAGTCAAAATATTAAATGTCTTATTCATGTGGTTCAAGTGTTGTCGGGGAATACTGTTACTGTAGTCATTAATTATAGCCAAGTAGGCAGAAGGCAGTAGCACGCTAAAACTTATGACAACGGGACGGATAAGAAGCAGCGGCTCTCTCTTTCGGTTGCTGGCCCTAGCACCTGGAATGACCTTGCGATCGAGTTTCAAATTATTTTCATATGAGAAGCTCTTCCTCCAAGGGGCGAGTTCTGGGACATCAGGCTTTGCATTCTTTGTACTTTCTGATAGGCTTAGCCTAGTATTACCTATTCAAACGTTCTTATTCTAAGGGCTATTTGGTTTTCAGATATTTAGGGCATTGCCTGTGAGCAGCACTAGGCGTCTACGAACCGTTGACTTGACCCATCTAGGCTTTCTACGTTGTCGACTTCAGCTCCGTTATGGCAAAAACATTTCACCTCGTTCCGTTGATATGTGTTACAGTTCATGGACCACTATTACATTCCCTTGTAATAAATGGCGAAGGGGTCCATAGAGTAATAGTGACATTACTGGCGTTGAAGAGCAGTTACTGTAGGAAGCAGGATCGATTCCCGCTAGCTACCCTTCCAAAGGTCCACTCAGCCGATCATTCGCTACATGGCGTTGATAAAATGAGTAGTAGGCCCTAGGCCGTGATGGGCGTCTTGCATGGCTGCCTTATAAGTTAAATTCGACACCTGTAATAACTTCTGATCATCCGTTCATACTATAAATCATACTGCGGTGTGTCAGTTTGAATTTTAATTTAAATTTAAAAAAAAATCAGAATCCATCAATATCTATTGTTTCCGGCAACGTGCTTTCCTTAAGATATGCAACAAGCATCGCCATGCTCTCCATCGGCCCTAGTGTCATTCATAATGAATCGTTTCTTAACTTTCAAGGTCATCATGTATTCCATTTTGTCTTCATCAACTTCTGAAATTCCTTCCATGCTTTGGAAGAGTGTTAGAATGGCAGGGAAGGATGCACTTAACTTAGGTGCCTCGCGAGAACCAGATGCTAGTTAAACAATGCAACTGATGTGGGCCTATGGTTGCGCTTCGGCGTGTGCTTTCCTACGTACCTGTCGGTTTAGATTGAACTTCGGGCGTTTCACGTAGCACTGACTTGGGTCTGGAGGGAGTGCCTCTGAATTGCTGTGTGGCGCTTTATAAATGTTCTATCATGATTACGATTGTGATTAGGCCTATGTATGTATGCATGTATGAGTAAATGTATACATGCGCGTAATTCTATGTTTCAATCAAAAATGAGGAATACTGTAATATGCTTAAAATGGAAAAATTCATAGAAAGCGTCGCAATATCAAAATTATTTTCAAATTATCAGGTGCTCATATTTTAATTATTCGGTTTAGATTTATAGCGCATTGAATAAGTAAGTAGCCAGCCTTTTCAGTAGACGATGTATTTGAGTTTAAAAAATGGAATGGAGAATTCCGACAATGGTCACACTGTAGAGTCTACGCTGGTTTAAAACGGACATTCCGTTCAGAATAACTCGTAAAGTCTGAACAGGACTTATAATATCTTTATTCGAAGGTATAACTCATTCGCCATTAAAAAGTTGACATCATGAAGTAAAGTTTTAAGTTAGAGTGGTTCCGTTAACCACTGGTAAGCACTCAGATCGGTGGATTTACCTTAATTAACTATGCATTATTGCATTTAGTTGATGTAGATTTAATCTGCAATTAACGTACTCTATTCGACTATCAATCAATCAGTCAATCTATTTATCTGTCTGTCTGTCTGTCTATATATCTATCTATCCACCCCCGTCCGTCCGTCCGTCCATCCATCCATCCATCCATCCATCCATCCATCCATTCATCCATCAATCCATCCATCCATCCATCCATCCATCCATCCATCCATCCATCCATCCATCCATCCATCCATCCATCTATCTATCCATCCATCCATCTATCTATCTATCTATCTATCCATCTATCATCTATCCATCCATCCATCTATCTATCTATCATCTATCTATCTATCTATCTATCCATCTATCTATCTATCTATCCATCCATCTATCATCCATCTATCCATCCATCTATCTATCAATTCATCCATCCATCCATCCATCCATCCATCCATCCATCCATCCATCCATCCATCCATCCATCCATCCATCCATCCATCCATCCATCCATCCATCCATCCATCCATCCATCCATCCATCCATCCATCCATCCATCCATCCATCCATCCATCCATCCATCCATCCATCCATCCATCCATCCATCCATCCATCCATCCATCCATCCATCCATCCATCTATCCATCCATCCATCAATCAATCCATCCATCCATCCACCCATCCATCATCTACCGAGCAGCTCTCTGTCTGTCGGTCGGTCGGTCTCTGGCTTTTGTGTGTCTGCTTGCCTATCTGCCTATCTACCTATTCATCCACAAACAATTTTTACTATACGCGTTCCTACCTAACAACCAGTTGCACTAATTACTTATATGACCAAACAATACCATCCATTCTCCCTGTCATATCAACCACCCTTAATTTCTTTTAGTATTTACATGCATATACCGACCTTCCTATATTCACCCAAATACCTAACTTCGCTTTTCCAATCCCTCTATAGATTATAAGCTTACACTCTAAAGACTGCCAATTCGAGTCTGATTATCGGACTTCATCTATTAATTAACCTTGGGGAATTTCTTCGCACGCATTTGCCTCAGGCGCCAAACGGTACAATTTGGTAAGAAGTAAACAGCAACTCCTGAAAAACGCTCCTCCTGCCTTCAGGTCCTTGGAATTTAAACCGATGACTTAAAGACCGAAGAAAACAAAATAAGCGAGTTTCCTGCGTCCAGCAATGGGAGCTTTACTTATAGAGGAACCCAGTGTGGAAGAAAGTAGTTTTCTTTGTTGAGCTCCGAGTAGAAGCGGCTTCCGTTCCGCGGCCACTCTCTGTAGTAGACAGAGGTCTTGTTAGCTAGCCAAGCTGCCCACCACCCAAAGCTTCCGGTTGACATAATGACCCCGTCACACTTCGACAAAACAGCCAGATCGAACGCAGCTGTTTCGCCATCCGTGAAATTGGTCATAGCCTTCGAAGTGATTTCCGGTAGATTCGTCATGGTCCAGTTGCGATCCTCGGTAGCTACGACGAAGTTCACTGGACCGTAGAGATCCGTGAAGTACCGGAAGGCAGAACGGAAGTAGTTGGCGTCGGCGATGGTTAATCCGAATGAGTGATAATCGTACTGCAGAAAGTCCCCTCGACGTACGTGAACCCCAATTCTTGGTAGTCGGTTAGAAAGGGTGGAGAGGAAACGTACTGCCGAAGTGGAAACGTTTTCTGAGAATCGCAGAAGTCTGCGTAGTTCGTACTCGTTCTGTTCAGCGTACCGGTACGTCTGACTGAGTCCGCAAACGAGAAGGTTTTGTCCAGTTCGTGACAGAGACTCCAGGAACTTTGGATCGTCGAAGCGCTTATCGTAGTCATACCTGGGCAGGTAGAGTTTCTTGCAAGGACAGATTCGTTTTTCAACGGCATCATATCGCGGAATATCCAGCTGGAAGATTTGATCGAGGTACCAACCGGTGCGTGGCATCACTAGAGTTCTTCCGGTCACGCGAGCTACGTGCAACATGGACGCCAACATAAACATGTGGTTTCCGGTTCTATGATCTCCCGTGAGACGTGCTCGACATAGGCTGACGTATTTCCTGTTATGTGTTCCAATTTGCGTCGTTGTTCGGCCTTCGGTTTTTATTGTATTACCGGAAGTTGCTTTCCCAACCGGATATGACGCTTTAGGTACGTTCGCTCGCATCACAAAAAGGGCGGCGATGGTAAATGTTGTAGTAATGGCAATTACCTTATATGGCGATCTGGTGAGCATGTTGACCGTCCTACCTTTCAACTCGTTTGCAGAGTCGACTTTCAGCCGAGTGCTTGACTGTGCAACGTCGATGGAAATATCCGAGGGAAAAGAACAGGCCACATATAGTTAGTTACCTGTGTACGATACGTAGACGACAGTTCTAACACGCCACACTCCCTATTGGGTTTACATGTAGATGAAAGGCCTGTGTGTATTTTCCTCTGAAGACAATCGCCTATAGACAGATCACCCTGATTGCCCTACAGAGCAATTACAATCCGGATTTTGCCTAAACACAGCTTCATCCTAAGACGACAGTGTTCGGCTGTAGGTCACTTACAAAATTCTTACATTTATATAACGCCAATTCTCAGTCAGATCTTCGAAGTTTAATTTTCATCGATCCTCTTCGCTAAATGTCGATCCCTTGACTAAACTGAACTAGAAAACGGTGGAGCACCGAGACCAACCTTGGGACCGAAAACGCCGACTATAGCTGACAAAAGACGACCTCAACAGTTAACGTTTTATCTCGTTAAAACAATAGCCACGTGCATATATGGTTAGCCACATCTATGGTTGTTTGGCCAGATCCTGTCGTTCCCTGTTTTATCGTCTTCATTCATATGCCAATTGCCTTTGCCAACAACGCTGATTTATGTTTTATATATATATATGATCTATGTGATATATATATATGATCTATGTGATATATATACACACATTTGCACTATAGATCTTTACATACACATATGAGACTATGTACTTTATACACAATATAATAGTGAGATGTGAATACCATAATGTATGCATATATACACATGCATATGATTCTCACGCTGACAGCCAAGGTTTATATATTATATAATATTACGAATTTCTTGCCTTAAGGTCACGTTCCCTCAAGCAATACAATTGAGTTGCACACACATATATTACATGCATCTATTTATGTATCAGGCATCGATATAATATTATAATGTCTGTGTGTGCGTGCGTGCGTGCGTGTGTGTGTGTGTGTGTGTGTGTGTGTGCGTGTGTGTCATAGGCGTAGCCAGTATGAGGCAAGAGGAGGCAGTTTCTTCTTCTTGCATACTGGAACGTCGATTGACCAATGTCCAAGAGTTCGCCAATGGTCTTTGCCTCTGTGAAGCTTGATTGATGACAACAAAATGATAAAATTTCAAAGTTTCCATCGTCCATACTCTGTAGAAGTCTTCATTAGCATGCAATTTGCTCAGTGGCGCAGCAAGGATTTTGGGGGCCCTTGTACAGAGCTTCAGTGGTGGGCCCGGGGCCCCTCCCCTTGAACCCCCTTCGATTTCAAACAAAAGACGCTATGCAAAAAGCGCTGTAGCATACAACATAAATTAGATCAGATTATGAAATTGGACAAGTCACAAGTGTACAGTCTACGGCATTTAAGGTCCACGTGCACGGACCGTTCTAGTCCGAGATTTTTAGATATTTGAAATAAGCCAGCATCGGGATGCTAACCACAATCCGCACGCTCTCTTGCATAGAGGAGCATGAGACGCAGTCTACGCTCTTACCCATATAGCTAACTAAGCTTGGTTAAGTTGATTTTATTACATTCTGAAAGGAAAGCCCCTCTGACGGTCTGACCGCTGGGGGCCCTTGTGACGCCGGGGGCCCTTGTGCTTTACACAACCTGCACAACCCATTGCTACGCCACTGAATTTGCTTACTTACTGCACTTTGTGTCATCGAATATTATACCGTATAATATTCGCTGAAAACAGTTTTCGTTTCCGGTAGCAGACGGTGACGGAAGTTAAACATTTTCTCAATTAAAATGCACGTTAGGATCGATGATCTAATTGTGTTTATCGTCATTCTGTCTGTCTGTTTGGTCGTCGCCAAATAAGAAACTTCGATCGACATTGTGCTGTTGTTTGCCAGCCAACACCAGCCAAAACAAACACAGGTTATTTATTACAAAGCAGAAACTTGTACTGTGCGTGCACGTGCACGTAATGCATGCATGCGTGTGTGTGTTTGTTAGTGTGTGTGTGCGTATGTATGCCTGTGTGTGTGCGTGTGAGTGCGTGCGTGCGTGCCTGTGTGTGTGTGCCTGTGTGTGTGTGCCTGTGTGTGTGTGCCTGTGTGTGTGTGTGTGCATCTGTGTGTGCCTCTGTGTGTGTGCGCGCGTAATGCGTTCATGCGTGCGTGCCTGTGTGTGTGTGCCTGTGTGCGTATGTATGCCTGTGTGTGTGCCTGTGTGTGTGTGCATGCGTGCGTGCGTGCCTGTGTGTGTGTGCTTGTGTGTGCGTGTGCTTGTGTGCGTGTGCTTGTGTGTGTGTGTGTGTGTGCGTGTGCGTGTGCGTGTGCGTGTGCGTGTGCGTGTGCGTGTGTGTGTGTGTGTGTGTGTGTGTGTGTGTGTGTGTGTGTGTGTGTGTGTGTGGCTGGCCATCTCTCTATTTATGTACCAGACAATCCAGACATCTATTATAGGCTATAACTACAATGCGTAAACAGACACACATATTTACTGCAAGGCCTGTGCATAAATCATAATACGATTAAACATGATGATGCTGATGATGATGCTGATGCTGATGCTGATGCTGATGATGATGATGATGATGATGATGATGATGATGATGATGATGATGATGATGATGATGATGATGATGATGATGATGATGATGATGATGATGATGATGATGATGATGATGATGGTGGTGGTGGCAATGAAAAATATTGTTGAAGATATGAGGTAAGGTAGGTTAAGGTAAAGGTAAGGTTGCGTAAGGTCTCCAGTTTCCTTCTCTCTGAAATTCTGCAACCGCTCCTTAGCCAAACTGCACCCGCTCTTTGTAATATACTCTCAACAGATCTCCGCCATAAATTATGCTCATCCTCCTATCTCGTCTATTAATTTAACATCTCCTCTGCTTGCACTCTCCTCTGCTGCTTTCCACTGACGCCTGAAAACTGAGCTCTTCAAGCTATTCAATTCCTGATTCTACTCCTGCGCCACCACACGTCCACCATCGTCAACGATTTCCACCGTAGCACCATGCTGTCTCCTCGGCTTGACCTCCCCGGATTCTGACCTGGCACGTGAACGGATCAAACAACCCATGGCTATTACGGACTTAAATTGAAATATCGCCGGTGAATAAGCTGGTCTCCCTGACGCGGCTTTTGTTTGGGACTGAGAAATTTCGGAGAATGCATTGCATTACAGGTGGGCTAATGCGAGTTTGAGAACTCATATTACATGTAAATAAACATGAAAATATAGCCATAGAACTGCGATTAACCCTCGGGCTACCAAGGGGGGGTGGTTGCCACCCCCCCTAGGTTTCTTTCATCTCAAACTTTTTCCGTATGGAATAAAAATTTGGCCTTTTAAGTAGCTGTAGGGGGTTCATTTACACACGTTTTGAGGTAAAATGTGAGATGATATCTCACACCGTTCAAAAGTTATACCCAATATACCCGAGGTACCAGAGGGTGGATACCACCCCCTAGATTTTTGACTATATCTTATCCGTCATTTAATATTAAGAGACACAAATTATACCATTCCATAGAGGGAATGTGGGGCTACATTTCTATGGTCACTGAGTTGACCTGAGACAACCGGAAGTGCTCAAAATAAATAATAATACGTGTAATATGCGTGAAAAATGGCTGAATGGAAGCACTTCCTCTTAGTTTTTTGTCTGTAGCGTATTCATTTGTCTTCCTGGAAGAGAAACAAAGATACCATTCTTTAGAGGGAATGTAGGGCTTCATTCGCATACCTACATCTTTGTCTTTTGAATACCGGAAGTGATCAAAATAAATAATAATACGCGTAATCTGTGTGAAAATGGCTGAATACAGCATTACAACGTAAACCGATATAGCCTATATATATGTATGGATATATATGTATGGATGTACATTTATACTATATAAACATGTGTAGGGATGATTGTGTGTATCTTTTATACATAGATTAGTTTCAAAACACACATAATCTTATATTTGTTTATCCAAAAAGTACAAAATGTACGCAATAATATACAATATTGCTAATTAATGGGTTCCGTTGTTAAAAGTGATGTAATTTCGAGGTGCATTCACATAATGTACAACTAAATATACCATTCTGTGCAGAAATGAATGCTGAATCCATTGCTATATTACAAGTTATGATATGTAAAACCAAACACGAAATCCAGGGGGGTGGTAACCACCCCCCCTTGGTAGTCCGTGTTACAAAAAAAGCTTGGTAGCCCTAGGGTTAAATTATATCATGTTGTAAACGTATTTTGATATTAGTTAACTTTTTTTGGCCAAATATCATCTTAAATATATTGTAACATATGCATATTATTATAGTCTATCTATTAATGGAAGTTATGTTATTCAACTATTTAAACTCATCAGTTCTGCCTACTTACCGACCTAATTCTGATATCTGGTTTTCATGACCTATAGAATTTCGACTTATCTTTAACGGTTTACAATTTTTTACCGCTGCTTCCCTTGAGCAATGAGCATTGATGTTCTGTACATAGACCTAAATATAATAGCGCTACAAAAATCTTCAGATCCGATTAAATCAGATCAGGCTAGAATAGAGTGGAAAGTTAACACTTAAAAGCAATAATTTACATTAGAAACAACTAATGAAATAGTCTAATTAACTTCAGTGATCGGTGCTGGTAACCAGACATGTAACAGTTATTGTGATACCATTCGGTAGGTGGACTATGCATCGTTCACTGGAGTCAGGGCCAATGACAGACTTCGTGTCTGAAAACTGGTGCCGCCAGTGGTTTAATTGGTCATCCAAAGGTGACAGATCTAAGAATGTTTTATAAATCTAAAGCATAGGCCTATCTGGCGACTCTATTATCGATATTCGTTATTCGGATAAAAGAAAGAATGTGTGAAACAAGAGGCATAATTATTAATTATTCTATTCTATTCTATTTACTTAATTAGGCTACGAATTTATAAAGCGCCTCTCACAGTACAACCTAATCAGAGGCGCTTCCAGTGCGAAGGGCCCCTCGAAAAAAGAAAAGTCTGGACCATCATTATAACAATGTACACATTTAGATGACAAGTTTGCTGTTTAGATAGAGGATCTTATAGTTCAGGTGGCGGATCACAAAATCCGAGGTTTCGGATCTCAGAACCATCGGGGTTCAGCTGAATTTAACCACTGCTCGCAGCCATAATATATCAAAGCTATGCAAATATTCTGATGCAGTACCGATTATTCATGTCCAAGCGTACAGATCAATTTAGCATCTAAAAGGAATAAATGCTTCAGTAGTTCTAATAGCAAACTTGTATACGAGACATCAAACTTCGAGACCGAGACCAAGACAGTGGGGTCCGAGACCGAGACCGAGACGAGACACAAGGTCCGAGACAGTTCAAGACAGTTCAAAACGAGTGAAATGCACATTGGACCCAAATCCCGAAACAATTTTCTCTCAACTGTTGAAGTCTCAAACCAGAGACAAGACAGTCACTGAAATCAGCCGATCACCTGAATTGTATAAACTAAAAAAAATTAAGTATTTCAGCCATTCTGAAATCTTCAAAATGATTATAAAATTTAAACTAAAAAATTTCATTATTAGTGACAAAAAGTCACATCACTCACCTTAAGAAACTCGACGATTTTCCAAGCATTTCGCTTATGTTGGCTTATCACCAGCGGCCGTTTATTTTGTTTTTCATTGATTTCCAATTGCGTGAATGCAAATTTCACTGTTTCAGGTTTTTTATGAGACATTTTAAGATATTTGCACTGATAGAAATTAAAAAACTGACATTAAGCAATGAAGTAGAAGCTTATAACTAGTCTTCTCAATATCTGTTAATACCAGAAACACCGCTTTTCTAAAATTCCGGTTTGTTTAGTTATCCGTTCGGCACAGGACGATTTATAGCGCGATACTGTCAGAAGTTCAGAACTAAAGACAGTTTGCGCGAGAACTATGAGAACAAGACTTTCGCTTCGAGACAGTTTCCAAAAAGTCAAGAAATGACCTCGAGACCGAGACCGAGACAGTGGGATCCGAGACCAAGACCGAGACGGAGACATCAAAACCTATCTCGAGACGTCTCGAGACCGAGACAGTGTCTCGAGACAATCCAAGTCTGTCTCATAGTGAACACTTTACTCATCGCATTTGATTGAGTCGATCCATTAATTCACCCATAAGTGCACGTACGCAGACGTCCATTCGTTCCTCCCTCCACTCAATAAATCACCCGTTTTTTATGGCGCCATATATATATATATATATATATATATAATTAGATATATCTATAGTCTATTTGTATCGCTATGTATTTTGCAATGCAATGTAATGTGGAGCAATGCAATCTCAAGCCATCATTGGCAGTCTAGTACCATATGACGCCAACTAATGTCGTAACTTCTACAGTGCCACGATTATAATGCACACGGCATCAATCGATCTGGAAACTATTTCTGCCCATAATCTGGTATTGTCCGTATAACCTGGTCGAACTTTACTTAGCCTACTCGACTGGGTATTGTTCACTTAATTGTTCGCAAGAAATGCTTGCAAATACTGACACGCTTGGTATCTGCAGTTTTCACAGCGATTGTAAATAAACTCCGCTTTCTGACAGTGCCAGTCCCAAGCTTGGATAAAGAAGGAGGGCGACGCTAATGTTCTTTCTTACCACACAGTGGTCGTTAAACAGTAAACAAGAAAGTATTCTGAAAGATATCCAGGATCACAGTGACTCATCAAATTGGCACCGAGTTTTGCGCTCTTTACTATTTTATAGAAACCCATGCTTGAACCACTTTCAGTCCAACCACTGTTTGAAAGAAGACCAAGTTGTTATTTAACCAACGGGTATTCATTCGGACGGAGTGTTTACAGTCGGCGTTTCTCTTGTGCAAATCATTCAAAGCAGTGACGGCAAAGAAAGTGTTTGTTTGATTCCTTTGCATCTCGCCGGCTTCATACAGGTTTGAAGGAAACAGATTTCTGGCTTTTCGACTGAACCGTCTGATTAACGATCACTGCTAAGCCGCCGTTGAGATGAGTAGGATCATCGTTGGACTGTCATGGCTGGCACAGGTTGCCGTTTCAATGACTTTAGCAAAAGGTAGGTCTATGTATGTACATGCCTATTTCTACGTAAGTATATGCGTGTGTATAAATGTATGCATGTACACAAGTATGCATGTGCATATATGTATGCATGTGTGTATTATGTATACACACGTATGTGTTTGTGTACGTGTGTATTTGTTCATGTTTGTACGTTTGTAGGTATGTATGTATGTATGTATGACATTGTATGTATGTATTGTCACGAAACTCGAACTGAAGTCAGGTTAAAACAGTTGCTTGTCTTGTAAAGCAGTTCCTCCTGCTCTGCAGGACAGGTAACTTCTCGTATACAACGTTCAGCCTATTATCACCATTTCTTGTACAAAATTAAATAAAAATAACGCTCCTTATATTGTTCATAATTATATCAACTGTTCTTGTACAAGTCGTTTAAACATTATTTACATAAAAAACACAGTTTCAAAACGTTCTATAGCTATAGTCACTGTCCTTAATCCATCAATGGTAAATTGGTTCGGACGCTAGGCCTATAGCATACGCCACCGTTCCAGTCAAAACTATAAGTTTTGAATAAACCAGATGGCTAACAAGAAAGTCGTTACGTCTCGGATGGCATGAAGTCTGAAGAGATGTAAGCTTAGCCTGAGCAAAACGTTAACGAAAGCAATGGCGTGAAATATAAATTTCAAATAGTAGGCTATTGGAAATTCGAAACACCTGCGTGGAAATGACTAGAAAGAGTGTCAGAAGCTATGAAGTAATCGAGGTGTTGGTGGACGACCGCTTTATAGCCTACAGTCGTCTTTTCCTGCCTAAAAAGACACCCGACATTAACCGCGAAACATGTGCACAACTCATTTGCCCGCTTCTACATCTGCGTTAAAGGCCGAATCGTTAGTATAAACGCTGGTCAATGGGTTGTTTGAAAACCTGATCTAACTTCACTCGAACCTATATAAACAGTCTAATACCTGACGGAATTTTATAAGCCACAGCCGAGACTGCTACCTCAAGATTCGATTCAGATGATGAACCCGATCGGCCGGTTTATGAAAGTCACTACCTCCACAGGGTATAAATGTCTGTATTGGTAGCCTTAATATCGTATTTATCCAAAGCCAAAGCCATATCGTTATTGCACATCGGCTTTTTCGGGGTTAAACTTATTTGCCTTGGCACACCCCAACAACTTCTGAAAATTGACTCTTCGCTTCTCTCTGAAAACTTTCCCCAATTTACCTTCTCTACTTTTGTGCGTGACCTAGGTGTCACTCTGGACACCCCTCTCACTTTGTCTGCTCATGTAACCAACCTTACACGATCCTCTTACTTTCACCTCCGGCTTCTCAGGGCTATTCTCAGATCTGTTCCCCTCTCTACCACATTGTCCATGCATTTGTCTGTTTCAGAATTGATTATTGCAATTCCCTACTTATTGATCTTCCCAAGGAACGTCTATCCCCTATTCAATGAGTTCTCAATGCTGCTGCTCGATTGATTGCTCACCTTCCTAAATACTCATATAATTATATATCAATTAGATTAACTTTCTTCTCATCAGGATTTATACGATAAGGACCAGGTACTGCGTTGAGAGAATCATTCTCGACTTCAATATGGTTGAAAGAAAAATAACTACGAAATATTGTTTATATTACCAAGGAGAACTTAAGATGGTGCAAATAAGTGTTGGCAGGATTCACATGCAAAACATAGCAAACATCTATACGTGCCTATGAATAATTTTAAACAGTAGACGCCAGACTTAGAAGCTCAGTGCATCAGAAACAGTGCTTTGTGTCAAGGGAACGGCATCAATTGCGATATACATATATCTATATATAATGTTATACCAGGTTCCACTTCTAATTGAAAAACTCTCGTTTGGGTATGATAAAAATCTATTATCTCAGAAAGAGTACTAACGATACTATAATACCTTCTGTCCAAAAGAAACAATTTGCCGACCAAGCAGCAACCTTTGAAGAACAGTCGTCGAACAATTCGGACAAAGCAAATCTTCAAATAACACCAGCAGATCGGTTATCGTCGTTAAAGGCACGAACCAAAAGAGCCGTCTACGTCAAAAATAGAAATGACCGCAAACAGTCTTCTATACTTAACTATGCAACCGGAGACTTGGCTTCAATATATTCAAAACAAACACTATCTCGTCAGATCAAAATGTTTATGCCAAGCTCCACAATTCTTCTTTACACGAAGCTTAAAATAATGGAGTTCGACTCTTCATTAACACGACCGCACCTAGCAAACTTATCAAACGTAACCAGCCTACTAGTTTGGCCTAAGTCCAACATAAGCCGAATCCAACAATGTATGCACATATTATATCTTTTGCTATTCATGCATTTGTGATCAATAATATGAAACTGCACGGCGAGGCCTATCCGAATAACGGAAATAGAAATAAAAATTTCCATAAAGCTGAAAGTCCTCGATGACTTAAGTCATTTGGAGATCTTACAAATAAAAATATTGCTTTCTAGCTCCCGAAGAAATCAATAAAGCGACCTTTCTTAAACGTAGACGTAATGCTAAGCAACACAGGAACGCGGCGGAAAATTTGTACTAGCCTATGCAGACAAATATTTAAAATGTGAAAATAACCGAGGTAAAGCTTGGAAAATTATTAAGGCAATTCTTACTGATGAAAATTCTGTGATAGTTGATTCACTGCTCTTCATTCTGTATACCACACCATTAAGCCAAGTTCTCCAACCCAACCATATCCATCACTGCACCACGTCTCTGGAACGATCTGCCTCCTGAATTCCGCATTTTCTCGGTTCCTCTACAATTACATGTATAGCCAATCGCCCACCATCATCTGCCTCAGGCTCATCTGTCCATCACCCCAAGGTTTTCCACTTCAAATTAAAGTCTCTCCATTTCAAGAACTCTTACCCCGACTCAAATGATCACCTGCCGTCCAATTCTCGACCTAAATGACACCCACCTTAGCAGCTACTCTGGAACCGGACTCGGACCTCCTTCGAACTACTCTCTTGGACTCCTCCTCTGACTAGACGCGGCGCTCGTGAATAAGCTAGTGCCCTGCACTTGGCTTACGGGTGGCGCCTTAGCAGTTTGGAGATTACGAATTTACGATTACGATTACGATAGATGGCGTCAAAATCAGAGATGGACTTAACTGGAATATTTTTGTCGACAGATTGAATTCTTACTTTGCTAATACTGGCTCTATGTTTGCATCTGATATTTCTGGAAGCTAAGAAAGTGTAATTCTTTCAACAATATGAATTCAGCTTCGTCAGTAGGTATTATCATTTCGGTGTGACCGTGCGCGCGTTATAAAGTTAATAATAATAATAATAATAATAATAATAATAATAATAATAATAATAATAATAATAATAATAATAATAATAATAATAATAATAATAATAATAATAATAATAACCTGGTCGCTTTTAAGGGAACCTTATCTTCAAACCCTGAAGTCCCTGGGGGAATGAAGTACCTCACGGCAAAATATATTATCAATAATAATAATAATAATTGAAACATGTCCACTGGAAATAATATATAAATTTCTAATGAATTGTTCTCTATCTGAAACAGCAGTGCAGATCATAGATGGAGTACTCAGACCTACAAATGGAAGGATTCACAGTTACTTACTACTTAGGTCTAATTAGGCAGTCGTAACTGTGCTTGCTTACATTATTCTTCTTCCGTCACTGGTGCTCTTCCGGCCAATGTAGATGTAAATGAATTGAATTTTATATTACGACTGTACGGTAGTGATGTGAAATGATTTTTTACCGGTAAAAAATCCGGATTTTTTACCGGTAAAAAATCCGCATTATATTTTACCGTGGTAAAAAATGGTAAAATATGGTAAAAAATGATTTAAATGGTAAATGCTTAAAGTTTTATTTCTTTTCATGTAGGGCCTATTAAATAACATAATGAATATTATTAGTATAATGATTCACTTAAGGTTTTCAATGTCAGCTTCATTCACAAGAATGTAGCAACTGATCATAGGCTTGGGTGTTGCTCAGCTACATGTATATGCCCTATGCTGTGTAAAATTCTTTCTTTCTTTCTGTTCACGGGCTCATCACCCGTTGACAAATAATGTAGGATGATTGCTGAATTGTGTTGAAAAAATACTTGGTTAGTTCTCCAAAATTTCAACTAGTTTTCATGCACCATTTCCAGTAGCAGAAATCTAACTATGAAATCTCCCAGCAAGTGGGAAGTAATATTAGGCTACTGTAAGGCCTAATATACAATAGACAGCTACACTGGAGCCTACGTATACATGACATTGTATCTTCTATTTCTCTAAATTCTACCTACTAGAACTTAAGATATTAACTAACATAACTTAATGATAAGTTGTAGCTTTTTAAAGTGAATGAGACCTGATATATAGGCCTACCAAATATCAGAGAAGTTTTCATCTGGGCTGAATCACTTACAACAATTATTGCAATTTATGACAGTGGACGAAAACTCACTTTGTAATAAAAATGTGTTTTTCTCAAACAAACTATCTATTTAGCAATTCAATAGGACTACTAAGGCATTTCAATACTTATCTGTAACTGATAAATGGCTAAACACACCGTTGTGGAACATAACCAAGATATTACATCACTTAAATCATTTTTACCATTTTTTACCATATTTTACCAATTTTACCGGTAAAAATCCGGATTTTTACCGCAAAAATATTTTACCGGTAAATTTACATCACTACTGTACGGCCTCGACCCTGAGGGTCATTTTTAAATGAATTAATCGGGTGATATCCTTCACCACCGCTCGCCCGTTTGAATGGACGCCACGCCATTTAGGGTCCCCGTGCAAGGACCGTGCTAGCCCGAGATTTAAATCTCTGAAATAAGCCAGCATTGGGAGGGGAACCGCAATCCACACGCTCTCTTACACAGAGGAGTATGGGACGCAGCCTACACTCTAACTAACTGGGCCAGTAAAGCTGCAAGAGTAGTGGCCTAAAATCAGAGTTGTCATAACTCAAATTCATTGTTAGTTTCTCTTTGTCACAAAAAGATCGCGTAATGTTGACAAAATTAATGCTAATTTATGTTCTGGATATTGATTCAAGCCGAAGAACGCTGTTTCGGTTAAACTAAGAGCGTGCATGACTAATTTAGCGCAATCTCGGCAAGAGCTGAGATTTTTGTAAGTTTTGTCAGAGCACTAAAGCCAGCGATTTCGATCAATAACAGACATCAGTGACTAAAGCGTTACGTCAAAGTAGCCTATTGTATTTTATTGTATTTATAAATTTATAAAGCGTCTCTCACAGTGAACACCAATCAGAGGCGCTCAAAGTGATCGATATTAGGAGATAGGCCTAATGGAATAGAGGTAAACAACACAACAGAGTAAGTCAGCATAACGGACCGTCGGACAGAGTAAGAAAGTATGAAGATCGGATTGATAGAGTTCATCAAGTTTGAGTGACTTCTAAAAATTACGTCTGTGAAGCAGAGCCATCTGTTTATGTGCACTGGTAGCAGTGTGTACGACGCGAAGAAGACGGCTTCAAGGATAAGTGCGGACTATTATAGGCCTACGTGAATGGTGGGGGTGCGTGTATGATGCTTTGCATTAAGAGTGTTCTGCTTATAAAAACCCGTAAAGAGACGGAGACGAGAAAGTCAGAGGCTATGACAAGAAGCTTTGAAACCGTGACAAAAAACTTGGAGTCTGTGACCACACGCCTGAGTGCTTCCGGGGGGAGGGGGCAATCAACAGTCAGAAGAATGATGAAGATCTACTATAATTGCTCAAGCTTGATCCTTTGCCATCATTGTGCCCTCCTTATGAAATGCCCTTCGCTTCACTCTGCGTGAGTCTTTCCTTTCTGGATCAGTGTCGTCATCTCTCTCACTTCTTAAAAACTTATTTCTTCTCTCGGGGATCTCGCACTGGGAGCGCTACTGAATGGCCACGGCTGTGAGTGGCGCTATAAATTACTAGTTACATTACATTACATTACATCAGATGGATAAATGAAAGCGGAGAAAAGAAACGGTGATGACGTCGTTCAAGACCAAAAGGTAAGTTCGCCAGATTCAGTTTAAGGAGCAGAAACCAGACAAAAGGATGGTCTTCAATCAAATGAAGTAGATGATGTTGGTAGGAGATTTCCCGATAAGACATGTTGGGAGGAATTTGCAGATGCAATATGCAGAATTTAACAATGTCTGAAAGCCGGAAGCAAGAATAGAACAAATGCTTCCGAAATTAGAGAAAGGCGATCAAGACGATATACAGTTATTATGAAAGTCGGCATAAATTACTGGAAAGCTCAGCTCTGGCTGGCTCTCACACACATACATAGAGTCCAAATAACCATATTGTCAGTTGGTATTACGTTCTGAGCTCCTGCATGGCACATGTAGGCTGGTAGGTTGCTGTATCTTCTTGCAAAAGTGCATGCCTGAACCATTTTAATAAAGACTGATTGATCGGGTGATGAATGAAATGGTCAGACACAATGGCCCATCAAGCGCTGCCAGACAACAATGTTCCGATGAAGCCATACATTATTTACCATCGATCCATCCATCCAGTCAGCCAGCCAAACAAAACTCGATTTATCCATCGATCCGCCCATATACCTACCACTTATCCACCCATCCATGCGTGCATGTATGGTATACCCACTACTCATCCATCCACCCATTAATCAATCCAGCCTTCCATCCATCCATCCATCGATTCATCCACTTACAAAATCACTCATCCATCGAAACTGTCTATATTTGTATCCCATATATCCCTTCATCGTCCATCCATCCATCTCATAAGTCGTCCGTCTGCTTCGATCGACGTCACTTCCTGTCGTCAGGCGGCGCCGTCGTTTCGATCGGATGCCGCGGGTGGGTAGCCTATACGTGGAATGTAGTGCGAGAAGCTGCAGACGTTGATAAGTAAGTGATTGGTTAGTGGATCTGGTGTGTAAGAGGTAACGGCTATATCGATGAAAGAGGAAATGGATAGGGAGGGAAGAGGCGTAGCATTACTAACGGCGCTTTAGAAACCATTAGATTTATTACTTATTTGGTCTTATTATTAGATTGTATTAGCCCTAGGGCTACCAAGCTTTTTTTGTAACACGGACTACCAAGGGGGGGGGGGTGGTTACCACCCCCTGGATTTCGTGTTTGGTTTACATATCATAACTTGTAATATAGCATTGGATTCAGCATTCATTTCTGCACAGAATGGTATATTTAGTTGTACATTATGTGAATGCACCTCGAAATTACATAACTTTTAACAACGGAACCCATTAATTAGCAATATTGTATATTATTGCGTACATTTTGTACTTTTTGGATAAACAAATATAAGATTATGTGTGTTTTGAAACTAATCTATGTATAAAAGATACACACAATCATCCCTACACATGTTTATATAGTATAAATGTACAATTGTACATCCATACATATATATCCATACATATATATCGGTTTACGTTGTAATGCTGTATTCAGCCATTTTCACACAGATTACGCGTATTATTATTTATTTTGATCACTTCCGGTATTCAAAAGACAAAGATGTAGGTATGCAAATGAAGCCCTACATTCCCTCTAAAGAATGGTATCTTTGTTTCTCTTCCAGGAAGACAAATGAATACGCTACAGACAAAAAACTAAAGGGGAGTGCTTCCATTCAGCCATTTTTCACGCATATTACGCGTATTATTATTTATTTTGAGCACTTCCGGTTGTCTCAAGTCAACTCAGTGACCATAGAAATGTAGCCCCACATTCCCTCTATAGAATGGTATAATTTGTGTCTCTTAATATTAAATGACGGATAAGATATAGTCGAAAATCTAG
This sequence comes from Aporrectodea caliginosa, assembly GCA_020284085.1. Classification (NCBI taxonomy): domain Eukaryota; kingdom Metazoa; phylum Annelida; class Clitellata; order Crassiclitellata; family Lumbricidae; genus Aporrectodea; species Aporrectodea caliginosa. The sequence continues at coordinate 936,514 of JACEVL010000082.1, forward strand.
GGGGTGGTATCCACCCCTCTGGTACCTCGGGTATATTGGGTATAACTTTTGAACGGTGTGAGATATCATCTCACATTTTACCTCAAAACGTGTGTAAATGAACCCCTACAGCTACCTAAAAGGTCAAAGTTTTATTCCATACGAAAAAAGTTTGAGATGAAAGAAACCTAGGGGGGTGGCAACCACCCCCCTTGGTAGCCCGAGGGTTAGATTAAATTAGAAGACGAGCTGGGCTAGATTGAACTAGTTTGTATGCAAGACTGAAAACTTCAAGACAAAGACAAGACCAAGATAGTGGAGTTCCAAGATTGAGACCGAGACAAGGCTGTGGGATGTCCAGACTGAGACTGAGACCAAGAAACGAGGTTTAAGAATGTACAGTGTACAAGATTGAGGCTTTTTGGAATTTATTTAACCGGATCGAACAGAAAAATGATTAACTCACGTATAGGTTTTCTAGCTTGTCATAATTTTATATACATTTTACGAATACGAGACCCTGAGGCATAGCGTCACCCAGACTAGAGCATACAAAGTATTTGTTCATATCAGCACAAGTCATATTTTATAGTGCAAGAACTAAGGACAGTTTGCGCGTGACTTTTGAGACCGCTTGTTCAAGATAGAATAAGACAGTTTCCAAAAAGTCAGAAAATGACCTCGAGCCCAAGTCTGAGATCAAGACCTAAGGTTTCCAAGACCGACACAAGACAACTGAGTCTCGGGACCACAGAACCCTGGATGAAAGAAGATCAGGACGCATTAGTTTAGACCCTGCAGCATGAAACACAGAGAACGTCTTGAACAGAATCCCATTCGTCTGTTTAAAGACAAACTCTTCATACGGCATTACTAATTGTATTCATCCGCCAAATCTGGATTACATCGAAGACTGGCGTTGATATCGCCGACAAACGAATGGCGCACCGAATAACCTCGAGCGCCGTAAGTGCGATCCTAGCGGTCGTAAGTGATAGTTTACCAACGACTTAGAAAAGTCTGCCACATCCGCCATCCGGAGACTTAAGACGATGGAGCCAGAAATAAATTCCCGCTCACCCCACGTCTGCCACTGACAGCGGAATGGGGTGTGCCACAAGAACTTTCCACGTAAACTCTATGCCCATTGAACGTTGCTATTTCGCCGGTCATTATATGACACAAAGTAACGGCCCATTTATATGGCTGAAAGTGGCAGGTTGTTTATGTAATACAAAGTAACCGGTAATTTCTGATTTCTATAGTGTATAATAGCCGGTCATTTATATAGCGTTAATTAAGAGTGCGAGAAGTTCGGGAATTAGATATTCTAGAATAGTGGCGAATGGTCTAGAGATGCGATGATATCAAAGTCTTCTGAGGCAAGTCACACTTGCTAGTGGAGTACCAGAAATGGATGGTAGACCTATTAATTTGTATTGGTAAGAAAAACCACGACTTCTCACACACTTTCCGTCATACAATTCGCTGCTGCAATAAGTTTTTCCATTTCCCTACCCTGCTACCACTAATCGCGTCCAGGTTAGAATGCTGTCGCACCAGCACCCTGAGAAGAAAATTTCACGTGTGATTGAATATTTGTCCCACCCAGCGATCTCGGCATTAATAGAATAATATCCTCGTCTCTCAAGTGTTGACCTGTGTCAACAAGAATGCAAAACTACCCGTCATTCCCCGTGTTTCCGGACATGGGCAGAGGGCGCTTGTGTGCCATGGCGTCTGGCAAAGACGTTTATAAGTAGAGGCGGTGGTCTATTTCGGAATTCAAATCACGCTTCACGGTTTGGTCACGAGGACTTGCGCTAGAAAAGTAAACACGCAACCTACGGGGTCGAATGGGCGATTTCACGTAAAACGATAATACAATAGAAGTTTATGTAGTACTAGATGTTCTCGCTTGTGGGATTCTATTAGGGATTAAGACTTTGACCAACAATGAGAGCGAATAATAATGAGGCGAAAGACTGATTGACTGTGAGATCGATCCGTCGTTTGATTAACTCGTCGATCGAGCAACTAATAATTATTGATTGATCAATCGATTGATAAATTAGATCAAAAGAACAATGGATGGACTGAGGATTGATTTATTAGTCCCATGATAAGGAATAACATTGATCAGGCTATTTGATCGATTGATTGATCGATTGATTGATGGATCAATTGATTGATGGATCGATTGAATGATCAATAGATTAACTGTTTCGACTATTTAATATTGCGGATTTAAAATTCTCTTGGACGTCTCGAATTCAATCAGAGGAATCACCTGACTGAACGCTAAGTTCACACTCCAGTCAATTGGCTTTCCTCTCATCCAGTCCCGTATAACTTCCTCTTAGTTTACCAACTGTTCCTATCATTGTACTCCGATCTACCTTCCACTTTCCAATCCTCTGTTCCTCGTCGTCTTCATGTTCCTTCAGCCTGCACTCATCGGCTTTCCCGTTTCCCATCCTTCCCGTTCTCTCTTCTCCACTGGAACCTTCATTTCTGCAAACGATCAGACAAGGTCAATTCCGAGATTTCAAGATACACCATACTCAGAAGCCCACAGAAATAGTTCCGTTTGTATATAATTTTTTCGCGACTTATCACCTATCTATCTCATTCTCGTCTTACTCCGCGAAACTAATGGTTAGTCTTAAGGCTGTCTCAGACTCTGTGCATATCAGAGGTTTTTGATCTTTTGAGGAAAATCGCACTTAGCCTACTGTCGGTTGTCAGAAGATTTATGGTAAATTGAATAGACTGACTAACTGACTGACTGAATAAATCAATGACCGACTGAACGAACGAATGAATCAAACACAAACTGACTTACTCAAAGACAAAATGAATCAATAATTGGCCAAACTGACTGCGTTACTTACTGACTGAATCAATCATTGACAGACTGACTGTTAATCTATGAGCGTCACAAGATATTATAGAATATAGAGCACCTTCAAGTAGCTTTGAAGAGATTAATAACCAAACGATGAAAATTACATCGTGCCTATCATCGTGAAACTCGCTCAGTCTGAGTGGAGCCTCAACGTCTGTTATGTTGGTGGAAAGGAGTGGCCAGCCAAGGCCAGAGCGATTGGATCAGGCGGTCATTCGATCCAATCGCTAGATGACGCCCTGATAGCGCTTCAGGTTGCTCTACGGACCTCGAGATCGGCGAAGGGAAAAGGGAGAAGATACGATGGAAATAGGGAGGGACGGAAGAAAAAAGGGATGGAAGAATGGAAGGAGGCATGGATGGATAAAGAGAGATGTTTAGAAGAGCGGTAGAAAGGTCGTGTACAGCGTCAGAGAAAGCTGGCTCCGAGAAAACAAGGTTAATGAGTGAATAATTTGAATAATCGTTTATTGATTAACTGATTAATTACTTTTACGCTCATTAATAGTCTTTTCCAACAGTCTCCGGATATTTTAGGCCACCTGAGGGATCCTTGATACCTCGGGTATAAAAGAATAACCATAATTTTTAATAATAATAATAATAATAATAATAATAATAATAATAATAATAATAATAATAATAATAATAATAATAATAATAATAATAACTTAACTACAACAATAATAATGATGTAGCAGCAGTATTAATATGGCAGCAGTAGTGGTCTTAATAATAGTAATGGAAGTGGTAGTAGCAGTAGTCCTACATCTCCTCTTTCTGTGTTTTGAAAGCTGTTTGATTTCACTAACAGACGTTATCTACTGCCTCTGCACAACAGAAGACTGCTTTCGGGAGGGCAGAGTCACCTGCCATGCACAGTCCTTCTGCTACGTCCAGCTGACCCCGACAACCAGTCCTGCCCTTGCTGCGACGAAAGGCAGCCCACGGGTCATTCGGGGCTGCGTGGACACCCGTACGCCTTTGCTCTGCGAAAATCGACGTCCCACAGCACACATAGGGCGCTGGCCTGTCCTTCACTGTTGCCGTGAGGACTGGTGCAATGCTCTGGTTATACCAACTGCTCCTGCGTGGGCGGAAGAGGTCAAAGGTGAGCGAGGAATGGGTTTTTACAATGTCAGCAGGCTTTATCTTTCTCGTGTTTACTTTCCAAAATTTCTAGGACTTTCGGTTAAACCTTAGTTTACGCTACCAAATGGTTATTATGGTCAGTTTAAAATGGAAGTTGGATTGGCGAAAATAATTGTTTGCTTAAAAGCCTTAATTGGAGGTAGGATTGATGAAACTTTACTTAAATGAAAGTTGTTTGACGGAAAAATTGTTTCCGTATATAGAAGCTGGATTGATTAAACTAAGTCTTTGATTCAATAGAAGCTGGATTAATTAAAATAATTGTTTCCGTTAAGTAGAAGTTGGATTGATGAGAATAATCCTTTGCTCTAATAAAGTTCACTGGATGACAAATAAATTTTTGCTTAAATAAAAGTTGTATTGATGAGAAGTAATTTTTTCTGAAATAGAAGTTGGATTGATGATTTTCCACCCTTAAATGGAAGCTGGATTGATGACAGTTATCATGGACATTGGTTGCAGAGCTTTTTAGAGGAATTTTTATAACTGCACAACCCCTTAAAAAGTCATGGTAAATTATTCCAAATCGGATGAGAATGAAAATTTTGAATTTTAACAGCACAAAAATGCTTCTACAGGTGCATAAATTCATTTAGAACTGCTCTTTTTGTGTAGAACGGCACAATAAAAAAGCCCTGATTGGTAGACTACTTACTTATCAAAGTCAAGTACGGCATCGAAGACATTAAAATACATTTGGCAACGTAAACTACTGTTTAACCGGACTCTCGTTAGTTTCCCCAAGTGTTCTCGCGACCTTTCGAATTTTCAAGCATTCCTATAACCATGTTAATTAAGTTAATTAACGTCCAGATATTTAGTTTCCCAGGATTTTCAATGAGTCTTTTTTAAGTTTCACATGATTTTTTATGTCCTTCTCGTTTTGACTAGATTTATAGTTTTCCCGCTTTATCGTGACTTCTTTACACGTTTCTTAAGAAACATCCGACAGTAGGCCTACAGTAAGCGTAACAGAGTGATGTGGCCCTATACAAATGGGCGTGCCCGGATTGCACTCATACGCCACAGTTGGCTCTTACCAGAAAATAATTCTAAGAATTTACTCTTAGTTTTAAAAAGAAATTACAATTGCAGGCCAGAAAGGAATTTTCTACGATGCCGACGACGACAGGGATGACGAAGATGGAAAAGACCGTTCTCCTTCACGGAACACACCTCAATCACGCCATCGAGCTACAGTGAGACCGGAAGTAGCTCAATCAACGTCTGAACGCAACCATCGGCAACGGCGCTTCACGATCAACCCGTTGTACATCGCACTTCCTGTCGTTGGCGCATGCGCAATGACCGTTCTCGTCTTGACTTCCGTTGTTATCCTTCGCACGCGCAGTCGAACGTTTTCCCAGTTTCGATTGTCTTCGCACTGGCCGATAATATACGATCACGCCAACTGCACTGGCGACACCTGCCGAGCGGTTCTCGTAAATGGCAACGGTGGCGCTACAAAATGAATGCAGTTGACTGCGAACAAACACAACGTAGTAAAGAAATGAACTGCTAACTCCAATAAATAATAACTACTACTACAAATTCATATATCAAAATTAGGCTATAGTAATAGGCCCCTATACAAGAAGTATTATCGATATTCGATAGCACCTACATAGGCCTAACCTCAGCAATATTGATTTGATTCAACAAATCTAGTTGTCATAGACGCAACAAGTTACAAGTTGCACAGGTGAATTATTAGGAGATGAGATACAATATTAGATATTAGGGGAATTTTGTGTTAACCAATATACATCTTTAAATAAAACTCGCGGAATATAGTTACGGGTATCCTTGGTTGGGAGGGTGAAGTTGTGTCCTAGGACGTAAGTCATAACTGTTTAGTCGTGGAGGAGGGAACATTCTCCGGAGGACATGGCATGGCTCAATCGGAATCAGCGGCCAAACCAGATCAGACCGGTACGGGAGTAGCAGACAGGAGGAAGCCTCTGCGCATCATCCAGTTTAAGCTAACATTCGCTCAAACATGTCTCTTTCCTTCACGCTGGCGAACCCCCACCAGGACGGGGAGGCATACATAAGGGTGAACTTGACCCTGTGCCTACATGGCTTCTAAAGTCTGAACCTCAGATCTTTGCCATTATCCTCTCTTTCCGTATTAACCCTTCTTTTCTTATTGGCAAACAGAACAAAGCCCTGATTAGCTCTAAGCTTATGAAAACATTTCCGAAATACATGCCCACAATTACCTCGAGGTCATACACTAACTCATAGTTCAGTTGGTCTATGCAATATTGCGAGAATATTCTGGTTTTCTAACAACACGATTGCGGGATCGAATCTGCTGAGCAGACTTCGTTTAACGAGTAACGACCCTGGACACGTTGTCGTGCACATTCGTCTCAAGCCTCGGATTTAGATTTAATAAACTTGGGCGCATAATAATTGCAGTTAAAATTATTATTATTAGCATAAATAAATAAAATTCACGCCATGACAAAAATCTAATTAAGAATTTGAGCTCCGGTCAGGGAGTAACTCCGCAAAAAGTCTTTTTATTGCACTGTATACAGATCGCTGTACAATTGAGAGAGATCATTATTGAATAATATACGAGAAATCTTGGTATTAAGTGCCAGATGATATTTAGGCCCTATGCGACTATGCCACCTGTCTGCAAAAAGAATTCTTTATCAACATTAGCAGGTATCATTTGTAAAACAAAAGTTAGAAAAGAATAAGAAATAGTAACGGATGTAGTTACGTCAGTTGTTTACAAGATTTAAAGATGCTAATGTTTACGCGATACTTACAATATTCATGAATTAATTATATAAAATAATTGCAATGTGTCACTTTCCCGCAAAACCAACGCCCCGGAATGTACTCGTTCTACCAAACGTTGAGCAAAATAAACAGAACTAATTTTGTGCTAGCCTACTTGATACATGGCAGTCGTTGTTTGCGAGAATAATAATGACAGACATCTGCAGCATTCCATTAAACAGAGCAGCAATAGGAGTTGCTAGGAAAAATTCTAGATTGATGAATACTGTTTTTAAAAGCAAAACCGGTCTTGGATTTGCGTGGCATTTTCGGTGTCAGCCAAAACGATCGGTGCCTATGGCACGATATTGTGGTATATTGGGACACGTGGTACTCCAACATTGTAATATTCAGAAATATTTTGGTAATCCGAGTTTAGTTCGGTATGCTGACGAATTATTCCTTTCAGTTCCATGTAATTGTTTTCTTGATGGAGGAGGTCCTGATAAGATCGATCGCTAGGAACGCCTCTGACATCGACCTGCTGTCGTTGCCTGGCTTTCCTAAAAATTAAACAATTCCATTCAGGCAGAATTACGGGTGGAACAGAAACCATATCGCGATTCTCAGTTGAAGCAGGCCTCTCGTTGTAGCTTGCTTAACTTTACTAAAACTGTAATTGTAATTGTAATTGAACATTGGAACACTAAGAGATTCAGAGGCGCTCCCGATCCAGGTCAGTGCTGTCTCTAACAAATAAGATTGTCTTCAAAAGACATGAATGTTTATGCAGTTACTCTAAGCTAATTACTGCTATCATGGCGCCAATATAATAAAACCTAAGGTCGCTTCAAGTGAAACAGTAAACAAGAAACTGTACCTGTTAAGGAATAGCGGTGGAATTTTGATCAGAAAAAGGTTATTGTACTTTTGGCACGGTGGCCGCTTGGTTAGAGCGCTTGGCCTGTAACGCGGAGAGTATGGGTTCGAGCCTCGCCTGAGGTTGTTACTGTGCAGGGATTTTGAGGATGTCCTTTACTTACAATTGCTCAGCGACATCCATGTTCTATTCTATGGTCGCGTGTGCACTTCTGAACTTTGGAAGAAGGTCAATATCAAATACAGTTGTACTGTATTGTATTGCTGGCAAGCAATCTGAAAGAATTGTGTATCAAGTTGAAACCTGAGTCTTAGAACCAGGAGCCGAGAACCCTAAAGTCCTAAACTATCCTGGTACGAGGCTTAACATGAGTCGAGGACACTTTTTTGGTACAAGAGGTGAACATCGAGACAGGTCGTTTGATTTCAACGCTATTCAACTCTCAAGACTTGGTTAAACAATAAACACGGTAAGACATATTTTCAATAGAATGTTCGAAATAATGGCTTTAATTTGTATGAACAGAAAAACTAGTTTCTCACCGTTGTTTCTTCACAATTAGGCTTGCTACTAAAAAGATCGAAACAACGGGAATGGACATTCCAAGAGCTGCGAAGATGATGATGACAGGTATTGAATTAAGAACCCAATGCGGTTGACGGGAAATGTCCAGTGGTGTGGTTACAACTGCACAGACACATCCGTAGACAATATCAATAAAATCAATAAAAAAATTTATTATAACGAGTTTTAATTATTTAATTAATAATTAATGCAAATGATGCGTGGTTTGTGGATTGAATTACCAGAAAATGTACCAATTATTTTTTAATAGATCTGAGATTCTAATTAGGTAAGTTCGAGTTCATAAAAAAATTATTTGTCTGCCTATTATCAAGAAGGTTGCTTTATACCGTTTAGCGGTTGCGAAGCAGCGCCATGTAAATGATCGCTATGCAGATAAGGAACTTTACACGCGAAGACTATGATAATAAAATCACAAGACTAATAATTTTATGTTAATGGAAAATAACGAAATTAGCATAATCTGGCAGCCAATAGTAGCTCCCTTTGAAATCAATCGATGGTTGCTGTCAAGCAAAATCCGTGTGTATGCAAACTTCGAGAACCAGTAATAGCCTAATAATTACGACGATTTATATGGTGCCGTAGCATGGCCATGCCGTTACAAGGGCACCTCTAGATGAATCCTAGAGTATATAGAAAGAACCTAACGAGAAATGAGTCGAGCAAGAAATAAGGTATGAAGACTGATAGACTTCGCAGCTTGAACGGTCCCTTAAAGAAGGTTCTAACAGCTGGGTCTCCGATGGAAAAGGTAGGTCAACCAAGACGTGTGGTCAAGTAGTGAGTAGCTGTACACAGACGAGGATGGTAACAATAGAATAATTTAGCAACCGATTATTGAGACTATTACAGCTTCATTTTTGGAGCGCCTTCGTTTGAAGCCTTGCACACTCCGACATCATACAAGTCGCTAACTAACAGTCCTAATTAATCAATTATAAAATGGAAAACTAAAATGTATAGAAATTGTATATTATAATGTGCTTTCTCCACAAGCTATGATAGCATCGATACATGGAAGGTAAGCCTAATAATGGAAAGACGTCGCGGATTCAGACCTGTTTGACAGAAGAACAGTTTCAAGCTACTGCAGGGCACCTGTTGCCATTTATATTGTGTCATTCCAGCTATCAGGCACGATCCACTTGACTTAAAACCGTGATTTGGCAGCCAGTTGCTGTACTTCATCTCCACATCAGGAACTGCTATATATTAATATAAATTTATATATTATGTGAAATAAATTAATACGTCCGTATTAATTACTACTAATAATAGTAATACTATAATTATTATTGCTTGAAACTAAATAACTAAAATAAATATCTATTGTTGCTAATGTTACTGCTACTGCTGTGGCCGCCACCGCTACAAACACTCGCGTGCAAAGTCACACAAAACTGAAGTCGAGGTCGCATACTAAACTCATGCAAACCGAGAGATGAGAAAATCTGCAATCGTTGTTGATCATAGATTCAGGTTCGTTTCTCGTCCAACAATGGACAAATAGGATTCAGCAATTTCAGATTAGAAGCTATCATCGACCGCAAGGGCGTATTTAGGGGCTCCAGGTTGAAACCCCGCCCCCACCCAATAAGTTTCCCAAAAAATGTTCTATGCTTTTACATGCAAAATACATAAAACCTTACGCGACCATCTCCAATGGAAACACACCCCCAAATCTTAAAACCCCTCCGAAATGTTTTCCTGGCTAAGCCCATGATCGACCGATGTTTTGCGCATCATGATAACAGCTCAAACCAGGGCCGTATTTACTGTGGTGAAGGCCCCAGTGCACCGCTGTGGTGGAGGCCCCTTAACCAGCCGCAGGCCAGGTGCGGATGTTGCCTGAAACTGCTGAAAGTCGGCAGTTATGGGCTGGATCACTAGTCACGACTCGCGAAGCACAACGCGTCAACTCCAGCATATCCCAAAGCCAAGGATGTAGGCCTAATTGCAGCTAGGATAATATGTAGTTTTAGTGTTCAAAATTATTCGCCCATTGTAGCATTATTATTTTTCATCAATCCAACTTCTACTTTGACAAGAATCCTTTTAGTCAATCCAGCTTCTATTTAGGCAAGAATTCGTTTCATCAATCCAGCTTCTATATATTTAAACAACAATTATCCAACTTCTATTTAAGCAAGAATCTCTTTCTCAGTCTCACTTCAATTTAAGCCGAAATTATTCATCAATCCGACTTTTATTTAGCAAGAATTCTTTTCGTCAATCCAACTTGTATTCCACCAACGCTGAAACCCATATACAGTGGCGAATAACTTAGAACGCTGAAAAGATAGAACTAGTAGCTACGCTGCTTTATTTTAGTCTGGTGACGAAGTCAGATAAATTTCGAATACAAAACTTTCTACCAGTCATTGATCAGTTTGTTACTGCTTTGCAACATCGACTTGGTGCTTACGAGCTTATTTCGTCTCGGTTCGGTTGCCTACGCAAACTGCTTGTAGTTTCATCACAAGAACTAGGCTACTGGCAGCAGCATCGAATCTCGTTGAGGTTTATAAAGACGACCTTGATGCATGCTTAGGAAATGAGCCTTTGCAGTTTGTTGACTTTGTGGAAACATTCAAGGACGAAAAGCTCAAGACGTCTCTCGAGAGCATTTCATGTATCAGCTGATACTCGAGAAACAAGTTCAGGGCTCATTTCCCAATGTGGAATTAGCACTCGGATCAGCATGTATCTGGTGCTGATGGTCAGTAACTGCAGTGCGGAACGTTCCCTCTCAAAAATGAAACTAATAAAGAACAGACTTCGCACATCAATGGGCAATGAACGGTTGTCCCACCTGGCTCTAATGAGCATACAAGCTGACATTCTGCGTGAGATCAACTTTGAGGACCTGGTGACCGAATTTGCAAGGAAGAAAACACTCAAAGTTTCACTAATTTGACATAAATTCACGCCCGAGACAAACTACCTTCTAACCTAGGGGCCGTCCATAAAGTACGTCACGCTATTTTTGACCATTTTTACCCCCCTCCCCTGTCACAAACTGTCACAAAACTCGGACCCCCCCTAAAGTACGTCAAACTTTCGAACATAGAAATAATAATAAGTCTTACTTCCGAAAGCAAGGCTAATACATAAAGAAGGCTTCGCAACAGCATTATTACTAGCGCTCCTAGCGAGAGGAATCGTGAAAACACATTCAGGAGATATGCATTTCATGCTATTTTGACATAAAACTAATTAAAATGTTTCAGAAAATTTTTGAAAATTATTTTTAAAGCTATGAAATTCTACTAAAAAATAAAAATAAATTATAAATAAAATATTAAAAAAATAAATGTGTGACGTCACACATGGCCTGACCCCCTCCCCTGTCACAAACTGTCACACTTTCTTAAACCCTCCCCCCGGAGCGTGACGTACTTTATGGACGGCCCCCTACCGGTATTAACAGTACTGTTTCTTAGTTTTAGATATTTTAATTGTGTCTGTGCACGCTGTGCACTATTGAAATATTTCATAATTATGAAACACAACGAAAAAATGCTTAAATTTGTGGTGGAGGCCCCTATGTGGTGGAGGCCCCTGTGCACTGGCACATAGTGCACATGCCTAAATCCAGACCTGGCTCAAACGATAATAATATACATTAGATTTGAATAGATGAGATTAGATTATAATTAGTAGACTGAGTTTTCTCTGCAAATAGAACACATCTAAATCAATTGCTGCCCAAGACTTCTTCATCGTTCCTTTCCCGCCAATTGCTCACGGTTCACAATTGAAGTAGTTCCCATAGGCATGTGAAACAGTTGTTACTGTAATTAGAAATTTATATAGCGCAGCCTCTGCAGAAAGTAATAAAGTTACCTGTTCCAATTCAAGTCCACCATTGCCTTCGCAATCCAATCCAGACTTTGGCAACATTTGGAATTATCGTGATAATTTCTCGGAATCTACCGAGATCATCTGGGTTGTCAATCACCGGTAGATCTCCGCCATCTTTGACGCACCTGTTCCGAGCATCGTAAAAATTCAAGGCTTCTTTGCTGTTTAGTAAAAGACAACCTTTATTCAGTGCGAACGAGCCGTTTGACAGACAGGCTATACCTGAACAAAAACACAAACTGTTAACATGAGTGAAACTTAACCAAAGCATGATTGTGTTAGCCAGGCCCGTTTCAAGCTATTTATATAGCGCTGTTTCGGATCCCAACAAGGGCACCAAGCATAGCTAAATATCTAACGTATCTGATAAGTGAGAATTTAATGTGAGTGAACATGTTCCTTTAGCTGTTGTGAATGTTTCTTTTGCATGACATTGACAAAGAACCTAACGAATGGTGCCATATTCAACGGATTTACTTATTTGTAGGCCTATATTCATTTAGCGCCTTTTTAATAACCAACAAAGGCGCATCACGAATACATAGTAAGTCGTTAAGTAACTAGATACTTTTGTGTACATAAAAATATATTCATTATTAAGCATATGTTAAGGTAACTAAATATAGGTGTAATGGGCTCTTTACTAACCATTCATTTGGCAGAAGAAGTGGTTTGGTCTGTTTGGAACGTCCGTATTGTAGGACATGTCATTCGTAAGAACGCCTTGAACGTAGTCATCTCCAATATTCCCTAAAATATTCAGAAGCAAAGATAACGCATCATAAAAGCAAAGACAGGCGTATCACTTGTTGCAGATCGAATCTAATGACTTCTATAGCGCAATTATCCTGATGGTAAAGACATGAATCAATGTTTGTTTCGATTTAAACCGTATACTCAGAAATCCTGATCTGTTCGGTAATCCAGTCAAAATCTGATGGGCAGGATCAGAGCTCGAGGGTACGCGTACCCTAAAATAGAATACGTTAAAATACGTACGTACGTTTCAAAAAATAGAATACGCGTATAGTATCATACACGAAAATTTTATTTGTGGTTTACTCGATGACCCATAGCATACGTATAATCTGACATTAGTGCATTAAGTGCAATGCATGCTGGATAAACATAGACTTACAATATAGCATTGCAGCAATTTACTACGCCGTATACTGGGTTGTGATTGTTTACCTAAATTAAATTGAACATTCTTATAATGAGCAATGACCTGGTTAACGTATTTTTGTATTGTTTACGTACCCTAAAATAGGGTACGTTAAAATACGTACGTACCTTTCAAAAAATAGAATACGTATGGTACGTACCCTCGAGCTTTGGGCAGGATAAACAACAAATCAAAGTTGGGGTGTATGAAGTCCGATATATATCGTACATACACACACACACACACACACACACACACACACACACACACACACACACACACACACACACACACACACACACACACACATGCATGCATGCACACATGTGTACACACGCACGCACACACACGCACGCACACACGAAAACAAATATAGGTTGTTTTGATTTGCTAAAGCGCCCTGTATTACGGCTGACGGCGCTGTAGAAAAATTGTCTGTTTCATCATCATCATCGTCATCGTCATCATAATCATCATAATCATCATCGTCATCGTCATATACATCAATACATGCATACATATATACATTCATATATACATTGTAGCATACTAGTCGAAGTTCGTGTCCTGGGGTGTCCCAGCCAGTATGTATAAAACAAACAAGCCTTGTCAAAGTCCAGTAGGCCTACTCTTCGAGAAACCATCAAACGATCATCATCAGACAGACATCACACTGCTCTCAAGAGTTGAACTGAACTGAACTGCAGAGTTCGCAAATCAACCACTTTTATAGCACATAAAGCAAAGATGGGTAGATCATCGCCACCCACTGTCCACCCTTTCATCCCTTTTACCAACCCAACCAAAGGATGGATTGATTCGTGTCAGCCAGTGTCTATACGCACTCATCCCGTTTATCATTCCAAGCGCAGATACGTATCTACCTGTTACATGAAACGCCATCTATGATCACCCTTAAAAAGGTTTTGCATGTAACAACATACATGCATACACACATTTTGCGACTTGTGAGTTGGGGGTTAAATATCATGCCCTGGCGACTTTTAGAGAGTCTGAAAGGTCCTATACTAAATATACACTTAGAGCTACGTACACAGGAACAGAATGACTGGGAAATTTGTTGCCAAAAAATACGGTCTTATGGAAGCTGAGTTTGTGTGTGTCGTGCTAAATTATTTGAATATATATATTTTATCAGATTCAAAGTACCGTTTAACTGACGACCTTTCAGGTTAGCAGTCCTGCCATTCAACCATTTCCATTCGAGTACTCTGACTTCCTGTCCTGCCATCCAAAAGTCACCGCGATCTACTAGCTGCAAGTAGCTCTCGAAAGCTTCTTGAGCCGCTACGCTTGTAATCACTGGCAGGGTGGCATTGTAATTGCGGCACGTTAGCCAGGCTTCTTGCCGCGTCGTCCGTTTGTTTTCTAGCTCTGGTCGAAAGAAGCAGATGGTTTTCGAGTCGACCTCGTAACACTTTTTCTGCTGCTCTGGTGGTCCAGCGCATTGACAACAGAAGGAAAACTCTGAAACGTGAATTCGCGAAATCACTTTCGTTGATTCAAGTTAACCACTCAGTAGATATATTTTTAAATATTGACATTCAAATGGAGTCTATACTGGCAACGCTACTAGCATCGAATTAAAATGGATGATTGCTAGATATTTTCATAAATATCAATGCACACCTAAACCGAAAGAAATATCGAGTGTAATTGCTATAATAGCCATAGAATATTTATTTCAAGCGAAAGTTTGTCTTAGTGTTTTTTGCTCTTTAGGCTCACCACACACGAGAATTAAAACCCGGACGAAAACTCGAAGAGTTAACATTTCGCAAATATAGGCTATAAGTGCGTTTCTGAACCTTATCACTGGACGACCGATGTTATATATAGGCCTATAATTATAGGCATGGATCATTACGCAGAGGAATTACCCGTTAAGCGAAATAGACATAGGGCCTACATGTAGGCTATTTAGCAATAACTGACGCAACTTGATGTCGTGCGCTAAGTTTCAGTTGTGCTAAACATCCGCTTTAATGAAATTCGTCAAAGTTTGACAATACCCAGGGACCTATTATAATGGTAGACACTCCCTGTGACAAACGGATAATTTTGTGACAGATCATAAACATCCTTGACGCTTAACTGAACGATCGTTTTGAGAGCCAATGAAACTCGAATTTCTTTTAAAAGTGCAGCTACTGCTGCCAGTAGATATTTTATAATTTGACCATTAATTTTACAGTTCTTTTTTTAAAGCTCTTCTCGCTGGCCATAAAGGCTCTTTTTGTGGCCATCAAGCTCTTTTCCGTTGGCCATTTCGGCTCTTCTGTGGCCATTTCGGCTCTTTTTAGTGGCTGTTTAGTGTTTAGGTTTTTTCAGTGTCCATTTCGGTTTTTTGTCAATAACCGCACAGGCTCTTTTCATGGCTATTCTTTTTGCCATTATACGTCATAATGTTTTACTTTCAAAATAAGAAAATTATTTACAGAAATGTTTAAAACTGCGTCATATGTAATATATACATTTGCATCAAATTTACTAATACACAACAATCAGTTGTAATCAAACACTTAACAATTACAGTTTAATCAGAGATTAAATAGAATCTATTTTCAACATGGGCATGTTAAGCGAATGTTAAGGAACAAACCATTCAGGGATATTCCAATCACGAGTGCCCAAAAGCGACGGATGGTTATGAGTCAACGAGTTACAACTGTTCTTCCTACTTCTCACAGCCATTTCAGTCGCTGCTAATTTAATTTTTAATTTTCAGTCGCTGCCATGTTATTAGGCCTACTTATGACGTAACCTTAACTATAGCCTTGTGAAAGTTTTCTGAGCACTTGTCGAACTCAGATGGCTGTGAGAAGCAGGAAGAACAGTTGTAACTCGTTGACTCATAACAATCCATCACTTTTG
The DNA here is from genome assembly GCA_020284085.1 of Aporrectodea caliginosa. Taxonomy (NCBI): domain Eukaryota; kingdom Metazoa; phylum Annelida; class Clitellata; order Crassiclitellata; family Lumbricidae; genus Aporrectodea; species Aporrectodea caliginosa. The sequence goes on from JACEVL010000082.1 coordinate 952,684, forward strand.
GGCACTCGTGATTGGAACATCCCTGAGTGGCTTGTTCCTTAACATGCGCTACATAAATTTGCAAATGCAATACTCTCCCTATTGTAGGTAAGTAAATACTATAAACTTTATATAGCGCCTTATATAACGCCTTCTACTTCCTTTTTTAAATGTTATAAAAGCCGTCTTGTCAGATCAAAATAGGCGTGGAAGCGTTTCGTGAGCTGAACTTCAATCAGACAGAGCCACAGAGATATGGCAACGAAAGACTGCTGCATACTGAAGAGTGAACTAATATTTAGTTTTGTGCAAGTATTTGATGTCAATGGGTTGAATTAGGCCTATTTATGAGAACACAAAAGCTATTTTATGTTCTTGAATGTTGCAAACTTTGAGCTGTGAATTATTCCAGTAAGTCTCTCACTGCAGCTACGCACAACACGGATCTGATGTTGAATAAGAAGAAGAGGAGCAGTCCCTTAAGCTAGCCGCGAAGCAGCCATAGGTATGAAGTATTAGCGACTTCATTTTCTTAGACTCGGCATATGAGGGCGGGTGGACAATCCTCTCCCTCACCGTCTCATCTTCTTCCCACCGACAGTGTACGGCCAGTGTACTCATTATAGATGAATTGGCTAGGAGTGCTGGTGGAACAGAAATCTCGAACGATATTTTCTGCCCTGGCGGGGATGTTGAATAAGGAAGCAACTAATTATGTAAATATGTATTTTTGTATGTACATGTATATAAATGGATATAGGCCCATGTATAGGCTATGGGAATATGTACATATGCTATAACGCAGTTTGGTTTGGTTTAAAGTCATGATTTGACAGCCAGTTGCCGTACTTCATTAGCATCGCTATCTAACAGATATAATAGCTCCGTAGCAGATCAAATAGTTATCTAACAGATCTAATTGCTATGCAACAGATACAATAGCTATTTAACATATCTAATAGGTGAGAATTTATTGTGAGTTGAGAATGATTCTTCAGTTGACTGAAATTTTTTTTCAGGAAGGAGCTTGCCTTAATAAAGTTCAGTTACATCTTTAAGTCAAAGATGCACTATATCTAAAGTATGCATATTTAACATTCAGTCCATTCACTGGCGCCCTTTAGTAAGCAACAAAGACGCTAAATCAATGTATAATATGTCAACTGTTAGTAATTCGGTCTTTTATAAGTACATAAAATTATATTCCTTACTAAAAATTTATTAAAATAATAACATATCATTTGTCGGTTCTTTACAAACCATATAGCCTAATTGGCCTAGAAAGCTGCTTCTGTTGCTTGGAATGTCCGTCCAAATCGATCTGTCATTCTTTAGAACTCCTTGAGCGTAGTCATCTTCCATGTTCCTTCAAATATTCAGACGCAAAGACATCCATGATAGGAGGCAAAGACCGGCTTTTCGCCGATCGTAGATTCATTCTAGTGACTTTTATGGCGCCGTTTTCCTAATTCTAGAGACAAGAATCGATGGTTGCTTCGACTTTCGAGTGAATCCGTAGTCAGAAATCCAGATCTGTTCGGTATAAGTCCTGTCAAAATCTGATGGGTAGGAAAGAGTTCTTCTGTGTGAAGTCAGGTTATCGTAGGCCTATTTAATTTTATATACATGAATACATACAGACAAGCTTGTTCCGAAAGGAAGATTCCATGCACGAGAAATTCCGATGAGCTAGCAACAGCTGTCCATGAATTGTCCATACGAGTTAGGGCAGAATAAAACTCAAGTCGTTTCATTAGCAACCAACTCTGCCCTAATAGAGAGCGTAAAACACGACTACATAATAGGGTCTATATGTTCAAAGCAAAATATTGTCTGATATTTGTGCTTTAAACTCACCAAACACACAAGAGAATTATTTTAACCCAGACCTAACCGCGAAGTGTCAATGCTTCGTAAATAAATAGGCGCTTTTCTGAAATTGTCAAGGACGACTGATGTTATATAGACGTACAATATTATAGTTTCGTAGAGAAATTACCAAAGAGGAGATTCATTTAGCAATAACTGGCTGCAGCGCAATGTCGTGCGCGTAAGTTGCAGTAAGCATCCGTTTTATGGGATTTTGTCAGAGTTTGTCGATGCCTATAATGGTTGACACTTTTCATGACTGAACCAGATAATTTTATGACAGATCATAACATCTGTGGGTCTTAAATTATAACTTTTGCAAACCAATACTTAAATGTAGTCGTTGTTGAATTTGATTAATAATGCCATAAACCACTCCCTCAAAACTCCATCACATTTGGGCACTCGTGCCTGCCTGGTGCCTACTGAGAAGTTTGTTCCGAACATACGCTATAGGCCTACCAACATTGGCAAATACAATACTATCACTATTGTATGCATACTATGTGGGCATAGTGGATTTCATGTCGCGCTTTTCAAACCCTTTTAAAACATTGCAGACATAACTGTCTTGAGTGAACAAACTAGCTGCCGAAGTATTTCGTAAGCTGAACTTCATGCAGACAGAACTGTAAGAATGTGCAGAGGAAGACTTTTTTTACAGATTGAAGAATCAAAAATTGAACGATGAATTATAGGAACACATATATAGAACATACATGTCTTTTTGTGCATATAATTATGTGAAGTCAATGGGTTGAAAGAAATCAATGTTCGAAAATGTTGCAGACTTTGAGTCTCTGAGTCATAATAGTAATCTTCGTGTATTCATTCAAACTGACATGTGCGCAGTTGTAGGCCTACTCATGGTAGCCGAGTTGTCTAAAGGGTGGGGCAGAAATCTCGAACCAAATTTGAACCCCGATCTCTCGAATGACAGTCCAGCAAGCTAACCACTAGACTATCGAGCCCCGAATCACCCTTAGAATGTTAGGCGAAGCCTTTCCGTTAGTCCCTTCTGGCAAAGGTGCACAGATCTGCAGGAAACGGTTGCCTAGGTAACAGACTTGTGTCCAAAGGCAGGTGCGCGAGGTTAATTGCGCTTCGGCGTCACACATCCAACCAATGAAGCTCCTTTTTCGATGTGCAACACTTTGCCAGAGCAGGAAACAGAATATCGGAATTCTCGCTAAGAACACGGCTTACGTTTTACAGGCCTCAGGCAGGCGATGTCTGATCCACGGATGAAATGATCGTTGCGCGCTGAAACCACGGGTTCACACTATGCAAGCATTAAATGGTTATACATACACATACGTGCACGTGAACGCTATATATAACTGGTGCAGTTCTGATTTTGTCAGAAGGATTTTAACTGGAAAACGCGAAGGACCAGCAGCTGTTTTTGCGACGGCCATAAGCTACTTACAAGCTGCTTAGTATGCAATATGGAAGCATATTCTGTCACAATACGGAATAAAAGAAAAGATTTTTGAGAGATAAAAAACCGATGCCAAATAATAATCAATTGTGTATAAACAATGATTTTAATGAAGCAGAGAGAAAGGTTGCAATCAACTGCGTCTTTCTCGTAATAAAGTTGACATATATATTCTGTCTTTGTCCGAAAAAATTGACATAGGCCTCTAGCCTATATTAGAATACAGCCCAGCTTTTTCCAGATCTCGGTTATAACAAAACCTAAAGAAACACAAGACTTCTTGCAAAGTAGCAAACAACCGTAACCATTTATAGGTTACAAGAATAGCAGCAGACGAACCAACAAGGTTTCTGATATATGCAGAAGGCAAAGAATCCGATATACTTGCACAGCTTCAAACATTAGAAATTAGCCTCACGGTTCCGATAATTGTGAATCGAAGAAGTTGTTCGAATACACTGATCACAGCGACGATCACAGCAATGCATGCAAATGAAGACGAGAACAAGTCCAATGCAACTATTGTTTTCAACAATGCAAGTTGGCACAGATCAGCATTCACTGATTCGTTGCAGTTCCAGTCGTTGATCATCAGCTGCCTGGTCGTAATTACCATCCTTGCCCTTCCGCTGAACTTCTTAACGGTTGTCGCCCTCGCCCGACGGGCAGGCCTAGCATCCATCAGAACTACTCTCTTCATCAATCTCATCGTTATCGACATGCTGTTGACAGCAGTTATCGCTATACTGCCGCTGCTGGAATGGGTTTACCAAGTGGAAGACCTCAGTAGTAGGCCTAAGTGGAGAATCAAGACCCCACCACGGCTGTTCCCCACTCAAGTGACCAGCTACCTTGGGACGGCAAATAACTATACTCTGGCATGGATAGCACTGTTCAGGTTAGTCCAAATACGCCAATATTCTGTTAAGATATTCTCAGTTTTCAGGGCAATGAAACAAATCGCAACACAATTTAAATTGTTAAAATTACTTTACAGTATTGCGGATTTTACTTGTTACAGTTCCTGGTTTAATGTTGGTATAGACGTTATATCAATTACTGTACATGTAGGCCTAAATGCACAAATTTCTGGCGCACAAGTTATATTTAATTGGAAATCGCAAACTTTTATTGTAGGAAGTAGGAAGCGAGTTAAAACTGGCAATAACGGAAGAGATTGGAAACACCCCCTTCCTCATAAAGCAAGATAAACATACACAAATTAAACAATGAAAGAGAAAGTGTTAACCAGTGACATAATAGGCCTAGGTTGCGTTGTTTTATAGATACCTACTGGAAAGAAACAAAGGAAAAGAAGGAACTATCACTCGGCTGAAACCAACCGACGCCAATTCCAACAGAGGAAACCGCTTCAAGAAACTACTCATCATCTTGTCCATCTGGGTCTGGACTTTAATTGTCAGCCTACCGATCACCCTTCTGCATCTGTACTCCAGCAACACGACTCGTATTGATAGCAAGAGTCCGTCTCAACTCGTTGGCAGTTACATCTACCCAGGAGTGGCCTTGATAGTCGTGCCCATTTTCTGCCCAGTCGTCCTCGAACTTGTCACAATCCAGCTGACCATACGCAAGTATAACGACCGAATGCGACGCATGGAGGCCCGCCGCAGTCAGCGCCTCAGCTCCGTGGCACATCTTGCCTTCCGCGTCAGCAACCCCTCGAAGTCGACCGCGAGGATGCAAAGCCGACGAAGCCGGTCCACTCCGTCGGAGGCGATTCTGAGCAAACCGAGTCGCCAGCCGACGGCTCAGTCCCTAGGGACCGAAAAGAAGGCAATGGTGACCGCCACAGCGTTGGAGATCGTGTCGATGATGGCGTGGCTGCTGTTCACATCCGGCAATCCTAAAACGTCGCTGATCTTAGTCGAGCAGATGGAGTCCGACTGGTTTTTGCTGACGTGGCTTGGCTGCATGTTGACAGCAGTCGTGAATCCGCTTGCGATTCTGGCCGGTGACTCAAAAGCAAGGCTGCACATCCAGAGACTTCTGCGCGTCTTTCTGTGTCGGAAGGTCGTCGTCAAACCGGAGGATTCCCTTGACTGCCTCACAACAGAATTCCCCATGGACGTCGGCAACCTGGCTAGCAAGAGGTTCCAACCAGGACGAATCGCACTACTGTCCGTTGTCGAGCAGAGCAAACCCAATCTGCAGCAGTGCGACACAGTCCGTGCACGCAGTACACCAGACGCAAGCCTCTTACACAAGGTCTCCTTCATTCCGGAAAGCATTTGGACATCATCAGTAGCAACAAAGTAGGCTATTTTCAAAAGATAGGCCGCCTGCCAGGGTTAAAGTGTAGGCATACATTACCTACAAAATGAGATGTGACTGCATGCGGAATCCAGTCTTCGTAGTTGACAACTACATGTAGCAAGTCTGCTGTGTAATGTAACTCTCCGAAATTTCCCAGCGCCTAATAAAAGCCGCGCCACGTGACCAGCTTAGCACCGGCGTTCTATCAAGTAAAATTCATTCATTCATTCATTCATTCATTCATTAGATTTATATAGCACCTCTTCAAGGTAACTACTCAGAGGTGCTCCCGACTCCAGCACGGACAAAAAGAACAGTTTTCAGGTTAACATAGAATAAGTCAGAGAGCGTTCTGGGAAGCAGACGCAATTCCAAGGGCAGCCCATTCCAGACGGTTGGGCCCACCACTGAGAAAGCACGATTTTGCACAGCAGCTGTGCGGGCAAACGGGACTGTGAGCACCCCCCTCTCAGAGGAGCGAGGGGAGCGACTACCCTGGGCGCCCGATACGGGACGACAGAGGTCCCGCAGATAGAATGGGGCAAGGCCCAACTGACATCACCACACCAGGGAGGCAATCCTATACACAATGCGCTGGCGGATAGGGAGCCAGTGTAAGGTTTCCAGCATGTAGTTGGACATATGGCCGAATTTGGGTATTCAGCCAATAAGGCGCGCCGCAGAGCGGAGCACCCGGTCGAGGCACGCCAACCGACCAGACGGTAGGCCGGAGTAAAGAGAACAGCAGATGTCAAGTCGAGCACAGACAAAGGAATGCAGTAAAGTGGTTGCAGCACTGGGAGTCAGCGACCGTGCGACGGTGCGAAGCTGACGCAACTGGTAAAAGCAATTGCGGCTAAGACTATGGAGATGAGGAGCAAGAGTAAGTTCTTGGTCTAGTATGAGGCCAAGGTCGCGAACAGTAGCAAAGAAAGTGTAACTGGGGTATTCAGCAGCAAGGGTGGCTAAATCATCTGCTGCTGCCGGGTGCCCAGCCAAATGAATTTAGTCTTTGCCGAGTTAAGGCGAAGGCGGTTTGAAGACATCCACATCCCCAACGCATCCAGTGTCCGACTCATAGCCCGCAGTGCAGAGGTGGCATAAACATTTTGATGACAGACAGTGCAAGTATGCCTGTATGTCATCTGCATAAAGCTGACCCTGGACCGCGTGCTCCGCAAGGAGTGAGGCAAGTCCAGAAGTGTAAATAATGTACAGGAGGGGCCAAGGACGGAGCCCTGGGGCAGACCGTACAGAGCTGGGACCCATCGAGACCTAGTCGGACCATGTACCACACTAAGAGAGCGCCCGTGGAGAAAGGAGCCAATCCATTCCAGAAAATTTCCAGACAGCCCAAACGAGACGTGCAACCGCTTAAGAAGAATTTCGTGGTCTACAGTGTCAAAGCGGCGCTAACGTCAAATATTGCCAGCAGGGTGAGCTGCGATCTGTCTATTGCCCCGTAGATGTCGGACAGAAGCCGGAGCAACAGAGTCTCAGTTGAATGGAATTTTCTGAATCCGGACTGGCAGGATGGAAGAAGATTGTTCCCGTACCTGCAACTATCTTTTCGATGACTTTAGACAGGAACGAAACGTTTGCTATCGGTCTGTAGTTCGCAGGGTCCGAAGAGTCTAAGCCGTCGCTCTTTAGTACAGGGATCAAGATGGATCTTTTCTGCGATGGAGACAGAACACCATCACCAAAATCACCAAGAGCCACGTTGTTCCAGTCCGTTTCGGTGTAAGGTCACAATCTTGGTAGGTCAAGCTGACGACACAGCATGGCGCTACACTTAATCATTGGTGTTGATGGTCTTGGGTGTTGCAAGAGCATAATCGGGATCGGATAGCGTGAACAGTTCGGCTTTAGTCGAATAGGAGATATGGCAAGCACGGAGTGCCGAGATCGGACTGCATCCATGTGAATATTTAATAATTTATATTATAACTCGGTGAACTAGTCTATATATTATATAGTTAGTGCGCCGACTGAACATCTGCTGTAGGCCTACTAATTACACTGGGCAACAAAATATTTTTTTGCTACCGAGAACTTTCGAATTGTTCTTAGCTAAATTTTGGGCGCTGATTTCGAATATGTCAGGTTTTTTTCAGGTACGCATAAGTGAGGTTCTACGCAATGGAGACAGAACACCATCACCAAAATCACCAAGAGCCACGTTGTTCCAGTCCGTTTCGGTGTAAGGTCACAATCTTGGTAGGTCAAGCTGACGACACAGCATGGCGCTACACTTAATCATTGGTGTTGATGGTCTTGGGTGTTGCAAGAGCATAATCGGGATCGGATAGCGTGAACAGTTTGGCTTTAGTCGAATAGGAGATATGGCAAGCACGGAGTGCCGAGATCGGACTGCATCCATGTGAATATTTAATAATTTATATTATAACTCGGTGAACTAGTCTATATATTATATAGTTAGTGCGCCGACTGAACATCTGCTGTAGGCCTACTAATTACACTGGGCAACAAAATATTTTTTTGCTACCGAGAACTTTCGAATTGTTCTTAGCTAAATTTTGGGCGCTGATTTCGAATATGTCAGGTTTTTTTCAGGTACGCATAAGTGAGGTTCTACGCAATAGACCAATGTAGACAATTGTTTACAGCAGCAGCAACCAGACTTGGATTGTCTCGAGACACTGTCTCGGTCTCGAGATAGGTTTTTTGATGTCTCGGTCCCCACTGTCTCATTCTCGAGGTCATTTCTTGACTTTCTGCAAACTGTCTCGAAGCGAAAATCTTGTTCTCTTGTCAGTGGCGGCGCCAGAGGAGGATAGGGGGCTTAGCCCCCCTAACTGCGGCTCAGCCCCCCCCCCAGGTGGGAAATCATGGCAAATCACAGGGAGGAGGGGACAAAATGGAAGGGCTTGGAGCTTTTTTAGTGACCAGAAGATTAATAATTAAGCATTGTAACATAAAAATAATAATTTTGGCAGAAGATTTGTAAAATTTATTTCTGTAAAGTACTTTGAAAAAGTATTTTGGTTAAGTATTTTGAAAAAAAAACAAAAACACAAATTTTCATTAAAAAAAGTTTGGTGCCCATTCTCCAAAATACTTTTTAAAACTATTTTGAAAATACTTTTGCAAAATAGGCTACTTTTCAAAAGTATTTTGAAATACAAAATAAAATAGTATTTTCTATTTTTAAAATAGAAAAGTATTTTCAAAATAGAATTGTGTCCATTACTGGGTAACGGGCAAATAAGTGATACCTCACCCACAGCCCTAATTCTTTCTCCCTATAGTAATTGTCTGATAGCTTTTACCCTCCCCCTGCTTCCTACGCGTACGTAGGCTACATTATCAGCAGACCCCTTCCATACGCAAGAATATGCATGTGTGTTACCCCTCCCCTCAGTGGCGTAACCAGGTCTTCCATAAAATTACGCAGTTTTGAAGAACTCTGAGGGGAGGGGTCTGGGGAGGGGGCTGTGCCCTCTCCCCAGGGTAAGAAAAATTTTCATTTTGGGGTTTGTAATGGTGCATTTTGGAGACCAACTTTTGATTCAAAGTAATAACATTTTACATAAGTTCTTTGGAAAATTATAATTATAATTTCATAATTTGATTTTTAAAATGGGTTCAGCTGCAAAGTCCCAGCAACCAACGTAGACTAGAAACAGACAGACTCATCAAAGCAATTAACTAAAGCATAAGAAAATAAATTTATTTGTTGATTTGTAATGGTCCATTTTGGAGACAATCTTTTTGGTTAAAAGTAATAACATTTTACATCAGCTCTTTGGCAAATTATGATTCATTCATTCATTACAGAGATTTACATAGCGCCCCTTCAAGATTATCTACTTAGGAGTGTACGTTTTCTGCCTCAGTGTGGCCGTGGCCTCCGCTTCTATAGCGCCTGAATACGCCATTCGTTTGTCTCTAATGGGAGCGCCATCGTCCACACCCGGGTGCCAGGATGAGTGGGGCGTAAATCCCACTCCCCTCTCGCTGCCAGTCTGGGTTACTAGTCCAGACTGACCTTGGTCTTGCGACCAAGGCTCCTGCAGCCTTCCGCCAGTGCCTCCAACAGGTATCTCATGGCCTGGCTCCCTTACCTGAGCCGCAGAAGTGGGTTGGTTGTTAGCCAACGTGACGGAGGTGTCCGAGTGTAGGCCGCCTTTCGAGCTGAAAGGACCCGATCCCTGAGATCGAGCTGGATTCGTGTGGGCGGAAGCGGGTTCTGGTCCTACCATGGAGTCTTCTACATGGGCTATCCGGGCCGACAGTGTAATCAATAAATCCGTTTGTATCCTTCTATCCTCTTCCATCATTATCTCTCTATCCCTCTGCCTTCGCCTGTCTTCCTCTCGTTCTTCGTCCAATCGTCGCCTCTCTCCCTCTCTCTCTTGTCTTCCTCTCGTTCTTCGTCTCTGTCTTCCTCTCTTTCTCTCTTTCTCTCTTTCCTCTCTCTCCTTCTTCCGTTCTTCCTCTAAATCCGTAGATAGGGCAGCTATGCGATCTAACATATGATCTAACAAGTCAGCGGGTAGTTCTGCCCGTGACTCTACTCTGGAGGGCAATTCCTCTACCTCACCTTCCTCCGAACTACGCCTGAATGTAACGGAGTCATCAGCCATGAGAATAGCGTATATTAAGCAATGATAATATTTAAGCAGCAAGCAATGAACAGGTTAAACGAACAAGTTAAACAATAGTAATGTAATCATTCACTCTCAGCCACATCAACATACTCCAATCTAGTATTTATCCAAGACCTCTTCCGGGGTTTATCTATCCCTAGATTTTACGTAATGTCTACAGAACTTATGGTGACTTAAAGACAATTTATGCATTACTTTAGAGGACGTGGCCTATTTGTACCCATCTCCTCATCTTTTTATTTAGCGTACCTGCGTCTCACTTATCAGACAGTACAAGGTAATCCGAAATGATGCCCCAGCCTGTGAATGCTGGAAAGGCGTCCTTCCCTCAAATGTCTTTGTCTTTATAGTTATCCGAAATTCCTCCTCTCCATAACTCCTCTGATATTTCGCAGCGTATCGTTTCCATCGTTTCTCTGGCTCAGCGTATCTCGTCTCGTGGTCGTTTGAATACCGTTATCGATCGTTTCGCATCGTCGTGACTTTATCTCAATTATTATCGACTTCTATCTTTGGCGCGTTTCGCCCCTCTTCATCACACAAATATACGACGACCTTCCTTCACGACAGATAATCGGACGCTGGCCTAGGGTAGCGTTGGGCGTTTTCCTATATCAGATCCTTTCTTCAGCGCTGGCCTGATGCGCTCAGTCGACAAACTTTCCAGCCTTCCCATTGGCTACGTTCTGCCCTCTCATTGGTCGATTCGGCCACAGAAGCCTCACAGCGCAGACTGGTTCCCTTCTGTCCTGTGTGTTCTCCACGTTACGTATGGCCTCTTACGGTTACCAATAATAATAATAAGTAAGGATCGTTCTACGAATCCGCACAGGAGCGCACCCGACCCAACTCCGAAGTCCGAACAGTCTTGAAGTTAGAATAGAACGTGATCTGAAGGGCTCTCGGCATTAGGCGTAGTGCCAAAGGAAGCCCATTCCAGATTGCAGGCCAGCAACAGAAAAAGCACGGCGCTGCAGAATAGAAGTCCGCGACCGGGAGACAAGAACCTCAGCCTGCCTAGAAGAGCGAGGAGAACCACGGTGCTGGATGCTGAGGGTGGTGCTCCTGTAGATAAACAGAGACCACATCAGCGCCAGACCAAGGAAGAGATCCGGTAAGCGATCCACTGTGGAAAAGGAAGCCAATGCAAGACATCCCGCATATAATCAGTAACATGGCGGAATCTTGGGATGCAACCAATATAACGTGCCGCCGAGCGTAAGACCCGAACCAAGCACCCAACCCTAGTCGCCGGAAAACCCACGCAGAGGGCGCTGCAATAATCAAGACGGGAAACAACAAAGAAGTGGGTAAGCATTAAGGCAGTATTAAAGGTTAAGGAACGGAAGACCTCTCTAAGCTGACGCAGCTGGTATACACAATCGCGGCATAGCAGGCTGATATGCCGCGTGAACGTTAGTTCAAGGTCTAATGTGACACCAAGGTCCCGGACAAAGGATGAGAAAGCAATGGCGTACGGAGCTGAAATGCCGCCCGGGGCGACGGCCCAAAATGCTGCCTTGGCCACTTAATTTTGGATATGTTATTTTCTCTAAGAGATTGCAGTTTTCACGACGATCGTCGATCTCATTACATACACGCCTATAATTTTATTTTATAAAGTTGATAGCCTGCCTGGATTTATCAATTAATTAATTTCTTTGCCACTGTGAGAAAGTAATCTGCGGGAACTCCTGGGCAAGGGCCTCCAAATCAATTTTGGCGAGCTGCTGGCGCGTGCCAAGCCAAATGAACTGGGTCTTAGATGAGTTTAGCCGCAGGCGATTGGAGGACATCCAGGCCTCGAGAGCCTCCATTGCCCGGTTCATGGCCCGGGCTTCGGTAATGGCTGCTGACGCAGGACAGTGCAAAAACGCCTGCAGGTCACCCGCATAAGATTGGTTCAGCACAGAGCAAGGCTCAGCAAGAGGCCAGGAGAGGACCAGTATCAGCAGTATAAATAATATAATTAGAGGGCCCAGCACAGATTCCTGGGGCAGGCCAAACGGGACAGGAACACATGGAGTCCTAGTAGACACGTAGACCGCAGAGAAGGAACGGTGATGGAGGTAGGAAACAATCCAGTCAAGAAAGTTACCAGAAAGGCCAAACGAGGTAGATAGGCGCCTAAGAATGATATCGTGATCGACGGTGTCAAACGCCGTGCTGACAGCAAATAATGCTAAGAGGATGACCTGTGACCTATCAATAGCCCCATAGATATCAGAGAGGACTCAGAGGAGGCGAACTAACAGGGTCTCCGTGGAGTGGCCCTTACGAAAACCAGATTGAAAAGTCGGCAGCAAATTGTCCTTATCAAGATACCTTAACATATACAGAAACCAACTTCATAAAGCTGCTGCTTTACGAGTGTCGCAATAGTTTCGCCAGTGGTGTCAAGCGTTGGGAAAACTTGGGATGACAGTTAGGCCCTATAAATTGTTCTTTTGCCACATTGCTGAGAACCGGGTTGTTCACGCTATCAACATATCGTATAAGCTGACCGATATCTGTTCTGTGCTTGCATCAAACAATAAAGTGTACAACCTATAGCCGCACGACATTCTGCCACAATAATGTCTCGAACTCACGGCCACACAGGTGGATCAGCTGATTTTTGAATCAACGGACTTATGTACTGGGGTTTGCGTGGACCAGATGACATTAGCTTACGATGATTTAATCTATAGTGTCGGTCTGTGATCGAAATTTCAGAAGTGCCACGAAATTTGCAGAGTCTTCACTATGCCGGCGAAGGGAAATGTTATACTGACTGTACAGTTTTAAAGTCTGCACATTAGAAATTCAACGAATAATAGTAATCTAGATTCTAGAATGTCAAAAAGTAATCTAAACGGTTAAAAAATTTTGAGAGCTGCTAAAATCTTTACGCATTTACGTAATTGCGTAATGCTAGTTACGCGCCTGCCTCCCCTCTATGCGTGCGTACCTAGGCCTACTAAATGGGTGGCCCCAACTGTAGACCACACCTATTCCATTGTATCCAAGTTCTTTCCCAGAGTTTACCCCGATAAATCTGTTAAGAAATGAGCGATTGAAGTCGATTGGTAAAATTCTTCGTTTTGTGCGTCATAAGTAGATCATTGTAACATACATATAGAGGACTAGACTAGATTTTATATCAAGTTGTTTATCAATTCGTGTAGCTACAATGACCAATGTGTTTCCAGCAGACTTGACTACTGTAACACACTTCTCATTTGTACCAATATTAAAAGGAAATCTGCACAAACTACAAAATATCCAAACTTTTTGTCAGATTCATAGCAATGACCCTAAAATTGGCATATTAGCGCGGTGGTATAGGGGTATGTTCGGTGCCTTGCAGCTGGAGGGTTGCGGGTTCGAATCCACCTCAAAGCCGCCGCGTAGGGACCCTGGGCAAGTCCTTCACTCGCAATTGCTCATGCGCTTCGGCGTGAAACTCAGATTCAGCGTCCACGCAGTAGTCGGGAGCGCCTCTGAATGGGCAATCTCGTAGGGGCGCTATAACAAGTGTTCAAATACAATACAATACAATACAATTAGGTTTCACCGACTGCCAATTGAGCAAAGAATCCTTTTCACAATCTGCCTTAGCCTACTGTTCACAAATTACTGCATTTTAACCAACCGACCTATAACTCAGTTCCACCCGTCATTCAAATAGATATTGCACTCAAGTAGGCCTAATGGACGCTGTTACTTTCAATGTGCCCCAGTGCCCCACACCTGAACAACAGTGCTGGGCTCCTTGTGCATTTTCTTTGGCTGGTCCGAAATTAACTGGAATTCACTGCTCAATTCAGTACACTCTTGTCAATTCTTTGCTGTCATTCAGGTTCAAACTTAAAACTGATCTCTTTCAACTTGCATATCCACTGTAGATTGGCTTTAGGAGCCCTGGTCTGTTGGATTTCAACCTGGCTTCTCCAATGGATTGATTTGTTATTGCAATGTTACTCTAATTGATCATCGACTGATGTCTTGGACATTATGATAACGGCGCCATAGAAGTAACTGGATAGATCAGTGCTGTCCAACCTTTTTGACACCGCGGGCCACCGAAGAAGTAATTTTTGAAGCCGAGGGCCGCACCAGTAGGCCTAAATACAAAAGCAGCGACTAAAATTTATTGCAATTTATTAACTGTAGGCCTATTATAATTAATGATGGAGTTATCATAATGAATGCGTCTTGGGAACTGGATTTTGTGTACACATTGTCAAATGATAAGCCAAGTTACGAACGAATAGCTATGCAAGTAGGCCAGTGACTGTCTTTTACTTCATTTTAACAGAAATTGCAAATATTTAGCGAGCTGCGGCGGGCCACTTAGAATCTGCCAGCGGGCCGCATGCGGCCCGCGGGTTGGACAGCACTGGGATAGATTATAATTTTTACTCATTTCATGAAATTGATAAACTTTAATTAACTGATGCAGCTTGTAAAAGTGATTGAAAATTTCATTTGGATGGAATATACATTATAATTATACTGTATATGTATGAAGCATTCTGTACAATGCAGCTAATTTGCAATATACACAAACGTGGTAATAAATGTACGACAAGTGCATTCAAATTATTGCCAATGATTAAAATTGCTAAATCAGTAACTCTAACTGAAGACTATGTAGTACTAATAAAGAAGCTCTGTGGCTATAGGGGAAACAAGTTCTTTAAATCGGTTGTAAATTTACGTAAGCTCATATGCTGGTTTTCGTTCTGAACATCTTCAGAATCCCAAAGCACATGCAGTTAATGCCTAATTCCAAATCTTCAACATGTGACACACCTGTCTATCCTCAAGAACTTACAGCATTCAGATTGTCATTATAAAAAGTTCGATACAGAACATAAAGCACAGAGCTGGTACAAACAGTGCTTAACCTAAATCCATAAGCCTGCAGATCACTTTTCAAATATTTGCATCTGGCTTTTAACCCCAAATTGTCACAAAAATTGATAAATTTCTAGAAAAGCTATGTACTTCGTGAAGATAGAATTGTTGCACATTTACAGTTTCATCTGTTGCGCCTTTCTGCAAAACTTTCTTCGATTACTCAGTTAAAACTACGCCAACAGCATCAAATTGTAGAGTGACCCAAGAACTTTGACATACCCGAAAGTCACATATTTGATAAGAATTTTAAAATTATTTGCAAAACATGGAAAATAATATAAGTTTGATAAAACAGCTTTTAGCTTGCAAGTGTTTGTAGCCGAGTCATTGACTGTTATTCCATATACCAGTAACCTGAAGTTCAAAATACCCAAGTTCGATAAACCGATATTTCACAGCATCAACAGAAATGTCTACCAAACAGTCAGAACTTTACCAGAAGTAATAATCTCCCAATTTGGATATTAGTTTTATGCTTAAAACTACAGGTGGAATGAAAACCCTTCATAAGATAATGGGTATGCAGCTGTAAAATGTCAACTTGGTACAGCAAATTGTTGCACCAAGACATACTTCCTTGCCTTCATACAATGTCATCAGTCAAAGCCTGTGATCTCTCACCTAAAAGCAAAATTTCTGGGATTACTATCAAACTTTAATTAAAAATATTGTTGATGAACCAATTAAAAAAACAGGCAATGAAAGACCTTATTTCAAGTTCCACCGTTGGATGTTAAAAGAATAATATCTACAATTTATAACACGTAGATTTATACTAATAGCAGGTTACTAATAATTGTATGGTGATCATACTGCCGAGAAGTCAAGACTTGGACGACCAGCCCTACATCACCACTTTGTTACTCTAGCACACTGAAAGGTTCAGGAAAAGCATGACATATCGGGCATCAATTCCATCGACGTCTTCTTTGCTGGATGATGGAGGAAACAATCGTGTGCAAGACTATAAAATTCTTATTCTTTCTAAAATCTAGGCAAACATATCAGTTGAACAAGGAAAGGCACACAATCACCAATTAATCACATGCCTACATCAACAACAATCCTCTGAGGCATATTCCAAGAACTCAGGACCTTTCAGCAATGTAATTTGACAACCTTTGCTAAAGGTCCACAAATACTCTCCATAATTTCAATTCCTGACACAAAAAGGTACAATATGTCACTCAACAATGCACTGCATTTCTGTATTTTATGTGATAATTACATAAGTCTTACACAGTTTACATCTCTTGGATTTTAACTCCTTTTTACAGATAAAATTCTGTCCTTTTTAGCAATTATGTGATGTCATATCTACCAGGCAGTCAAAACCTTTGGACTCCTGGCCCATTTATACCACCACTCACTCTAGCACTACAGAAAAATGCTGCTAGTCATTTACAGGACATAGCAGGCAGCACAATGCTGCAAGAAGTGCATTAAAATAGTCACCTCAGTATTGGACACTAGTATCCTACGATTTCCCATTTTCACAAAGTGGCTTTTAGCACACTACACCACACAAAGGTAAAATGTTTTGCCGCATTAAGATTTGTACAGATTTTTAATACAGTTATCAACTTTTGGTGGCAGACTTTAGTATTTCAATTGGTTTAGTTTAAATTTAAGTCAAATGGCTTCTATCATTAAAAAATATCAACGTGCTAGCTGAAGTAAATGGATTTTGTGATTAATGCACAAGAAATTGTTGCTGCTCTGCTTATAAGCTATATATACGATTACTCAAAACTGCGAGGAAAATACAGTGAAACACGTGACCAGAAGCACTTCATAAGTGATCAGATAATACAGCAGTAGGTAACAGAAAATTAAGAAACCACATAGTGTCATAAATTTTTCCAAAATGTTCAATGGTGCCAATGAATGAAGAAAGTGCAGAGCAATGCAAAGAATATAAAAATACTTTAACTGATGACAGTTTGTGTCAATAAATTAAGAAATCAAGTTTCTGTGACTGCTTGATAATATGTTGTCATGAAATGCATTTCACCGTCACGAGACAAATTCATCCACACAGGTTGTTAACAATCATAGAATAATGACTTGGGCAAACTGTCTTTTTTAAATTTATATTATTTTGGCAGGCATCAACACACTCCATATTTTGTGTGTGAATCTTAACATAAAAAGGATCGAAGAAGTTGTACTGATGCATTACAGCAGAACGCATGAAAATGGTGTCCTCCAAATTCACCATTATGGGATAACAACTCCATCCATCGATTTAGAATATCTTTTAAAAAAATGTTCCTCGAAGCATATCTACACGACTGTGCGAGTCTTTTACAGTCCTGACTGTGGGGTAGGCCTTTGCAAACAAATAAGTTTTGAGTTTAGATTTGAAGGAGTCTACGGAGTCGGAAAATCTGATGACAGGTCGAAGACTGTTCCAGCATCTAGGACAGGCGGCCGAGAAAGCATGATCGCCGAAGCACGTCCTCATCCGCCACACGCGAAGGTTGGTCTTCTCTAGCAATCTAAGTCGCAGCCCACAACGTGGAGGAATGAGTCTCTGCACAATAGTTGTGCAAATACTCGGGTGTCGCTACTTCAGGAAAGGTGCATCTGTTTTCATTAATATGAACACTAAAATGATGCTATAATACACAAATAATTTGGGACACTAAAACAATAGATTACCTGACAGCTTATAGCAGGCAGCACACTTCTTTCTCTTGCAATCTGGTTTGGGCTGCCACACTGTTTAAAATTAGGGCTACAGCACGTTTCTCCAGAATTGCCTTTAACTTTCTTAAAATTCTGCCAAATAAAGGCCACTGCTGTTGCCCTCCTTTGCCCCAATTCACTGAACCCGAGGTATAGGGTGCGAAGTTAAATTTTGTTGTTGTTAAGGGTAAACGTGTAGTCTAGTGTCGTAAATTATTTTCTTACTTTGAAATAAACAAATTGCATCGTAAAATATTTTATGCATATTTTAGCCATGTTTTCATCGCTCCTCCAACTTTTACTATAACATATTTTCATCGCTCATCCAACTTCCAGTTTTGCTGCAGTGATTTATCTGCCTCAGAATAACTTGGGACGCTAAACTACACGATAGGAAAACAGGAAATAATTTATGACGCTAAACAACACGTTTATCGTGTTAAGTTTCTCTCGAACTGTTAGACTTTTAAATGGTGGTAAAAGTGCATTTTAGCGTATTTTATTGATAGTGGAGGGAGAGTTGTATTTTAGCATATTTAATTATTTCAATGATTTTCATGATAACTGTAATGAATCCAGTTTCTATTTAAGCAGGATTATTTTCATCAATCCCACTTCCATTTAGCAAGAATTCTTTTCGTCAATCCAACTTGTATTTGACCAATGCTGACTTGCCAAGCAATTCATTTACGATGCCAAACTACACGCTTTTTCCATCAATCCAGCTTCTATATGGTAAAAATGCATTTTAGCGTATTTAATTCATGATGCTGCCGGCCAAGTATTTCAGCGTATTTTATTATTTCTCGTGTCTGCGTAAATGGACGTTGGATTCATACAAATAATTGCTTGCTGAAATGGTAGTTGGATTGATGAAACTAGTTACTTGCTAAAACAGAAGCTGGATTGATGAAAAAGCGTGTCGTTTAGGGTCGTAAATGACTCACCGTTGCATGGGTTTCATTGTTGGTCGAATACAAGTTGGATTGACGAACAGAATTCTCGCTAAATAGAAGTGGGATTGATGAAAATAATTTTAGGTTAAATAGAAGTGGGATTGATGAAGAGTTTTGCTTAAACATAAGCTGGATTCATTACAGTTATCATGAAAATCACTGGAATAATTAAATACGCTAAAATACAACTCTACCTCCACTATCAATAAAATACGCAAAAATGCACTTTTACAGGTCTTCTATTTTAGCAAATAACTAGTTTCATCAATCCAACTTCCATTTAGGTAAACAATTATTTTTAGGGCACGGGTAAAATGCTGATTTGCTGATTGGTAAAGGGTAAATGCTGATTAAAAGATGCTGACTGGTCAGCATTTTACCTACCAGCCAAATCAGCATATCAAAGGGTAAAATGCTGATTGAAATCCAAGCAAATACTGATCACAAGTCAATACACTTTGTTTTCAATATTGTTTTGATTAACGAACATGAGGCAGTTAATTAAGAAATTGAAACACAGTTAGGCAGTGACAAAAGAAGACATATACACTTTGTTGTTTTCAATATTGTTTTAATTAACAAATATGAAGCAGTTAATTAAGAGATTGAAACCCAGGCACGTAGAGATCAAACAACACTTTGTTGTCTTCAATAGGGTATTTTAATCAACCAATGCAAATTTTAAGACTATAAATACCCCCAAATAAGTGTGTAGCTTATTATAAATTTTTAATTTTGGAGAGTTCACATATATGGGGTAGGAAGAATTGCAGTCATGAGTTATATCTACGAGTGTTTTAATAGTAGTCAGTAAATGCAATTGTTAATCGACCGACGGGAAAATCAATTCTTCATTATTCGTAGTCAGAAGATTCCAAGAAGGATGATTGGAAAGTAGATGGATGTCGTTTTGTGGATCAGCAAAAGAAAGAAAATGTGGCAGTGGTCTATGTGACAGAATGTATTTCCAGATCTATGACGGTCCCAAGTCATGGAGCAAATGCTTCACCGAAACAGCTTATTTTCAAAAGGATCATCCAAATTCTGTCATCATAACAATAATAATAAATTATATGTAGTAATAATAATTGTAATTGATTAATAATAATAAAGACCGATTGTTACATTCTGTTGTTACAATCAGCATTTTCCAATCAGCATTTTACCCACCAATCAGCATGACCAATGAGCATTTTTTTAATCAGCATTTTACCCATCCCCAATCAGCAATTTACCCGTGCCCTTATTTTTAGCAATCCAGCTTCCATTTACGCAGACACATGAGAAATAATAAAATACGCTAAAATACTCGGTCGGCAGCATCATGAATTAAATACGCCAAAATGCACTTTAACCTACATTTTTTATAAGCATGGTGCTTCTGCGGCGGAAAATGCCGCCACGCAACCCGCGAAAATTTACTTCTGCGGCGGAATTTTTTTGACATTTTATCTAAAAACAACCCTAACACTGAACCTAACCGACCGTCACAACGCTTAACCTGACCCTTACCGACACTCACGAGGCCAAACCTGACCCTAACCGACCCTCACGACGCCAATTTATAGGAAGTACCGCATTTTGAACAATGCGCATGCGCCGAAGGTTGCGCATGCGCAAAGCGCTTCCGCCGCAGAATTGTGTCGAAAATGTTACTTCTGCGGCGGAATTTTCCGCCGCAGAAGATTTATCCTTTTTATAATGCCGCATCGCATTTACCAACGCTTTTTACGGTTTGTGCACATGTATAAACAGTAGGTTTTTATCCTCGCTAACCCAGCGCCAGCTAACTTACAAGCAGTGTTGGGTACGAGTTAACTCAGATGAGTTTAAACTCACGAGTTAACTCACTTGCTGTGATTTATGAGTTTGAGTTAACTCACCTTAAAGAGTGTGAGTTATGAGTTTGATTTGACTCATATTTTCTGTGAGTTTGAGTTATAACTCAATTATGTTAAACTCAACTCACTCGGCACATATTATGTTGAAACAAGCCGGGTTTTTTTTATATCGGAACAGGCTGTCACACATCAACTTTGAAAAACTTCTGCTTAAAGCTAATACCAGTCATGTTTGAGATGTGAAACATGTGGACTGTGGTGTTTACTTTGACTCAGTAATAATAACCTGATTTATCCATTATCCCATTAATAATAATAACAGTTATACTAGTAATTATAAACTGATGATACCATTTCCTGGTAACTGTGTATTTGTACAACGTTCGATTAGAACGTGCTGGCATGAGATGTGTGAGTTGATGAGTTAACTCATTTAACAAGTGAGTTTGAGTTAACTCATTTCACTTAGGATGAGTTGAGTTTGAGTTTCAACTCATTTCGAGGTGCATGAGTTGAGTTTTGATTTAACTCATTTCTTGTGTGAGTTTACCCAACACTGCTTACAAGTTATCGCTCAACGCAACATTAACGCCAAACGAATTTTAATTATTTCAAGTGAATAATTACGCTTACTAAATCGGATAATCTCTTGCAAACAACTTAACTTGTAATTCAAAAACCAAATTTTGGTTCAATTCACCCCCATATTCGGCTTTCAAAAGAAATAATAAGAACTTGCCGGAAATCTCTAAACATAGCATTCGTAGATACTTTACTGACTAATGACGTCATTTGCCAGAAATTAAGCGGAAAGCGGCATCTATTCACCGGCGTCAAATCAGAATCAATAAACAGATAAGATAGTCCTTTTCATCGGCATCCGCACTTTGGCTACGCATACTTTACCATCACTTCAACTGAATCCTGCATAGTTTCCTGGGTTTAAAACAGGTGGCCAACGCCGGTGTCATGAAATAGAGTATCCCTCATACATGAATATCCCCCTTAACGAAATGGAGTATTCGGTTTATTTTGCATTTTTGGCGGTTTCTAAGTGTATTCAGTCGTAGCCTACTGTTTGGATTTATTGTAGGCCTACACATAAAATATTTTAAGTTGCGTATCTTTAGTTTGTACGTCGACCTTAAATTAATTTACTTCGTTTTTTTGTTATTTTGACTAGATTTTCGTCGAGGCTATCGTGATGCGTATGACGATGGGGGATAGAATGGTTTATCCCCCCCGGATACTCTAAGCCGGTTTATTCCATCCAAGGGGGGATTCATTCATACACCCCCGGGGATAGTCTGAGGACGGATAGGCCTACTCTATTTCGTGAAACCGGCAATGCCCTCGACTCTGGGAGACTACCAGAGGTGCAAAAACCAAACTTTTTCAAAATGAAAAGTTGGTTTTTTTGTTTTTTGGTTTAATTTGGTTGTCTGGTTTTTTGGTTTTGAGATTTTCCTAATTCGGATCACAAAACTCATAAAAATTGCATAATACCGTTCAAATTAATCAGATGCATAGGCCTATAAATGAAATTAACTAGAACAGTAGAATGTCATAAAACGAAGCTAACAAAGACCATACACGAATTGCAGATAGTTGAAGAGACGACATTTTTGGCATTTCATTTATAATTCTGAAATTTGTAAAAAGAACAAAAAACAAAATTTGCGATTTGTTTTTGGTTTTTTTAAACAAAAAAACAAAAAACCCCAAGCCTTTAATAACCCTGGAGACTACATACACCCTCCGTCCTAGGCCTCACCAATTCTCACTTCCAACTAACGACAAGGGCATATATTAACCCTCGGGTTACCAAGGGGGGATGGTTACCACCCCCCCCCCCTACGTTTTTATGCATAAATTTGTTTCATATGGAATATAATTTTTACATCTTAGGTAGCTGTAGCAGATTCATTTGGGCACATTTTGAGGTAAACATCATGGTGGTCTCTTACGCCATTCAAAAGTTATACCCGATATACTCGTACATACTCGAATTACCAGAGGGAAGTGGATACCACCACCCAGGTCCACCCTTAGTTTTTCGACTATGGCTTAAGCTTATTCATTTTCTTCCTTGAAGAGAAACAAAATATACCATTATGTAGAGTTAATGCAGGGCTACATTTGCTTGTTTAATTTTTTACTTTTGGGGCCGTCCTGGCCCGTTCATAAAGTACGTCACGCTCCAGAGGAAGGGGGGGTTTAAGAAAGTGTGACAGTTTGTGACAGGGGGAGGGGGTCAGGCCATGTGTGACGTCACACATTTATTTTTTTAAATTTTATTTATAATTTATTTTTATTTTTTAGCAGAATTTCATAGCTTTAGAAATAATTTTCAAAAATTTTCTGAAACATTTTAATTAGTTTTATGTCAAAATAGCATGAAATGCATATCTCCTGAATGTGTTTTCACGATTCCTCTCGCTAGGAGCGCTAGTAATAATGCTGTTGCGAAGCCTTGTTTATGTATTAGCCTTGCTTTCGGAAGTATTATTATTTCTATGTTGAAAGTGTGACGTACTTTAGGGGGGGGTCCGAGTTTTGTTACAGTTTGTGACAGGGGGAGGGGGTAAAAATGGTCAAAAATAGCGTGACGTACTTTATGGACGGCCCCTTTTGGAAACGGGAAGTGATCATAATAAATAATAATACCCATCATCTGGGTGAAAATGGCTGATGCAACATCACAACGTAAACCGATATTTCTAGGTGAACTTTTGTCAACAGCTACAGATTTATAACTTCTATAAGCTCAAACAGATACTGTAGATGAAGTGAGAAGCCAGTTTACAGGAAGCATTCGCACAAAACAACGGGAGTAACTTGCAATAACTGCAAGGACCACTGACATATATTTGACTGCCGTGAACAATAACGCAGTCTTGTTTCATGTTGATATAGCTGCATGCCTTTAGATTTCGCTACAACTATCATTTGAACTGTGGACTATAGTTTATAGGCTATTGTTACAAATGAAGCATCATTATGTTTAAAATGTTCTTGGATACATATAGATCGGTTTCAAAACACACGTAGGCTAATCTTATTTTTCTCGCGCCATGTGTTCGACTGTGCTATCCGAAAACAGATCCCACAACCAAGGCCGTTTTTAGGGGGGGTGTTTTGGGTGTTTAAACACCCCCCGAAATTAAATAATGTATAATATAAATATTGCATTTACTAACATTATACGGTGTAAGAACTAAGACCACTCATGTAAACTTTGATGATGCAGCTCTACAGTGCTTTGAGAGCTCACAACGCTCCTGCAAACCCCTTATACACGCTTGACTTGGTTGCTTGTCGGCTTGTTCAAGAACGACTAAACACCCCCCGAAACAAAATCCTGGCTACGGCCTTGCCCACAACAAGCAACCAGCGACGCATAGCGCAACATTAAGACGACGTTGGTCTGGATCCCCGTTGTGTTGCCCAGAGGCGTAGGCGAGGCGCGGAACGCGACCTACAAGCAGAGAACCAGCAGATGTTAGTAGCGTCTGCAAACGTCTGAGGCTCACGCGTTAACTTCCCAGTAGAAGTCTGAGAGTATTGATGGCGACTAATGCAGCGTTCCATCGGCGTCGCGGTTGCGCGTGCGTATATATTGATGGCGTCGTACAGTTCGCATTAACAGACAAATTTTCTTGTCGGAGAAGTTGAAAAAGATGGTCGTTCGGACGGCCCTTTCTGGACCGCTTCGTCCCTAACCCAGGCCGCAACCGTGATGCCCCTGGATAGGGTGACGACCCCCGCCGGCGGGGACGATCTGGCCTCGACCGATGAGGTCAAAGTCTACAAAGATGAGGGCGAAGAAGATGAAAACAAGGCTTCGGAAAATCTATCCGAAGATAAGATCGGACTGGTTACAGAAACCGAAGAGGTATGACTAAATGTATTTGTGTACGTATACTTACTTACGTACGCACGTATATATACGTATGTAATTATTATGAATGCCTATGTATGCATACATGTATGTATGGATCCCGTGTGTACGCATGAATGTATAGGGATTGTAGGCTTAGCCTATGTGATGTAATGTAATGCGATACCATGGAAGAGATACGAGGCTTTGCAATGCCAAAGTGTGGTATCACAATAATACATGATGCAATGTATTTATTTAAAAACCAAGTAATGTAATTAAACATTTATTTAGCGCATTTTGAAAGCTCCAGCATGTCGAATTTAAATCTTTCTAGTTTAATGTCATTGTACAGAAGCTTTTTTTATAAGATGTGAACTATGTTACACCCTATGCACTTTCTCTCCAAGTGTTATCTCTTCTGTTCTTTCAAGGTAAAGATTTCCGAAGAAGAGCTTCCACTTTTTCTCCGGAATAGTGATTCTGGAGGTGGAACACATTTACTAGGTGAACTACCTGAAGTTGTTTCAGACAGGTAAGGTAAGATAAGTATGGTAAGGTAGGGAAAGTAGACTATGGTAAAGTTAAGTATTAGGTAAGTAACAAAAGATAAAGCAAGGTATAGTGATGAAACATGTGTTGAAGATAGATAAAGCTGCAGAAAGAGTAAAGTGAATGAGTTATATTGTAAGGTAAGATTATGCTAGGTATGATGAGGTAGGTGAATTGAGGTAGCTCAAGTAAGGCAAAATATTGTAATATAATGTAAGGTAAGTTAAAGGTGAAGCATTGCAAGATGAGGTAAGATCCGTAATTGAAGTACTAAAGGTTGGTGAGGTCAGGTAAGGCCAGTTGATATAGGATTACATAAGGCAATTAAATTCAGGCAAGGTACGTTAAGTCAAGGCAGAGAATGACTCTTGAGATCGTATGATGTGGAATTGACACCATGCAGTGGAGTGTAGGACATTATCCCCTGGACATAATCCCCCGGACATAATCCCCCCCCCCCCCCGATTTTGCGTAGGACATAATCCCCCCGGACAAAATCCCCCTCTGTGCAATTAGCCTATTTCTGCATGTCATTGATAAACCTTAATTGCCCTGTTTTTGTTCCCTATGTCATTCGGGTGTAGGCCTAAACTTAAGACTTGTCAGTGTAATTCATTTCGATAGTTAAGACTTGTTGATGTCAATCAGTTATTCTGTTATAAAGTGAAGACTTGTTAGTGTCATTTAGGTTTAAAGTTAATACGTGTTAATATCGTTCAGTTCTACTTACTGAAACAATTTTACATTAGTTAGAAATAGTTTAATCAACCAATCAAACTTCCATTTAGGCCAACAATTATTTTCAACATTTTGCTGCTGCTGGTGACAATTTTGGACAGAATAGTATAATAAACTTTTAAAATATTATACGATTATATCGTAGCCTGCCATGGAGGGGATTATGTTCTACCTTGGGGGGGATTATGTCCTACCTTGGGGGCGATTTTGTCCGGGGGGGCTTTTGTCCGGGGGTGATTATGTCCGGGAGGATTATGTCCAAGGGGGATAATGTTCGTTCCCCCATTCAGTGACCTGGTTATCGCAGATTCATGAGACGTCGTCTTTATATGGGTGGAGCATGGAAACCCAATAACCATAAGTATTATGGCTCTTCCAACCTCTGGCTGCCGCCTAAGGGGTATCACATATCGACCTTTCAACACCGTCGCATTCTGCAACAATTCTTCCAACCCGATCTCTTGATGAGTAGAGCCGTCTGAACACATGTATGTGTTCCAGATTCGCTTTTAATCTCCAGAGTTATTATAACATACTACTGCTAGTACTACTACCACTAATACTACTGCTAGTCTGCTACCACTACCACTACCATCACTACTACCATTACCACCACCACTATTGATGATGATGATGATGATGATGATGATGATGATGATGATGATGATGATGATGATGATGATGATGATGATGATGATGATGATAATGATGATGATGATTGATGATGATGATGATTGATGATGATGATGATGATGATGATGATGATGATGATGATGATGATGATGATGATGATGATGATGATGATGGTGGTGAGGATGATGATGATGATGATAATGATGATGATTGATGATGATGATTGATGATGATGATGATGATGATGATGATGATGATGATGATGATGATGATGATAATGGTGATGATGATGATGTTGTTGATGATGATAATTGTTGTTACTACTACTTCATCCAGGTTCTGTAGTGGATTACCGGATTGGAGGACGCCTTCCATTTGGATATCCTCTCTTTACACCGTATCCATATTCATATGGGTCTCCACTTGGCCTTGTAAGTGCCTTTCTGTATATTATTACTTTACACTTAAAATATTGCTTACTGCAATAATAATAATAATAATAATAATAATAATAATAATAATAATAATAATAATAATAATAAAAAATAATAATAATAATAATAATAATAATTATATTATTATTATTATTATTATTATATATATATAGGCTATATTAATTAAAATAATAATAATAATTTCTATAGCAGTGCCTCAACAAGTCTTACAGCTGTCTTTATAGGCGTTTGTTAGTAGCCTATTTGCATTTATAAATTTTATATAGCGTCCTTTTATTTCTCGTTCGTACATCGGACATAATGTAAGTATTTCTGACAAGTGCTTTGGCAGAAGACAATTCGACATCCGATTTAATTTGCATCTTGTCTCAAAGTTGTTTTATTCTAGTCAAATTGGCCTCTATTTGTTTTAAGACGCAAATTGCTGATTGTTCTAGCGTCTTTTCTCCTCGACTGCAGCGTTGTTTGGCCTTTTAACGTAGGCTTTGTAAAGTCTTCAGCGCCTTCGATAAGTCTGAAAAGGCTCTAGGACTATATAGCCTACCCAGATGCATGCAAGCGTTTGAAGAAAGTGGCTCTAGACATTTCACATGTGACAGGTTTTGGCGGATCTTGCAAGGTGCCCCTTGTGAGCCTTGTGACTGTTTGTCAGGTCTTAGCGGTTGACGGTATTTCCGTTTCTCGACTTTCACTCAGCGCTGCTCAATTGTAGCGGTGACTATACTTCAAATCGCTCTTTCAATGTACTCGTCCTATCTTTTGTCTTTCTTGTCAGCTGCCCGTAAGGTTTGACGCCTATTGCGCAATTCTACGAACGCTTTACGCGTCTGGCAAAAATTCCATAATGCGCCATATTTAAGTTCAGATAGGCCTACGCAAATTTGTGTCGCGCATTTCCTCAGTGGCGCTGATGACAGACAAGAGGAGAAGCGTTTCCGTTGTCATTCACGTTTTGTTCGAGAATCTGTTCTGAGTTCTGACTCTTGAGCAATCCTTTGTTAGAATCTGTCGTTCTTAGAATTCTGTTTCTCTATTGTTCCGACGCCGCTTCATTGACGATGCGTGACTTTCGAATGGACTTCTGCATTTAATGGTAGTGCACGCGAAACTTCGTTTATGTCAGTGTTTCAATTGTCAGAATAGAGTTGTGAAGGGGGCTTGAGAATTTAGCAGATTACCCAAGTACACGAACGCAGGACAAAATCTAATGTTGTGAATATGTTGCACACGAAACAAAGTATAAAAACCGACGACTCATGAGTTATTTTAGTTTCGCGAACCCTGTATCTTTCAGTTAGTCTAATTAGGGGATTAGTAAAGGAGCTCGGGGTTGAACCGCTCACTCCCGACAGCTAAGACGCTGGTCTCAGTGAGTGGTCTGTGTATATATGTTCGGACTGAGGGATGAATGGATGTATCTATTATAGCAATGTATGTATCTAAATATTTATTTTGCGTCCTTTGTACTTCTTAAAGACCTCTTAAATGGCTACCTAACGGATATAAGAGTGCGGTGCGTCTAAATATACCTTGATCATAATTATATTTATAACAAAATCTAATTCAAGTCTCACACTACAGCGCAGCAGGTCCACACACTAGTCGTCAGAAGTCCATGTGTAAGGACAGTGTTAAGTTCATTGTCTGTCGGTGTATTCTGTCAAATAGTCAATTATCGTCTTTTCAAGGTGTGTCATCCTTTCACCACCCCAGACGTAATCTGTCCGCTTTGAGAGCGCGGAAGGTTTCTGACGGGCGTCAGTCTTTAACGATGACATTCCTATTCACAGCTGAACTTGAACTTGACAAATGGCCCTGCTGACAAGTCTCACCCTCCTTGTGGTCCCTGTCGAAATATCCGCCTCCTTTCTATCGTTGAAGTCTCTTCGGTCTTTCATGGATGTTATTCATAGGATTTAATGTAGGAACGGTTAATGATTGTTCACACTGCTAGTTATAATTGTGCTTAAAACTTTTAGATTAGATCAGATTAGATTAGATTAGATGAACTAAGTTAAGTTAGCTCTGATTCGATTCGGTGAGACGAGATGAAGTAGTTAGGCAAGAAGTAATTAGGTAAGAAGTAATTGGGTAAGAAGTTATTATGTAAGAAGTAATTGGGTAAGAAGTAATTAGGTAAGAAGTAATTGGGTAAGAAGTTATTAGGTAAGAAGTAATTGGGTAAGAAGTTATTAGGTAAGAAGTAATTGGGTAAGAAGTAATTAGGTAAGAAGTTATTAGGTAAAAAGTAATTAGGTAAGAAGTAATTGGGTAAGAAGTTATCAGGTAAGATGTAATTGGGTAAGAAGTTATTAGGTAAGAAGTTATTAGGTAAGATGTAATTAGGAAAGAAGTAATTGGGTAAGAAGTAATTAGCCAAGAAGTAATTAAGTGAGAAGTAATTAGGTAAGAAGTAGTTAGGTAAGAAGTAATTAGGTAAGCAGAAATTAGGTAAGAAATAATTAGGTAAGAAGTAATTGGGTAAGAAGTAACTAGGTAAGAAGTAATTGGGTAAGAAGTAATTAGGTAAGAAGTAATTAGGTAAGAAGTAATTAGGTAAGAAGTAATTAGGTAAGAAATAATTGGGTAAGAAGTTATTAGGTAAGAAGATAATATATAAGAAGTAATTAGGTAAGAAGTAATTGGGTAAGAAGTAATTAGGTAAGAAGTAATTGGGTAAAAAGTAATTAGGTAAGAAGTAATTGGGTAGGAAGTTATTAGGTAAGAAGTTATTAGGTAAGAAGTAATTAGGTAAGAAGTAATTGGGTGAGAAGTAATTAGGTAAGAAGTAATTGGGTAAGGAGTAATTAGATCAAAGTAATTGGGTAAGAAAGTAATTAGGTAAGAAGTAATTAGGTAAGAAGTAATTGGGTGAGAAGTAATTAGGTAAGAAGTAATTGGGTAAGAAGTAATTAGGTAAAAGTAATTGGGTAAGAAAGTAATTAGGTAAGAAGTAATTAGGTAAGAAGTAATTGGGTGAGAAGTAATTAGGTAAGAAGTAATTGGGTAAGAAGTAATTAGGTAAAAGTAATTGGGTAAGAAAGTAATTAGGTAAGAAGTAATTAGGTAAGAAGTAATTAGGTAAGAAGTAATTAGGTAAGAAGTAATTAGCCAAGAAGTAATTAAGTGAGAAGTAATTAGGTAAGAAGTAGTTAGGTAAGAAGTAATTAGGTAAGCAGAAATTAGGTAAGAAATAATTAGGTGAGAAGTAATTAGTTGAGAAGTTATGAGGTAGGAAGAAATAAGAAGTAAGAAGTAACTGGGTACGAAGTAACTGGGTACGAAGTAATTAGGTAAATAATTGGGTAAGATCAGATCAATCAATATTAGATTAGAATAGATTAAACGAGATCAAACGATCCTAGATTCAATTAGATTAAAAACAATTATTACATAAGATGATCTAATACTAGATAACATTAGACTATAGTGTGATAGTTGATGGACAAAGTGAAATGTTATAAAGATAGAGCCATACAAGATTTAACAAGTCTATATGAGATTAGATCAAGGTACGATTGGTTAGCTTTGATTCCATTAGCCGAGATTAGATAAGAATAGATAGGATCTATGGAGAGTACAACAAAAGGGTGATGAAATTTAAATGAATGAGAATGTAACAGAATACAGACTAGATTACATTATCTCACATTTCAACAGATGGCTTGACATTGTTTCAGATTTCAATCAGAGTGCGTTTTCCAGTGCTTTGTTCACTTCTGGCTAAGCCATTTTAATTTGCGCAACGATGTTTTGTGACAAAAGGATATTATGCACCGAGTATAGCGTGTATGTAATGAGTTTCGCCATCAGATTCGGTCAGGTGTTTAGTTAGGTTAGGCATCTGGTCTCACCCCCACAGCGTATACTTTCTAAAACACTCAAAATAATCCGAAACAGAATGTCTGCAGAAAGCAGAAACTAGTGTGGCTAATGTAAAACGCTATAAAATATAAACTGGTTGGGTCATTCATTTCAGCCTACTGCATGTTAACACGCTAAAGTTGCCAGAAAGTTCTCTGGCTTTGGATGTCCTGTAATAAGACACTTGCATTGTAATCGGCTGTCAGCGCATAAGCTAAGAGCAAAATACAACCTGACAACAACGTTGATTTTTTTCCAGTAATAACACCTAATTGTTTGTAATTGTAATTGTAATTACGACAGTTTCTAATTCTAAAGCATCGTCAGTTCAAGCTACTTCTAGGCTGCTTTGCATTGCTAACTGTCAGCGCAAATACTAAGAGTTACATAGCAAGTACAGTTTTAACTGGTTTTTAAACATATAGGCTTTTGACAGCCTCGCAGAAGGCGACATTGAATCTATGAGTACTTTAATAACAGACAGTTCAAGTGACAGAGTATCTTGGTCACAATAATGCCTACTATTAAAGGCTTTGAGTCAGTACGCTATGAGTACGCTATAAGTCTGTAAAGTCATCGTGAATACATTTTAGTAATAGTATTCAGTGTTTATTACTTTATGACGTTGATGTCAACCTTTCCTCATCCAAAATACCTTCGATTACGATTAGTAATATCACCTACTGGTCAGATACACAATTATAGTTAACCAAGTCTGCGTTAAGAAAGTATGCAAAGTTATCAGAAATTGCGTATGAAGTCAGTGGTGGAAAACACGTTCCTTTGTGTCTGGTAGGAACATTGGTGTCTGCTATTACTGGACCTGGGTCGTAGTAGTCCACCTGGG
>JACEVL010000082.1:989245-1099245 GCA_020284085.1 Aporrectodea caliginosa
AGAGACAGGAACAGAGACAGAGACAGAGAGACAGAGAGAGAGAGAGAGAGACAGAGAGAGAGACCAGCTTATTCACAGAAAGGATGGAAAAGCGAAAGACAGGCAAAGAGAGACAGGGAGAAAGACTGAGACATAATTTGAAAACAGAGATAGGGACAGAGACGGAAATAAGCAGAAACACAGGTAGAACGAGAGAAAGAGCTCGAAGAAGACATACGTATGTACGGGAAGTGAGACGGAAGAGACAGGGAAAGGAAGATCGTTGATTGATTTCGATTGCGGGAAGGAGGTTCAAGGGCAAATGAATTGTATCCTAAAAAAGCAAATGCCCACTCCACCTTCGCATTTGTCTCCTTCGCCTCTCTTTTCCACTTGGTGACTCACTCTCTGTCTGTATGTCTCTCTGTCTGTCTGGCTGTCTTCAATCTCCAGCAGCAAAGACAGACTTAGAGACGGACAGACGGACAGACTAATGCCGTATTATGAGTTTAATACCTTACTTACCCAACCTATGATTTATGACCTGCTGAATGCTTATTGCAGCTTCGTTTTTTATTAATAATTGAATAATTTACTTTTAAGTTTTAATTAATTATAACACTGCGATTGATGGTTGTTGGTTTACCTGCATGGAATGAAATCGTGCGATCGAGCGTAGTTATGTTAACAAACAATCTCCTCCAACTTCCCACAACGACTTCTTAAAATATCTCGCAATAACATCATCCCTGGGCAATCTCTACCATCGACAGAACAGCCTCTTCTAAATATATTTCCAATTAACAATCTGCCTTATCAACAACCCTCCCCAATTAACATTCTCTCCATCAGTAGCATGCCCGTAGTACCTTCCCAATTAACAATCTCTTCATCAACGTCCACCCCATACCATCTCCCCAATTAACATTCTCTCCTTCACAATTAACAATCTGCCTCATCAACAACCACCTCATAGCAGTACCTTCCCATTTCCAAATTAACTGTCTCTCCATTCATCTCCTACCTGTAGCACCTTCCCAATTAACAATCTGCTTCATCAACAACCACCCCATAGCACCTTCCCATTTCCCAATTAGTAATCTCTCCATAAACAACCTCACCACAGTACCTCCCCAATTAACAACCTTTCCACCAACAATCTCCCCAAAGCACCTCTCCCTTTGCGCTTAATCAAATATCTGACGAGTGTCCAAGACCATGGCGGCGGCTGCATGTTAAGGCTTATACAAACCGACCTTTAACATCATGGAAGCCGAAAAGAGGTAGAACAAAGCCGACTGCAGAGTACAATGAACACTAAAAATGACCAATTCAAGATGAGCGAAGCAAGAGTTATCATCATCACACGGTCTGTAACTTAAAACCCGAACGATAAACGCGCCACCTATTGCAGCAGGCTGAGGCCGTAGCCAAAGCAAACTCATATGGTTTAGATGTTTCGTTCGTATAACTCAGAAGTAGGCTTAATACGAACGAAACAAGTGAAAGAACAGCGGGAGAAAGAACGCACAGACGAATAGGTGGACGGACAGACGAAAGGACAGAGGGACGAACGGACAGACAGGCGGATGGATGGACGGTGGATGGATGAATGTTTGGACTGACGAAAAGACAAACTAATATATGGACCGGCCATGAGACAGTGACATACATTATACAAGTATACAGGAGGACAGTCAGGCAGCCACACACAAGTACATACACATGTACAAGCAGACAAACAAACAGACAGAGAGCGACACCGGCAGACACACATCGAGAGATAGGCTGCCGAAAACTCGACGGACCGTTCGAGGAACACGGCGGCCGGTGTCCGTTTGCGGGCGGTCGGTCGGTCGTCGGTCGGGCGCAGAGGAGCGAGAGATAAGCCGAGCAAACAGCGGCGACACAACCACCTGTCAACTTCCGTGAAGAGGCAGACGACACAGAAGGTGGCGATCCGCTCGAGTACCCTCCCACACACACGGGTACACACACACATGAAGACACACACAGGCACACACACAGAGGCACACACACATGAGGATACACACACAGACGGACAGATACACGCACAGAAAGACAGGCAAACACATAGACACACAGATAGACAGAAATACAGTAGATGCATAGACAGGCATTCGAGGCAAACAGATGAGCAGACATACAGACAGACATAAACACATAGATAGACAGAAGTGCAACACATACAGAAAGGCAATCAGATACGTGTATGGTCGGTTAGACAGACACACTCACACAAACACTCACACAAACACACACACAGATAGACACACAGACATACACATAGACAGGCACACAGATTTACAGACAGACAGATAGACACATAGAGAGACAGAGGAAAGATAAGAGGCGGTCCAATAGTGGGGGGGAGTGGGGGTGCGGATGGGAATCATGGAGAACCGGATGAAACATGTCGACTACAGTATACTGTACAAGTGCACAAATGACATTGACGCCTCACATACATATTAGGGTGGTTCATGGACACATGGTAAAAAGTGAAGTTCAAGCTAGAAACCAAGACACCCTCTCAGTTTTTTACACATGTCAATTGTATCATTCTGGTAAAATTTCAGCTTCCTACTCTAACTGGAAGACAGTGCTCACGGACCCCTCCCCTTTCCATATAGAACTAACAGTGCGATCGGTTAGAAAATACGCTGCACATCTTTATTCTTAATATTATGACCAGATAATCAATTTACCAATAGTGATGTCATGTCAGCAACGCTATTTGCTGCATGGAAGCAATCTCCACAATAACCCACAAGTCAAATGTTTTACCAGAAGTATGTGTCGCAAAGCTTAATTTCTCCAGCATTGCAGCTAGAGCAGACTTCTTCGTAATTTCAGCGGGGACAGCTTTTCTGTTTGCCTCAACAACTTGGAGGATAAACTGTTTCTCTTCCTCATCATTTGTGAGGAGGCTGTTATATTCTTCAAAGAGCTTGACACCACACTCGGCTGTGTCATTTACAACATGCAACGTCCTGATTAGTCCATAGCCACATGGTAAAAAATTCAGTTTAAGCTAGAATTCAGGACACCCTCTCAATTTTTTGCACCTGTTAATTGTATCATTCTGGCAAACATGTCAACTTCATACTCCAACTGGAAGACGGTGCTCACGGACCCTTTCCCTTTACCAGGTAGAACTAAAAGAGCGATTGGTTTGAAATTATTGCTTAACGTCTTGTAATTGTAATATTTTATTAGATTACGAATTTACCATTATAAAAACAGTACTTATGTCGTGTCAGCAACATTTTTGCTGCAAGGAAACAGTATAAATAATCAGCCATGGCACAGTCAAATGATTACCCAAGAGGTATAGGTATGTCATGGAAATTCCTTCCTTCAGCATTACATCTATATCGGAATTCTTCTAGTCCCCGAAATTTGTCATGTATTACATTTTCCACAAAAGTCTCACATCTCTTGAAGATTGAAATTTATGAGGAACTTTAGGGACCACAGCACAAAATGAAAACCTTGGCTAAGATCAGTTTTATGACATATTGACTGAAAGCTAACCACAGGAGCTCTCGACCAACCATTTTCCAGAAGAACATATGCCTATTATAAATGAAGCTAACAGTGTTCACAGAAGTAGTGTCAAAGCTCATCGCTTGATTTCTTTAGTCAACTTCCATATTTCTAGCAGATCATAAAGATCATAAACAGCCTTGGCTTCGTTACATCCTGTTCCAGAGGTAAACTTTAAAATGCCAAGTAGCGTATCTTTGCAACCTCCAGAAACCAGCACTGGTAGGCGGTCCATATCTTCGATTCAAGAAATATCAGGAAGGATTTTACCATCCAAGTCAATCACCAAGGCACAACTTCATATAAATTGAGCTATTACTGACTCAGCATGTACTTTTTTTTAGCTTTCTGTGTATGCATATATGCATGCATGCATGCATGTATGTATGTTTCTCTTTATTCACGTTTGTATTGCAGGTATGTATGAATGAATGTTAACATTATGTATGTATGACTGTATGTATGTATGTATGTTCACATGCATGTATGTATCTGCCATTATGTATGCTTGAATGTATGTATGCATGTATGAATTGCTGCAGAATGCTGATAAAATGCAATCAAAGATCTAAGAATTCTGGAATTATGTGTTGCATTAAACAGTAGCCTACGTTTTGTACAAATATTAATTAAAATACATTTAAACTAAATGACTGTGCATAAACAGGAAATAAATAGCAAGATCTGTAATAAGAACTGTGTACTAAGTTCAAAAAATAGGCAAGTAAGTAGAAGAACTAAACTGCATAATTGCATAAGAAGGTTGCCAAGGTAATCACAATTTGTAACACATTGGGCCTATGCTTCCACGTAACAACGACTATGCTGTAAGTTGATGTCATTGAGCACCATCTTCCAGTTGGAGTATGAAGCTGAAATTTTCTCAGAATAATAGAAATGACAAGTGTAAAAAAGTTAGGGGGTGTCTTGGTTTCTAGCTTGACTTTTGTGTTTTTGAACCACCCTAATACATATATATATATATATATATATATATATATATATATATATATATATATATATATATAGGGACGACAGGGATTGGCATGCAGTATCTGCCGCTCAGACAGACAGACAGACAGGCAGGCAGGCAGGTAGGCAGGCAGGCAGGCAGGCAGACATATAGACAGACAGACAGACGGACAGACATTTGTGCACTGACAGGCAGACAGGCAGACAGACAGACAGGCGGGCAGACAGACAGACACATATATACAATTATACATGGACGTATATATATCGTGTGCTTAGAGTGCAATGGTTCTATGTCCCTTGCTTTAAGCATTGGAGATAGAACCATTGCACTCTAAGCACACGATATGCAGACTGACTTAGAGAGATGATGCATGGACTAGAACACACAGATAAACAGACAGAAAGACACATGTATACGAACGGATGAACACGAGAAAGCATGAAGCATGATGTGCTCGCATCATCGTAACGGAGGAGCGCGAGACGAACAGAGGTCCCTATGAACGGCAGATGATTGCCGACTCTCATCGCTCAAAACAAGAGCACAGAAATCCCTGGTGTATTTTTAGGCCGCACAAACTAGCGTGGCTACTCCAAAATATATTTACAATTGACAATCTGCTTCATCAATAATCTTGAATTCGATCCTGTCCTCGACAGGGAGCACAGCGTGTCTTACATATAGCTCAAAACATGTGAGAATTGAGGTAGTTGCAACGATCAGACGGCGCAATTCAGGATGGACTGAAGCTCTGATATCCGGACCAGTATGACTGTTACTTGTGAGGTACTTGTGCGATTGTACTTTTGAAGTGCTTATATGACTGGTTCTTGTGAGATACTTGTATGACTGGTTCTTGTGAGATACTTATATGACTGGTATATGACTGGTTCTTGTGAGATACCTGTATGACTGATTCTTGTGAGATGCTTGTAGACAGGTTCTTGTGAGATACTTGTATGACTGGTTCTTGTGAGATACTTGTATGACTGATTCTTGTGAGATACTTGTATGACTGGTTCTTGTTATATACTCAGTGCTTTTTTTCAGCCGGAACTGTCCGGAACGCCGTTCCGGGACCTTTTTTCAGCTATTAAAAAATAATTTAGTTAATTTAAAGTTTGCATTAAAATCTATTTAAATTATTTAGATATCTTTATTTAATCTAAGTGCTTTCAGTGTTTGTTGATATACATAAAATATGAAATAGAAATATTACCATAAAATATGCCACTATAACTATTCTAAAATTGTTGAGTTCCGGAACCTTTTTTTCTAGAAAAAAAGCACTGTATATACTTGTATGACTGGCATTTGAGAGGTACTTGCATGATTTGCTGTTATGATGCTACTCTTGTACAAGCTTACCTGTGACTTTTTGAATCCCTCATTAACAGATTAGAATCTGTGAGATAGTTTGAGGATATATAGTACTCGAAATTACAGCGCGATATTAAACAAGATTTGTTCGAGGTCTCAGTTATATTCAAGAGCTGCGAGAATTACTGATCTAAATATTTTAAATGCTGGTTAGAACCGTTAGATGTGTGAAGTTCAAAGATCAATTAAACATACCTTGAACCCTTGAGATGGATGCTCTCTAGATGGCACAGTGAAGCAGAGGCGAAATGATGGTCAGTCGACTTAGGCGCATTGACGGCGAAGGCTGTCTCGTTCTGAAAGAGTCCCTAGACTTGTCACCAACGACTTCAGGGCTCAGTTACACTCGGAATCGATCTGGATTCTCTAATTCTCTTCAGCGCGTCTTCCCTGCCATGGTACTGAACGTCCGATAGGTTGGATTCCCGAACTTCGCATGATGCAGTCAGAGAGATAGATTACAAACGAAACTTCAAACTGAAGTTTTCGTAGGCCTACTTCAACCTGTACAATACAATTCAAAACTCTCTCTTAACTGATGTGATCTCCTGAATTTACACTGATATAATCACGAATAGACCGATTTCGATGGATTTATAATTATATAATTTGTGACCTTGCGCGGTCTTGTATTGCCAGCTAAGGGCGACCTCATGACTCTAACTGCAAGATGACACCATCCCGATCGCGTCAGTCGAAAAGAATGGAAATTACTCTATGCCGTTAAGGGCTTGGGTTACAGAGTGGTATCGATAAATCGATATATCTGTAACTGTATGTATTAATGTATGTATGTATGTATCTATGTATGTATTTGTGCATTTATGTATGTATGTATGTATATGTATGTATGTATATGAACACTTATATAGCGCATTTCAAGAACCTTACAAAGGCGCTGTATCACGGGGCTAACTTGCAGATCTAAAAGTTGCGTCTTAAAAAGAGCTGAAAGTGTTTCTGATCTATTTTGACGGTAACGTTCTGATTTCAAGATTTAAAGTGACAGTCTTTTCCACGGAGACGGCCGAATGCTGTATGACCCTATAACTATTAAGTACTAGACTTCAGAGCATCAATAAATGTACAGCAGAAACCAACAAAGAACCTTGAATCAACTTCGTCAGTGGTAAATTCGATAAATATGGATTGCGCTACAAACACTGGTAATTTTGAGGTAAAACATTTTGTTTTAGGGTGGTATATCGATAAACGCAGGTGGCCTTCCGTTCTATATGTGCAACAATGACGTATTTTCCAAACCTCCTTCTCTTCCTCCAGCTCACCTGGGATTGTCACCTGTTCCTTGGCATCTGCCTACTCATACAGGTGCGTTATTGATGTACACAAGCCTTTCTATTATGCTTAATCAAAACCATTTAATAAAATCAATAATAAAATTATCTTTTTGTAGTTTACGTACTTAAAATAATTATTTTGTTCACTTGAGTCATTGTTTTGGATATACTTATATAAATACATATTATTAATAAATAGACCTCACCATCAATAGTTTAATTATTTGTCTCTTGTAAGTTTTATAAACATGCTGTTTACAGAAATTTAGAGAAATAAATTTTTACATAAATGATATCTTACTTACTTTTCTTTTCCTTGCCTTATGCTACCTTTCTTAGATTTCCTTACTTACTTTTAGATCTGTCAGAAAGAAGCCACACTTTAGCATATAGGCCAGTATAAAATCCTTGAAATTGAATAACAACCTAAAGATTTATTATGAAAAAGGTTTTTTTACATGAAAAGTTTTAAAATAGACTAGAGAACATTCACTAGAAATGCTAACAATTTGCGAATTGGGGAAATGTGAAAATTTTGAATTTTTGTGCGAGCAGACGACAGTCAGCTGACGGGTTTGTTTACGTTCGACGAAAACCGGTAAATACGAATTTCGTGTTCGAAAACGCAGTGAAACTAATGATTTTGGTTAAATTTTGATTATATTTATTATCTGAGCTGTGTATATTGTTTATTTAGACGAAAATGAAACTTTAATTTATAGAATTTAGACTTTATTTTTGAACTGACGACAGTCAGCTGACGGGTTTGTTTACGCTGGGATTACGTTCGAAGAAAACCGGTAAATACGATTTTTCTGCTGGAAAACGTAGCTAAACTAATAATTTCGGTGAAATTTTGATTATATTTATTGTCTGAGCTGTGTATATTGTTTGTTTAGACGAAAATGAAAGTAAATATATTTCTGTAGTGTGTGTGTGTGTGTGTGTGTGTGTGTGTGTGTGTGTGTGTGTGTGTGTGTGTGTGTGTGTGTGTGTGTGTGTGTGTGTGTGTGTGTGTGTGTGTGTGTGTGTTCTGGTCATTGCACCATGCTTCCTAAATACATAAAATGCGTCCTGCGTCCCAATCAACTGGTTAATTGCTTTTGTTGAGTATGCTCGGTAATGTTGTAATATATTTAAATATTATACAGCAAATAGGTTAAAATTAATTCAATAGTATGAAGGTTTTGGAGGCATTTACTCTGAATAATATGGACGCACTGATGCATAGATGCATTTCACCCATCATGTGACCCATGCCCAATAAATTTCACGTTGGGCCAGGCTTACATCATTATCTTCACCGTCATCATCTTCATCAGTTAAACCTAGTCAACTGGTGACCATAAACCAAAGGGGTCTTAAAATTATTTTAATTGAGTTGTATTTCTGTTTCAGTTCACTTTGAAACAACTGTAAATAATTCTGGATTAACTTTCTTCATATTTAAAAAAAAGAAACACTATGAATTTTTGCATTGTGTGTCAGCGAGAAGGGAACGATATGCAGAAACTTGGTTTGAAAGGATTACAGTCTCTTATCCAAGTGTCACACAGAAGAGGAGATGGACTTTATAAGAAAATGAAAGGCGATTGTTTCCTGCATGATAATTGTCGAAAGCATTATTTATATCTTAAGAAAACAGATTTGCAATCCAAATATGAAATTCCAATCACCACTTGTCCAAGAAGAAGTTCATCCGAACCATTCAGCTTCCAAAGTCATTGTCTGATATGTGGAAAATGGATTGATTACGAGGAGATGAAACGTCATCCAGATCGAGTTTCAGCAGTTTCTAAAGTTGAACTCGTTTATGGGGAAAGAGTGTTTTGCAACAAACTTTGATGGAAGCATGTAGTCTGCGTGCAGATAATCTAGCGTTGGAGGTGAAAGGAAGAATGATGATGGCTCAAGACCTACCAGCAGCTGATGCCATTTATCATCATAACTGTCTCAAGCTATTCACAAATAAAATAAACATAAAGTGTTGTGGATCAACTGTGAACTATCGAAATTTAAACCTGGACAATAACACCGCTTTCGAAAGACTCTGTAATTGGCTGCGGGAAGGAAAAAATATGCAACAACAGTATACATTTGCTGAACTTCGCAAGCAAATGGCAGCTTATCTACCAGAAGGAATGGAACCATACACCATGCATCATCTAAAGTGTAGACTTAAGGAAACCTTTGGGCACCAACTTGTTTTTTCAGAACTTGAAGGCATGATTAATGTCATAACTTTCAGAGAAAAGGCTACAACACTTACATGATTCATACACTACGACTTTTGAAGATGAATTCGATGAAAACTTAAGAAACATTCAAGATGTGGGTAGCAACATTTCTAAGATTTTGCAGAGTGGAAATTTCAGTGATGACTTCTATCCTTCATGTAATGAGACCAATATGGATACACTTGAATCTCAAATTCCGACCGATCTCTTCAACTTGATCAAAGAAATTATTTGTGGCCGAAAGAAAGAAAATATTTCATCAAAGAGATTAGTCATAATATCACTTTGCCATGCCATCATGCAGGCAGCTCGACCAAGAGCTTACATATCTCCTCTTCAGCTAACGGTTGGCCTGTTTGTGCATCAGACAACCAGATCAAAAGTTTTAATTGATGTTCTTTCATCTCTTGGGTTTTGTTGCTCTTACAATCATGTTTTAAATTTCCAAAGATGTGCAACTGAAAAAGCAACGTTCGAAGGAATTCCAGCTGGCTTGACCACAGTTGGATCTGGAGGAGGATTTTGTCAATGGGTGGCAGACAATTTTGATTGGAATGAAGATACGATAAGTGGTCATGACACAACCCATGTTATGGGTATAATTGCATGCCAAGTAGGAACTTCCCATACAGCTGTTTCAGATGAATCACTTGTCAGGCGAAAAACTACAGCATCCGAAATCTTGAAATCTGGTTCCTTCTGTGACATTCTTCTACCATACAAGCAGCCATTGAAAGGAAAGATGACTGATGTAATTATCCAGCCGCTCCGTCCAATAAAAATCTCTACGATAGGATACCAATTTCTTGATAACTTATGGCTTGTCTCTTCTCGGTTACTGAATGTGAAAACACCAAACTGGCAAGGTTTTATGGCACAAGCGTCAAATGGATCATATCTATGTTCAACTGTAATTTTCAATCCAATGATACCTCTAAATCCACAGACATTTGAATCAGTGTACAGCACAATGGTTTTTATTCACAAACAGTCCAACAGACTTGGACAACATTGCACTGTCATCACATTTGATCAACCTTTGTATCTGAAGGCATACACCATAAAACAGGAAAGAAATGATCAATTTCAAAATGTGTTTGTTAGACTGGGTGGATTTCATTTGTTAATGTCATTTCTTGGTTCAGGCTGCAAGCTAATGGAAGACAGTGGATTAGAGGAACTTTGGTGTGAAGTCTATGCCAAAAACTCATTGAACAAAATCATGGAAGGAAAATCCTACACAAAAACTCTCAGAGCTTGCTTCCTGACTGATGCTGCATTGCATATGTTGCTGTTAACAAAAGATGAAGACTCACATTTAGCAGGCAGCAAAGATGAGGATATGTTTGGGGATGATTTGAATGAATCTATGAACCCACAAAATGAAAGTGATGAAGAAATTGTAATGCTTGACCCTTTTCACGTATATTTTGAAGATCAGCTGCCAGTTACATTATCAGAAGAAGTTGTTGATTGTAGTTTTGTGGAGCAATCCAGTGACACTGAAAAATTTATTTTGGATGATGAAATGCCATTTATGTCAACTGAAGAGCTTGTAACCACCTCTGCATCAGATTTTCTAATGGATACAGCGAATAATTTAGAAACTGAAGAGGAGATGTTTTGTAACTTAAAAACATTATATAAAGATATTTTAGATGGAAAAGTTGATTTAGATAAGGTTGTTGAAAACAGAAGTTTGCACCATCTCAATGAGCATCTTGGGAGACTGAAGAAGGAAGCCAATGTTTCACGAACAGCTAAGCTGTGGCTCTTTTTTATGGATTTTGTTAGCATCATTCGACTATTTATTAGAGCTGAGAGATCAGGTCTTTTGGAATTACACTTACATGCAACGCAACTTATGTTGCCATTCTTAGCTGCAGCTGGACACAATAACTACACAAAGTGTTGTCGACTGTATCTAGAAGATGCCCAGAATTTGTGTACTTGTATGGCCAAAGATTTTAAGGATGGTTTTTTCACCATTAGACGAAATGAGAAGCTATTTTGGAGTGGGACTTGGTCCGACATGGTTATTGAGCAGACATTGATGCGTTCAGGAAAATCAGCTGGTGGATTGATTAACATCACTCACAGAGAATCAGCAAAGATGGTTTGGCTTTTGTCGGCGCATATTCTTGCACAGTATTCAGAAGGAATGCGTAAATTAACTAATACATATTCTGGAACTTGGTCAGAACAGCACAGAGAAACTGTACTTTGAAGTCACCAATATAAAAGTAATATTTGTATGTAAAAAGCCTGCCTCTAGTCTTATCAGTGAATTGTTTTCAGTCAGTTTCAGTTCTTTTCTTATGAAAAGGTTCTGTTGTTTGAGCTAATGTCTTTTTCCAGAATCGTTGAGTAGCCAAAGTCATCGTGGAAAAGCTGCCTCTGAATGACAGACACTAGATTTACAAGTCAATCTGCAAGATGAGGAATGATCTGGAACTTTTTTGTGTGAAGCTTGGATTAAAGACTGCGATCCTTTCAAACAAATATTTCACATCATTCTCTTCTTGCCGACACATATTGCAAGAATTCATAGTGCTTCTTTTCTAAAAAATATTAAGAAAGTTAATTCCTGTAATATCAATCCTAAATTATTTACATTTGCTTCAAAGTGAACTGAAACAGAAATAAAACTCAATGGAAAGATTTTTAGCACCATTTTATTTATGGTTACCAGTTGACCAGGCATGCC
This sequence comes from Aporrectodea caliginosa, assembly GCA_020284085.1. Taxonomy (NCBI): domain Eukaryota; kingdom Metazoa; phylum Annelida; class Clitellata; order Crassiclitellata; family Lumbricidae; genus Aporrectodea; species Aporrectodea caliginosa. Next base: position 1,001,393 of record JACEVL010000082.1, read on the forward strand.
TGATCAAGATGATGACGATGATGATGAAGACAATGACGCAAATATAACCCAGCGTGATATTTATTGGGCATGGGTGAAATGCATCTATGCATCCGTGTGTCCATATCAAAAAGTAAATGCGTCCCAAAACTCAGTCCTATCGGATTAATTATAACCATGTTACCTGTATAATATTTAGATATTATTATAACATTCACGAACATAGCCTACTCTCCAAAAGCAGTTTACGCGGCCATATGGACGCATTTAACCTGTGTCATAATATGATAGGATGCATGGTGCAATGCCCACCAGAACACACACACTACTGTAACACTTGTCCATTTAATTTAATTTCCGTCTAATCAATATACACAGCGCAGATAATAAGTATTATCCAAATTTAACCAAAATCATTAGTTTCACTGCGTTTTCGAACACGAAATTCGTATTTCCGGTATTCGTCGAATGTAAACAAACCCGTCAAATGTCGGTCGATCTGCTCGCACAAAAATTCAAAATTTTCACATTTCCCCAATTCGCAAATTGTTAGCATTTCTAGTGAATGTTCTCTAGTCTATTTTAAAACTTTTCATGTAAAAAAACCTTTTTCATAATAAATCTGTGGGTTTAAGACTTAATTAATCGGCCTAATAACAGATTTTTGCAAGGCGCTGTTTAACTACCAATATCTACAGACACTAACATATATACTTAGCCTGGCTTAGCGTACCTTACCATACCCTAACTCAACTTACCTTACCTTACTTAACCTGAATCACTCTTCGTGACTGCCATCACCTCACCTCTCCTCGCCTCGCCTCGCCTCGCCTCATCTCGCCTTGCCTCGTCTCGCCTCGCCTCACCTCGCTTCGCCTCACCTCACCTTGTCTTGTCTAACTTTTGTTGTTGCATCTTCAATAGGTTTGCCGCCGCGTTCTCCGTTTCTCTACGGATTAGTGGCTCCATCTAGTCCGCCTCCGTCGCCATCCATCCTTAGTCATCTGCCATCGCCCTTGCGCCAGTTTCCGCATCCGTTCTACGCCGGTGACCTTGCGAACCCGATCGGCTGGTACGTTGTGTCGCCACGTTTATTTGCTTAATTTTAGGAAACAAATTAATTGATTGATCGATTGATTGACTGGTTGAATGGCAGAGTGAATGAATGAACGAACGAATGAGTCAATGAATTATTCGTTCATTCGTTCATTTAATCGATTTTCAATTCATGCATTTGTTGAGTTCGTTCATTCATTCATTCATTCATTCATTCATTCATTCATTCGGTCATTCATTCGAGCATTCGTTATTGATTGATTGATTCACTCAATCATTCGTTCATTCATTCATTCAATGACTTGTTAAATGAGTGGCTGACTGAATAATTTATTGAATGAAAAAATACATAAGTGAATCAGTGACTTAATAATAGATCCATTGCCATTTATTTACAGCTTACCTTAAGTTTCTCTTGAATTAAAGAAACAGCACTTTCTTCCCATTATCAATTCTCACTCATACAATTTATTTCAACTTACCAACAACATTAGATTTTTAACCTTTGTTCGTGTACTTTGGAAATCTGTAAATTTTCTATTCCATCTCTTTTGTTGATAACTTACATACTGACTTTTACTCCATCTGTTATTACTTCTGGAAAGGTCGAATCCGAGTTTGTCGCTGACGTCAGCCGCCTACCACATGTCAAGGATCGGTCATCGCCCTGGTTCCTCGTCCCTTCTGGATGCTCCCCTCTCTCCCGGAACACTCTGTCCACACCCCAGGGTTAGGTCTTCCTTGAGGGGAAGTAAAACCAGTCAAGCGCAGTCAGTTGCTGCGACCAGTGCCTTCCTAGGTCAGCACAGGTGGGTCGATTATTGCCAAACTTTGTATAAGGTCATGAGATGTTATGTGATGTAATGTGATGTCATGTCATATGTGTCAGGTCAGGTCAAAAGAAAATAGGGCAGGGCACTGAGGGCAGGGCAGGGCAGAGAAGGGAACGGAAAAGAATGGAAGATAAGGGAAAATAAAAGAAGGGGAAAAAGGAACGGAAGAGAAGGGAAGGTTAGGGAACTAAGGGAAGGGACTAAACAGCCTGTCACTCCAACCTCAATAAAATTTCAAAGATTCTGAGACGCATTAAAACACATTAGTTTATCTCTTAACGAACGGTGCTTAACAATCAGCTAACCATTGAAACCTCTTTTGCCTTTTTGACACTGGACAATATCTTCACATCTATTCATTCATTTATTCATTCATTCTTATCGAACATTTATATAGCGCCCCTTCAAGAAAACTACTCAGATGCACTCCTAATAAAACAGGAAAGGCAAGCCTCTCATTATGCTTCGACTTATGCTGTTGACTACCACATAATGCTTTCTAGAGTTAGTTAAAGCTTCGGTGTCTTTTGGACTGCACTAAAACTGGTTGGCTTCCTACATCTGCATTCAGTATTAGCAAGTTGGTAATGGTACTGTTTCGTCTGATCCTTCTTCTGCCTTGATGATGTCCCACAGGAATCTGTTCTCGTTCCTCTTTTATTTACAATCTTCCGCAATTAGCTGCATAGGAGTCCAGTTACTGTGGTAGGCCAGCAGTATTCGATTTGACATTACTTTGTCACCCACTTATAAGTCCGGCCAGGTAAACCTTGAGATGCTGATTCAGCTGAGCCATAAACCCAAATAAATCTGAGGAAATCATGTCTGAATCAATCCAACGCCTGAGTTCTTTCCCTTCTCACTCCAGCATTGAACACGCTGACATGGGAATGTTCGCCTACTTTACCAGTATAATCAGTCTTATCCGACAAGCGTTTATACTCGTGATTTGTGTATACCTGTACATCTGTCAAAATAACTTGTTTACACCTGTCTTTCAGGCGTCTCTTTTCGCATCATTCCATGGATTCGTTTTCCACCGGTTCCACCACTTTGAGCAGCAGCAGCAGCCACCTCAGCATCAGCAGCATTAACTCCAATCGACGCCATCTCACAGCCGCATCCTCATCTACGAAACCTTTCCTGCTGTCGTCGTCGCATGCATCCTCCGCAGCCGGCGGCGGGAAGCTGCCACACATAAAGAAGCCACTGAACGCCTTCATGATCTTCATGAAGGAGATGCGACAAAGGGTCATCGACGAATGCACGCTCAAGGAATCGGCCGCCATCAATCAGATACTCGGACGAAAGGTAACAATTGTGTTGCTATGGCGACCAGGTGAGACGGGTGATGCAAGACATGTCAAAGCAAGATATGGAAAGGTAAGGTAAGATAGGGTCGTGGTAAGGAAAGGCAAATTTAGGTAACCCAAGGTAAGGTCAGATATAAGGTGCGGCAAGTAAAAGTAACGTAAGATAATTTGGGGTAAAGTTGTCTAAAACTGCCATACTGATCATCGTCAATCACCTAAGATATTGGCAGAAAATTTGTAAAGCGCAACTTCAAGAAACAACTCATCAACAGCGCTCCCCACCAAGCATGCAGGGAGACCCCACGATCAAATGGAATAGACGTTAAGCACTTGTACAACAAGGAACGTGACAGACTGATTAGCTCATTTCTGATTTTAAAAGGTAGACTACTATTCCAGGTTACAGGTCTAACAATGGCACCTCTTCTGTGCTGGGTAGCGAAATTGCAGACCCAGCGCACGAACGAATACCTTACTCTAACTAAAACGAAGTTACAACACTATGGAACAAAATCAAACGTAACACCTTCTGTGGTCGAGGTGGAGAATGCAATAAATCAATCAATAGACTGGAGAAAATCAGTCTATGAATCTATCAATCAGCCCATCAATCAGTTGAAGATCAATCGAGGTCATCTAGTGTCTGTTTTGTCCGCTGATAGTGGCACTCCTTGGACCGGACGGAACAGGCCAAGTACTACGAGCTGGCCCGTCGAGAGAAGGAACTGCATCGCCATCTGTACCCGACCTGGAGCGCCAGGGACAACTACGCCCTTCACTCGCGCCGCAAACGGAAACGACTACAGGATGATGACAGAACAACGACTGACACTGACGACGACAGAGGTAATGACGGCGACGACAATGATGATGATGATGACGATGACGACGACGATGATGATGATGATGACGATGATGATGATATTCATAATTAGGATGTTAATATAACTGCGCTATTAAGTGCTACTAACGCTGCTAATGATGTTAATAGTAGGCCTAATATTAATAAATACATGCATTTTCTTGATAAATAAATTATTGTATTCTTTTAGCATTTAATATAGCATCAGAATATGCGCAGTATAGGCACATACATGAGTATTTAGATACAAATAAGTGCATGTAACAATAACTGAATGTAGAAATAAATAAGTGATTGTAATTAATTCAAATAGATCTGAATGCCATTGCTCTAAGTACATGTAAATTCTTGTGTCTCTTTATCACATCTCTTTTGTCTAATCTGTTTTGTCTGTTTTTGTCTGATCTACAGAATGCCCCAACGCCAAAAAGTGTCGTGCTCGTTTTGGTCTGGACAAACAGAACCAGTGGTGCAAACCGTGCAGGTAGCTTACAATACATTACCCTTCTCTACCCTACCTCACCGGATGCAGCCTAGATCTACCTGACCTTGCCTTGACTCTTCCTTTTGAGCGATTTCTTGATTCTTGATTGATTGGTTGATTTCAATTAATCACCAATGAATAAAGCAACAGTTCAACTGACTAGTCCATTGGTTGACTTCTTGGTCAACTGGTCAGACAGTCAACTCAATGAACGAGCCAATTCTACGAACGAATGATTGACTGACCAAACGATCGATCGATTCATTGAACGATCGATTTATCGAGCCAAGAATCGATCGACTGAGGGATCGATTAATAGATCAATCGATCAATTTGTTTTATTCATCGACTAGTCACACTAGTGGCAAGTATTGTTTTACGCCACAGACCCCATCATAACCTGCTGCCGCCCTCACACCAACCCAGCAGCGGGGTTTTTATATAACGATGTATATCCAGACCTCGTGTCCACTCAGTCCAGGAAGATTCCTCTTCAGTGGTCATTGTACACGTCACAGTCAGACGAATTCTCTCGCTTAGACGATGCACATTCTGACACTAGATATATACATATATCACGAGTAACATGGCTACCGTGTGCATCGCTGAAGCCCGGGCAAACGATATAATTATTTGCGCCAAAAGCTGTGTTTATGACTATTGTGGGCACCAAGGAGCGAACATTCCCAGGGAAAGAAGTCACGCTACTGTAGCCCTGCCGCAGCTATATATATATATATATATATATATATATATATATATATATATATATATATATATATATTCGTTTAATTGAGAAAAACAATCTGACCAAAAACGCAGAAATGCTAACATGAGTGATAATGAATAACTAAAGTTCATCAGAAGATTTTAGAATAAACTAGTAAATATTTTTATAGAATGATCTGGGAATAAATTGAGAGTTGTCCTTGGGTGGGAGAGTGTGGTTGTGTGCTCTAGGTCTTAATTGGTTAGAGGGGTCGGAGTGGAGATAGGAGTTGGTGAAGTACATGCTTGGGATTGTGTAATATGGAGAAAAGGAGTTTCGCATCGGCTATATTGGCAAGTTCAGAGACTGTTGGAAAGGATTGCTCTAGGTAACCTAGGCGTTTGGCTCTTTTTAGGAGTTTTCCAGGCGTTTTTTATCGGAAGCCAGCGTGAGACCCCACCAGGATGGGGAGGCATATGGAAGTTTAGCAACGGTAGTGGCTTTGGTTACATTATGGATGGATGAGGAAGAAAGGCCATGGGTTTTGAGTTTTCTGATAGCATAAAAAGAGGAGGAGCAAGTTGCTGTGAGGTGTTCTATATGGGCTATGAGTTTGAGATTATCTTGAAGGATGAGTGTTGAATTGGAACACAGATCACAAGCCTGCTATGCAGATCGCGTGGTTCAAACCGGGCATATGTGAATAGCGTCAACGGATCATCTCGCAGCGGCACCCTGCTCCCTGCCATCCATAGCTTCATCCCTGCGATACAAGGACGTCGAGTCTCCGAACAACCTTGCAGTCTATTAGCAAGCTGTCTACTCGCCCCTCTGTCTAATGACAAGGGTCTTCCGTCCACAACCACATTTTGAAAATTGAGGACATCGAGGTAAGCAACTAAAAGCACATGGTTGTCCTGGATGAAGTCGAGAAGTTTGTAGCCATGAAATTCGGGATCCGCTGGAAGGCCAACCGCGCGGTTGGGACCTCCTTGATTAAGAGAAAATAAGGAGTTTATGGCCCGGCTAAGAGTTGACCCGCGTCTTGTTCATAAAAACTCACGACCGCTGTGAATTCTCTATCGCAGTGAGGAATGTCTGTGGACAAGAGGCCACCGTCGAGCCTTCCTCTCTTCTCAGTCTTATGAATGATTGAGTTTGTCCTTATGGCTGCAGGGTCTGTGGTGCGTGGATGTTGGCGTCAACAGCTGCTGGGGCGCAGTGGGTCACAGCGGTTTTTCCCGCCGCGAGTGATATGCATTGTGGGTGTGGCGATGACGGCTCAGGCGTCTGTGAGTGGCGTCTGGAAATACCTAACCCAAAACCGCTGTTGGGAGTGCGACGGGGCGTTACTAGTATCTCTCGGCGAGTGATGGGTCTGTGGCGCATGTATGGGGTTAAACTATACTTTGCCTCTACTTATCGATTCATTGATTGATTGGCTTTTATTGCAGACGAAAGAAGCGTTGCATTCGTTTCCTGCGAGAGAGCGAAACATCATTTGGAATGGTGGAGGAAGGCGAAGGGGAGGAGGAGGAGGAGGAGGAACGAAATGAAGCGGAGAGGAAAGCAAAGAAGAAGAAGGAAGAGATGATGCAGAGACATCGTTCACTTCTCTCCGTCTGACCTCTGACCTGTCGGGTCTTTGATGTATGTGTCTAGTCATTCACTGCCTACACTGTCTACGTCTTTATGCCTCGTAATAGCATGCACTAGTTTATGTTTGTATGTATCTATGCATGCATGCATGCATGTATGTATGTATGTATGTATATATATGTATGTATGTATGTATGTATGTATGTATGTATGTATGTATGTATGTATGTATGTATGTATGTATGTATGTATGTATGTATGTATGTATGTATGTATGTATTTATGTATGTGTGCATGTATATATGTGAATATGAAGGCACTGACATGTCTTTCTGTGAACTATGCTGTGTTTGTGTCTGTAGAATCCAGACCTTTCTTTTAAGAGTGCATACTTATTACTAGTGCGTTTACATTTCACACTTGCGTCGGAGGTTTACATCCCGGTCCATCATGTGAAACAGACAGTTGGTTGTCCAAATAAGTTCAGGTTGCCCGATTGTTGGATTGCTGTTGTCGTGTGTGTGACTCAGTCGAGGCATCCATCGAGGCAACCGATATGCAAATGTCTGTTGTGCTGTAGTAGGAATTTGGACTTGGTGATATAATTTGCATTTTGTAAATAATAAGCTCTTTTGGAGTATTTCATCGCTTCTTTATCAACAATACAATGTGATAAGAATGTTTAAGCTGCACATAACGATATACAGGGTGTTGTAAAAAACCGTTACAGTTGTTCTAGTATCTTAGTGTATTTTATGTGGTAAAAATGTTTTGTACAAACCGTCCTTTTTTCGACCTTTTTCTACTATTTCAACATATTTTATGTCGACATATGCAGATTTGTAAAAAAAAGTCGTTTATATTTTACCATATTATTGTTATTTGTGAATGCACACAATATTGTAAAAAGAAATCTGCCTTTATTTGTGGTAGGAGTATATGTGAGTATTGCCTACAACTTACACGGTCTTATAAAACAGCCGTCTCTCTATTTCTGAAATATTATGTCAGTGTGTTCTACGACATCGACGGTGTTGTAAAAAAACGATTTACTCTGTCTACCGTATCACTGTGTTTGCAAATGATAATCTCACTATACTTCTGTCATACGAGAGCTTGGTCTACGACCGACTCACGGTGCTGCCAAAAGTTGTGCAGCTAATTGTGTCATTTCTATTTTGCACTAATCAGGATGTTGATTGCGAACCTGTAAGCGTGCATGTTCGATATCTTGGTTTCGATTCTAGTGCGAATTGTGAAATTGTTTACGTGATGTACGGTATAAGCAGAAGAAAAGGTTGTAGATTTCAGTCGAAAGATAATTCAATTCTAGAACCAAACCTCTGAAAACTAATACTTATAAAAACGTGTAGACAGTGAGGAATTATCTTGCTTTCAATTTCCCTATCTACCTTGCCTTACCTTATCTTAGCTTACCTTTTCTTACCTTTGCCTTGTCTTACCTTGTGCTGCCTTATATTGTATGCCTTATCTTACCCTATACCTTTCGTACTGAACATGATCTGAAAGAGCTTCGGTGTTCCCATTTTGTATTGTATTGTATTTGAACACTTGTTATAGCGCCCCTACCAGATTTCCCATTCAGAGGCGCTCCCGACTACTGCGCGAACGCTGAATCGGAGTTTCACGCCGAAGCGCATGAGCAATTGCGAGTGAAGGACTTGCCCAGGGTCCCTATACTTGGGTCCCATGTTGTTTGAAGACATTTATTGTCAATGTTTTTGTCGAGAATATTACCAACACAAACTTTGCTGTCTCCAATTCACTGTTGTAGCTACGATATCGTATAATTCTGTAGTTTCTGAACTGCATAAAAACTTTTTGATATTTTGTGCTTAATACGTTTTGGTGATAATTAAATTAATTAAAAGTAATATCTACTAGCGATATGGTAGACCGCTATAGAAGTGATGATTTCTGCATCTTCCTTCAGATGTAACTTCTGACACGATCCAATAGTTCAACGACATCTTGTGGGAGCTAGGCCGTCGACGTCTGTAGACAATTCTTTTGAACAGTTCTTACCGTTCGTTTGACATAGTAACTTCTGAGAATTTTAGACACCTTTTAGAACCACGTTTCTGTACCAATAAAATAAGTTGACTGATTTTTCGCAATAAGTTCCGTCATCATTTTATGTAAATAATTTTGTAGATCGGTAAGGTCCATCGACGTATATTGACAAAGGCTCAGGCAGACATTAAATGTCGTTAAAAGCATGCAGGATATTTTCACAATTATTAAGCGAATAAGCGTGCTCACTGTGGCTGATTTCTGTGAATGTGAGTAAAGGTATTTATTTCGAAAGACTAAATAAACGAAATGAACTAACGAAAAACAGTGTCTACTAGACTTAGGCACTGTAAAGTTGTTGCAACGCTCGTCCATGGACATCAGGACATGTCTGGCATCCGTTGGCTGAACTCGCTCCTCCTTCGCAACCTATACGCTCTAACCATTGTAGCTAATTAGGTAGAGAATAATTATTGTCGCATGACTCGGATGTCAACGCCAGAGACCCTGAGACCCTACCGTTTTGAATTATGGAGGGCTAGTATAGGTCCCATAGTTGTTCTCCGGGCCTCCGTTGCAGTAGTATATGTCTACTAGTGGCCGTCCACTTAGGGTTTTCGTGCTGAGAGCGCCTCTGAATAGTTATTCTGAGAGAGGCGCTATATAAATCTATAGATACGACACTATACGATATTGGCATTCTCCATAATTTCGAAACTTTTGAAAGCGAACTTACGATTGCAGGCTCATAGCAATGACATTTCTCAAGAATTCCCTAACAATTCTAAAAGAAACTGATGCCTCTGTAACGTAGGTAGGTGTCCAGATGTGTCAGAACAAAGACGATTAGCTTTCATCCGTAATCTAGGGTTGTACAGGCTTAGCTCAAGGGCTCGGCTGCCGTTTGAGGCTTGCAAGAACCATATGGGCCAGAAAAATTCTCTTTCCCGCATTTTCATCTCTTGCAAAGCATAATGTTAGCTGCTAGCTTAGTCATTTTGCACTCCAGTCAGGCGGGCTTCTCTCTCTCTCTCTCTCTCTCTCTCTCTCTCTCTCTCTCTCTCTCTCCAAATCTATCTCTCCGTCTCTTTGTCTCTCTGTTTCTCTTTCTACCACTACATAAGACCAAGATCAACGTCTTGTTCTTGTTCTCGAGGACAAGACCAAATGCTCAAGACGGAGAACAAGAACCAGACCGGATTATTAAGATAGGTCAAAATTCAAAACCAACATCATATTCACAAGGTTTAAGACCAATACCAATACCAAAACCGACTTTTACGGTCTCGAGACTGTCTCAAGAATAAGACCATGGCCTCGAGACCCCATCACTGATCATGGCTTGGTTTTGGTGCGCTCGGTTGATGCCTTGTGCATTTGAAAATCGGCGCAATAGAAGTTACTGACTAAATAATTAACTTTAATTTGCCATCGTTGGACACATTCTGATACAAGCATCGAAGCCTATAAATCATATATAACAGTTGCAACGCTTTTTGAAAGCATTTATTTAGCGCCATATTTGGCTTTCTAAAGCATCAACAGCAAACGACTAATTCTTACATAAACAGTGCACACTAGAATCGTCGATTGGAACAAACTGCACTCCGAAAGAAAACTAAAATCAGTGCAAGTGGCAGACTATACTTTAAAACGTACATCCGACTGCTCTAGGGCGTTTGCACGTTCGCGAACGATGTTTTTGTGAATCGATTAGAAAATGCTAATTACTGCTATTTCTACCAACTATCTGCTACTCGACTTATTATTGATAAGTTGTCGGGTTGGTTTTCTTGGTTTTTCCCACGGTTTGGTTTGGTTTTGAAGAGTTCTTAAGCCGGAGAGTAATAATCACACGACGATTGGGAGGGTTTGGTTGTCGACGCAGCTCGGTCGGAGGAGCCAGTCGATGGACAGGTGGCGCCTCAGTAGCGTCCGGTTGAGGAGTGCCTCTTGCAGTAAGGCTTCCCGTTCTTCACGAAAAAACTCTGACCTTCGAGGTTCACCTGACAGGTCTGAAAGAGAAAGTTTAACAATTCTATATATATAAGAATTCCATTATACGTGAGTGCCCGTGGTCCAGCTCTTACAAACGATGAAGGATAGACAGACAATTTTATGAACTGGTTTGAAGAAATATTGGCACTCAGGCGAATGCATGAGCAAAATAAATAATCGATCATCAATCAATAATATTCAATTTATCAAATTATTGACTGACTGACATGGAGTAACCCTCCTAGCCTATTGATTGATTGACTAATTGACTGGTTTGACTAATTGACTGATTAATTGATTTCATCGATTGATTGATTATACACTTTATCTCTCTCTCCGTCCGTCCGTCCATCCGTTTGTCTGTGTGTCTGTGTGTCTGTGTGACTGTCTGTCTGTCTGTCTGTGTGTCTGTCTTTCTGTCTGTCTGTCTGTCTGTCTGTCTATTGTCTGTATGTCTTACCGAGCAGTTGAAACACTCTGAATGCCAGTTTTCGTTCAGTGCCTCAACCCATCTGTCTCCCGCTTCAATTGGGAACTGACAGCCATAACACTTGGTCTGGAACATCAGCGCCCAATCTACAATCACAATAATCATTTCATTATTATCATCATCCATCATCATCTTCTTTTCTTCTTATTCTTACTCATCATCATCATCATCATCATCATCATCATCATCATCATCATCATCATCATCATCATCATCATCATCATCATCATCATCATCATCATCATCATCATCTTCCTCTTCTTCTTCTTCTTCTTCTTATTCTTATTCTCCTTCATCACCATCATCATCATCATCGTCGTCGTCGTCATCATCATCGTCATCATCATAGTCATCATCATCATCACTATTATCATTATTGTTGCATTTGTCGTCATTTTCATCATAATTTTTATTTCATCATGCTCTCATTCTCATTCTCATCATTATCATTATCATTATTATTATTTTGATCAATCATGATCATCATCATCATCATAATCATCATCACCATCATATTATCATCAGCATCATACCATCAACATCATTCAATTATCATCATAGAATCATCATCATGCATCATTTTGATCATCATCAAAAACAAAAATATCGAAGCTCACAATATAACGTCACCGTTATCGTCATCAATAGCATCATGATCATAACTATCATCAGGGCAGAAACTGCAAGTAGATTGGCGCGTATAGTAGAACCGTTATGCACAAGGCATCGCCAGTAACTGGAGGTTGGTGCTGATGTGGAGATAGTACAACTTATTTCGGAAATGTCTCCTCTTGAAGCGACCATATAGCTTTTTGCCTGTTGGGTAATTAAAACGGCGCAATAAAAGTGATTCGATTATATTTGATTGGATTTAGGCCCTACATAACATTGGTTCAATTTGTACAAAAAAGTCTAGCCACGGCTAATTACCTCAGATGCTCAGTGGTCAATTCTTTCTTGAAGATGATATTGTCTACTGATTCAGTGCAATCATGTGAACCTTTTAAGTTTACAAAGCTCTCACTGAAGAATTTTTGCCTTAACAGTACTGTAGGTCTTTAAAATAATTTACAGAGTGCCTACCTTTGTCCTCCCCAGCCTCTTAGGCGCTGATTCAAATCCTCTCCCACTGCAGTTCCTCGCTCCTAGTGATAATCTTACAAGTCTCAATCTGGTCTCGTCTGCTTCTCCGTGTTTCCAATCTTGTTAGCCCACAACTTTTCACGTTTTCTTCACAGCCCAAAGTCCTGTGACCCCCCCAATCATTTGGGAAACTCTCCTCAGATCAGGCTGGATTAGATTTGATTAGATTTGATTAGACTGGATTAGATTTGATTAGATTGTAGGGGAAGCCGGGGTAATTTCGGCCAATATTTTTATTTTTGTAATAAATTAAAATTGGTTGACTGCTAACGTGAAACAAAATCACAAATAAATAGGCTTTGGTAGGGACAATATACTGCAGGGTTATTTTTCTTTGTAAAGAGGAGAACATCTGTTAAATAAAAAGTTTTTTAAATTTATTTTTTGGCCGGTTTTACCCCGACGTATGAGGTAAATTCGGCCAGCATGGCTGATTTGACCCTCATAACCAAAGAGTCGAGGTATATGCACAAATGTATTAGAAAATACCATTGAAGAGGTAATTATCAGGTAACGCATAAGCTATCACTACTATGCAACAATCAGATACAATATTAGGCCAAAAATATTGAACACTGTCCCCGAATAAATCTTGACTTTCTTTTTATACGTTTTTGGCATCTAATGTATAGTAAAATAACATTATATAATTATGTTTTAAATTAAAACTGGGTAACTGGGTATAAAATATCACATTTAAAAAATTAAAATAAGAACTGTGTACCATTCCTAACACCTCTGGGGTATATTCGTCCTATTGGCCGAATTTACCCCGACACAACCAAGGTCAATAAATATCTCAGAGTGTATGGCCCGCCAATTGGACAATGGATTTCGATAACGAAACTGTGGACAAATATAGTGGTTTACAGAATTAAAAACAAATTACTAACATTTGAACAAGATAACCTTCAGTTTTTGAGGTTTAATGGCAACAGAATGGAGAAATCGATTCAGCTAAAAAGCGTTTTTTAATTTTTAATCAGCTTATTATTGTAACAAAGCACAATCGTATCGGTAAACAAGCTTCATATGATATTATAAGCTAGATGGCAGCATTAAAATCTGCCTTTGCCTGGTGGTTCCCTGGCAATCACCCTGGACGAATTTACCCCGTGACCGAAATTACCCCGTCTTCCCCTATTAGACTGACCTTTTGGACAGTAGATGGCTCCGTCTTCATTGTGGAAGCTTCCGGTTCCAATCGGCTGATGACATTTGCTGCAGAGGAAGCAGTTCATGTGGAAGGTGTTCTTCAATGCGTTGACCACTTCCTGAGGCGAAAACCGACACACACTTATACACAGGCTATAGTATACAGTGACAGAGAGAGAGGAACAGAACCATGCAACGACAAAAGTAAGGAGATAGAGAGGGAGACAAAGAGAGACAGAGACATATAGAGACAGAGAGACAGAGGGAGGGAAGGAGGAAGGGACGGAGGGACGGAGGTATGGGAGCGAAGAAAAGAGAAAAGAAGAAAGAGAAAGAGAAGAGAAGAAAGAGAGGAAAGTCTAGAGCGATGTTCATTAAGGCAGGTTGACAAAAACTAAGACATCTCTGAACACAAAAGCTTCTCAGCTTCTTTACACACTGACATGGACATCATGCTGATCAAACTTGAGACGCTGAGCGTCCACTTAATTTGGCTTTGGTTACACGTGTGTGCATGTCATCAGTGGAGACTCCCGCAGTCTAAAAGTCTCATTTCATTTGCCTATACATACGTACATACATACATATTACATGCATATATATAGGGTTTCGTTATTGCTCTGGTCTTTGAACTTTGAACCATGTGGTAGACTTACACCAATAATGGCGCGGCTGCACTTTCCGCATTTTGGTGCGAAGTACTGTTCGTAGTCCCTTTCGCAGTAGAGTTGACCCTCTTCCTCAACGAAGCCGCAGTTGATCAGAGGAACTCGACAGGTTGGATTAGCGCAGATGAAGTGATCCGGGCACCACGTCTTGTCCAGCGCCGATATAAACGGACCTCTACCAGAAACAACGACCAATAAGAACACATGAGGCTGGGCGAAGCCGACCCCGTTTACCGTAAACAGGCTGGCTCATGAAACAATTTAAGTGGCTGTAAAGTGTTGCTATACTTTAACCGTGCTTCAAAATAGGCATATCCATCTAGAAACAATAAAATTGTTGAGCACAGGCTGCAACCTCATAGTCTAACTAATGCTATTTTTTCTAGGTACCGCAGAAGTCTGATGGAACATTGGTGGCTCCACTGTCGCCTTCCATCTGACCCTTTTAGATTTAAATTACATTGCAGTTGTATGAAAACTCGTTTATCTGCCAAGTCTACATGTCTAACTCATTTGATCTGAGAGCTCTGCCTCACCTGAATACGTGGGGAAAAGGTGAATTCATCCCTTATTCTGCACTCGGCTACCCACGCTTGCCAATAAGTTCTGTGTTTCTTTGCAGATAAGATTTCTGTTATCAAGTTAAAATTGGTTGGTTCCTCTACATCTGATAAAGTTCTTTACCATAATTCTATATCTTCTATTTTTAAACAACTTCCAGCCAGCAATACTTCCAGAATTTCGCAAGCTCATCTTTTAGACTTTTACTGACCAAGTAGCAGCTCTGTCCTTGACACTTTTTAGTCACTTCAGAAGGGAGTGCTCATATTCGGCTAAAACCTTATCTGTTTCAAAATTGTTCATCAACGGACTGTTCTTATGAATTAGAGATTGAATTAATTAGAAGAACAGAGCAAAAATGGTTATCTGACCTATAAACATTAGGTTCTTAGTTGATTATATGAGTTACCTTACCACATAACTACCTAAATCGATTAACCACGTGGCCTATTTCATTGACCCTCTTGATTGAACGTAGAAACCCACGTGACTCTGACCCAATGACCTGCATGACCCTAAAACAATGACCCGAAACTCTTAGACTATTATAAGCGATTACCTCATATGGCATACTTCATTAAGAAGCAAGACAGGGATACAATGACCTTCGAGAACTTTGTGGTAGATGATACACATTGTTCGATTTCATACGTACAAGTAAGTGACCTGACACAGTGACTTAATACAGTGATCCGACCTATTGACCTGACAGAGTGACCTGACCAAGTAAACCGACCTACCTGATAGCCGCAGCACATTGATTGCAGATGGGTATCCTTGCAGTTCCGACGGTTGCAGGCAGCGTCCGAGCATCTCCGGCCTTACCAACCTTCATCTTACGGGGCCCAGTCGGCACCTGAGGACGCCAGGCGGCCCCACCAGAGGGCGCTGGGGCAGAAGCCACTTTAAAGGATGGAGCAGCAGAGATCGCTGCAGACGGGCCACTCCTAATCATGAAAAACCACAAAATTTATCCATTCATTTATATATTCCTTTTTTACATTTAGTTGGCACTGTTTATTTGTTTAAAATTCTTTTTATCTCTTTTCATTTTTAAATAAAATTTTGTGGTTAATTTATTTGCTTATTCCTTTATTACATTTTTGGAAATATATTTATTTTTAAAAATGCACTTTTTGTTTCGACTGTGTAGCCTATATCATGTTTACACTGTTTTCATTTATATCTTTAAGATAAAAGAGCTGAATTGAAGAACGAGTTTTCTAGCATTATTTTTAAGTACAGTTGGCCTTATATCGATGATCCCAGGCAACATCATTGGTTCAATTCAACCGGGTAGCGCCGGTTATATGGCACCTATGATTTTAGATCCACCACATAAGGGAGAAGATCCGTCACCTAGCCTATAAAAGGGAGAAGATCCGTCACCCAAGGCAGAAGAACCGTCACGTAAGAGAGTTTTAAAAAACTGACGAAGCTCATAAAGAAGTGATCAGAATTAATCGCACCAAATCAGCCATGCGCGACGTGTTACTGAAACGTGCAGTAAATTGAAAACAGATGCAATGGTAGACCAAATACAGATAGATGAAATCTTTCATACGGTAGCGCAGAGTAACACAAACACTAAATAAATCATTCAATTAATCGATCGATCGATCTATGATTAAATCAATCTGTCTTTTAAATAATGATAATCTGCTCTCTTTTCGAATCAACATCAGCTAGGTCTTCCTGCTCTCCGCGTAAGTTTTCAAAAATAAACTTAATTAACCTATTTATTTATTAATATTTTACAACGTTCTGATGAATAAGTTCATTCAATGTTCTTAAGCTGCAAATTTCCATTTTAGTCATATATTTTATTAATAACTAGGCCTCTGAAGAGTTTGCAGAATAAAGTAAATCATTAAAACTATCATAATTCAATATCTTCTTTAGTTATTCCATCATTAGCAGAGTACTGTTAGGTTCTTGAGATAATGTTTTCCCATTTTTCCTAGTGTTAACCTTCAATTTATTTTCGATTGGATGAGAGATCAATGACGTAATCTGATTAAGTTTGAATTAGAATATCAACAAACATAGTCAATTAGCAACGTAGAGAACTTCCATCTTTAATTAGTCAACTTGAAATTTAACCCAATTGTGGAATCAGACCGCGACCATAGTCTCTTGTCTTAGCGGAAACCGCAAACTATAAGCTTATTATTATTATTGCATTAATTTCACTGACTGCCCATCGAGCAAAGAATCCATTTCAAAATCTGCATTATGGTTTATCAAGTAATTCATTTTAAGCAACCTACCTAATTGTGCTCTATGCTCGCCCCTCATACCAATAGATACCCGTATGTATTATAGGCTATACTTTCAGTTCAATTATCAATCTTTAAGTAACTAGACCTTACGGATGAATAAACAAACTTTTTAGGCAACATTCATGAAAAAATTTTCAGTTGCGAATGAAAATTATAATTAGCGTCGTTTTAAAGTTTTGACTTGGATTGGATTGTTCGGCCATATTGGTAGAATGAAAGAGGACAGAAAGATCAAGGCCCTAATGTTTGGAATAATGGATGGTACGAACAAAAGAGGCAGACCGCATAGAGAATGGACAGATGACATTGAAGAGTGGTGTGGAACAGATCTGCAGAAACTGTGTCACGCGGCTCAGAACAGAGTCGAATGGAGAGACATTGTGAAGAAGGCATCGGACACCAACGGTTATTGACGATGATGAAGAAGTTTTGACTAAAGTGAGTGTATTTTTAAACGCTTAAAGCCTATAATAATAATAATAATAATAATAATAATAATAATAATAATAATAATAATAATAATAATAATATTATTATCTTTTCTTTAATTAAGCGCCTGACAAACGCACTGCGCTGTACATTTACATGTTATGCAATTGAAACAATCTTAACTAGTTAACTACTAACAGAACAGACAGCCTGCTACTCAACTTTTCATACAGACAGACATACAGACAAACAGATGGACAAACAGGCAACCCTCTGGCTATAACAATCCATACAATTAGGCCTATCTATTTACCATTATGTTAATTTGAAGAAACAGTAATTTATTCTAAGCGGAGTCGCATTTATTATGTCAGGTCATGACCTTTTAGGTCAATTTGCAATCGTATGCATGCATGCAGTGAGGTTCAATACAGGTAAGCACACAGGTTAGTTTCATTAGCCAACCGCTCACCTGGCCCATGGCACTGACGGCTCTGTATAACAGTGCACAAGTGAATAACGTTCAAAACAGTTAAATATAGCGAGATCATAGACTTTAGTAAATTTTAAACCAAAGACATCAGTATGTCAGTAATCTATTGACCTAACCAATAGTGGAAACCAAGAGGAAGCATTGGCCACTTCATTTTTTAGACTCGGCATATGAGGGTTAGTGCCGCTTAGTCTTCCCATCGGTGATCAGCGTACTCACTAATATGCAGCTGAGTTCACTAGGGACGAAAGTGGAACAGATATATCGAAATAATTTCTACCCTGGGTTAGATGTGATCCCCGAACTCTGTGTTGACCAATGCGATATCATGCTAACCATGCTGTCGCTCTGATCAGTAGTTAAGTACAAAATGTAAATAGAAGTAACACACTTCATTGATTCGACTCCTTTATAGAAATTCCTCAAAAGGGACACCCATAGAACGTCGGAATTCAAATACCTCACCGGAAAAGACAGAGGGCTTAGTGACCACCAGATGGTCTTGGTACTACTGTGTTAACTTACCTCACCCTACCTATGTTTCATTTTGCCTGCCAGCAACGCATGGGCAGCGTCAAGATTTCAAGTTATAAAGATTAAACTGAACCACGAGTATTAAATTAAAAGCGACCGGTTATGGAAAGGTTAGATAGAGTGAGACTATAGAAGTTGAAAGATACAAGATCACGTTATGAAAGAGAGTTATTTAATATCTCTTACCTGCATGTGAAGCACTGAAACATCAGAAAACAGAAATTTGCATATTATATGTCTATCTCATTCTGTGGGTTTGTCTACATGTATTTTTTCTCTGCATGTCTCTCTGTATGTCTTTCTGTGTATGAGTCTGTATGCTTTCATTTCAACAAACATATAAAGTTGTTGTAATTGTGGCTGCTTTTCTAGATATGCCTGATCGCCAGCCAGAGTTGAAGACAGATAAATTGACGAAGAACAGGCAGAAAATGAAGACAAGCACATAGACAGAGGAACAGACAAACGGATAGATAGACAGAGGAACAGACGGACGGATAGATGGACGGACAGACAGACCGCCTATAGACGAAAACAGGAATGAGAACGGCAGGATGCCGAGCGACTCAAACGAAGTCCTTACAATTATAGCTTAATTTCTAATTGCATAATTTATTCAAACATCTATAGCCACATGCTTGTCGGTTGCGTGATTAACATTAGACCAGTGTTAGACTTAAATGCTCATTGTAGACAGATTTATAGCAGGTCGCTCTGACTCTTGAACATCTTGACTAACTACTCTCTGGCAATTTTCTCTCACAATTCCATACCATGCGACAACATACCCTACGCTACCATATCATATACTACCATATCATGCTCCACCTCACAGTACTGTACAATACCATACCATACCCTACCATTGCATACCTTACCATATCTTGATGTACCACATATACCACACGATACTCTACTATTGTACCATGCCATACCTCACTATACCGTGCCAAATCATACCGCACCGTACTCTACAGTCCATTCCTTACGTAATTAATCGTTCCATTACTCTTTGGTATGGGTATACGAAGGATTTCTGTTTTCCTTCTTGCCTGTTATAATTATCATCGGTCTGTAATCCTAAGAGGCTAAGAGAAAGGGTGAAATGTATCATGCAACTTACCCTGTTTCGATGTAACCCACCACATGACCTCCGCCACCACCGTATGCCTTTGTGCAACGACAAACAAAATTAGGTCTAATTAGAAACTAACAACTACCAAGATTTAAATTACTAGTCAAAGAAGCGTCCTGGTAGGCTACCACCAGCATCAAGACTTCCACATGCACACCACAACATCATCGTCGTCATCGTTATCATCATCTCATTCATGATCAACATCAACTTTCTTCTTCTCTTATGCTACTCCTTCTTCTTCATCATCTTCTTCTGGTTGTTCTCATCCTCCTCCTCCTCCTCCTCCTTCTACTCCTCCATCTCCTCCACTTCCTCTTCCTGTCTCTTCCTGTTTTAAACATCATTATAATATTATAAATGTATAATATGATCATGGTCATTGTAAAATGGTCATGATAATAATAAAATGATGATCGTTATAATAATTTTGGTGATGATTAAGATCAAGATCACCCCATTGTTAAATCACAATTGCCATCGTTTTCATCGTCATTATATTGTCAGCACCAGGACTCTTATTGTAATAATTATGAATCCTTGTGTAAATTATCATCATCAATGACCACCATAATAATAAACAACAACAACACCATTACTAGCACCACTTTATTAATCACAACGTTTCTAAGATCGTCTAATGTGTATTACCATTACCTAATTTGTTTCACCAAAGAGCCTAACCATGCGCATTGCGCACGGGTGCAAAAACTACATTTGATAGAGAAAAATTTGCTTTTTAGGGGTGTTTAAGTTTTCAGGTTTAATTAAAACGTCAACAGAACTATGGCGGAGTGTGCGATGTTGCTTGATCTGCCTAAACATCGCAATCGCACGATCCTAATTGAACAATTTTCAAACTGTTTTCCCACCATATAATATTATTTAAAAAATTCAGATATTCGTTTTCTGTTACACAAAATTTACAAAAATTCAGGAGTATAATTTTGAAGTATCCGTGAGTTTTAAGGATATTTAGAAATCTATAGGCACATGAAAACCAAATTCACCAAGCGCCACTTACCGGCTGAGGCGGTGCTGAGTAGAGGGAACTATTATCCACCTGCTGAATAATCGAAGGAGCGCCTCCCCTACGAAAGCAGTTCCAACAAAACAAGGTTAATGCTCCAACAAAACAAGGTTAATGCCTATGTGATGATACAATGTGATGTGGTTTCGGGTGATGTGATATTTATGACATCCTTCCTTTCTCTGCAGTAGTTGTGCTGAGCACTGATAAAGCTTCGAACTTTCCGTATAGCTATAAATTCAACTTTATCTTAACCCCTATAGATGAACGCATTCCTGCAAAGTCAAGATGGATTCCTACACATCGTTCCCAGCGCTGCAGGCACAACTCGGATATTGCCCGCTGCGCAGCTGGCTGTAGGGGTGTTGGTGACTATACCATATACTTTTCCTGTACTTGCTATCAAGCTCTTAGCATTCGTGCTGACAGTTGACATTGCGTATGTGTGTAAAGCATCCTAGAAATAGCTTGCTACTGGCGATGCTCTATAAATTGTCGTAATTACAATTACAATTACAATTTTTCATCAAGAGATGAAAAAGAAAGCGCTTCTGACAAGATCTCGACTACAAGACTTTGCTTTCGAACGTACCTTCCACCGATGACATATCATACCCTAGGGCTCTCCAACGGTTCTCAGCCTATTCTAGCAAACAACTTGAACTGGGAAGAGTAATCTCATTTTCTCATCTTCGGATAAACAATGTGCCTCAGACTCTATTTCTACCGCTTTCTAAAAAAGAATGCTCCGATGTCTTGAGCCCATTCACCAAATCCATAGGCATGGCTTCACCATTGCTTCATAGCTTTCACTCAGGGTCGCTTCCCGCCAGTTTCGCTCCTGCCATGGTTTGTCCTCTTTTTAAAGCCATTTCTTTGCTGAATATCTATCAAATCATTAGCACTCTCAATTTCATTTTCAAACTCCGGAAAAAGTAGTTGCAAATCGACTGAGCCGTCACTTCTCGTACCATAACCTGTAGGCGGTCCTTCCTTGCCAATCCGTTTGCCAGAGTACCTTTCTTCATTGAAACAGCATTACTTACTGTTCACAATCACACATGCAGCGCTAAAGAAAAAGTAAACTGCTCTCATTTCACTCTGCTTTTCAAGCCGATGATCATAATATTCTCCTTCACCTCATCGAACACTGGCACGATCCATCTAGTCCTCTCTCTCTCTCGGTGGTTTCGTATCTTATCCACACACTCGCATTCAACCAATTCGTATAAATCAACTGTCTTTTGAGCCTACTGTCAGTGCAGTGCACCACAAGGTTCTGTACTAGGCCAGTTCCTGTTTATATGAGGCCATATATCACTCCACTCTGTTCACTACTAACCGATAACTCTCCTGGCTACCACTTGTCCGCTGTATACGATACCCAGCTGTTCTTTCGTATGATGATTTCACGTCTAATACTGCTCTCCAACTCTCTCTTTGCTTTTGTCGATGTCCAATCTTGGATGGCTAGTAATAAACTCCTTCTGAATCCTTCTTAAACGGAATTTCTCCTTCCTTCTACTTCTAGACAAACCTTCGCAACTTTGATGACCTTATTTTGTCTGTTCAATGCGTGGGGAAAACTTGTTAGCCGTACTCAATGCGCATGCAGTTTTGGAGCCTGGTGATTTATTTCACCATGTTATTTTCTAACCATGGTTTGGCCATGTGCAGATAGCTTAATTTCGCATACGGGATATTCATCAGTATACATTCAGACCCATTTGCGTCATAGGCCTACTGTGTTAATCCCTCCAGCTATTGTTTCTCTCTTAAACCCTATTGCATTGTTTCCTATCAGATTTGACTAATGCAACTCATTGCTCATTTCATTGGTATTATATTATATGATTAAAGGAGACCTGCACAAACTGCAAAAAGTTCTGTAGTCTAGACTTGTCTTAGCGAAAATCGCAAACTATATGCTTATTATTCATATTGCATTCATTTCACTGACTGCCCATCGAGCAAGGAATCCATTTCAAAACCTGCATTATCGTTCATCAAATAATTCATTTTAAGTAACCTACCTAATTGTGCTCTATGCTCGCCCCTCATACTAATAGATACACGCATGTATGTATGGGCTATACCGCACTCGATTAACGAACACTGTGAATATCTTGCTGTGCCCGGACATTATTGGGATCTCAACCCATCTTGGTAGCTGGTCCGCAGATGTGAAATACGCCGCTACCCAGTTCAGCTCGTTTTATCAATTATGTGATTCAGCCAGGTCTAAACCAAAGAGTCACCTCTTTCAACCTGCATACCCATCGTAGCCTGGTTTATGATTTCCCTGAGCTATTTGGGTTTCGCCAAGGCCAAGGCTTCTCCAATAGATCATGATTTGATTTTTTATTGGAATTTCACTTGAAGCGATCACAGTGGCGTCACTAGGGTTGGTGTCATCCAGTGCGGTAACTCATGTTGTCACCCTATGGACCTCCTCCTTGACCAGACCATACAGAATCCTTGGTAACGTTTTAGTACGAATGTTACTTGTTAATCGAATGGAGCGCATTAGACGGCAGTGGCGTCGCCAGAGCTTCAAGGTTGGGGGGCAAGGCATAGGAGGACAGGCAAATGAGCGTCCGAAGGACGATCGCTGAGGCGCGAAGCGCCGAGCAGAGGAGGGGTTTGGGGAGGGGATGTGCCCCCTCCCCACTTGAAATTTTTTTGAATTTTCATACTGTAATGGTAGCATTTTAAGCTGTCATAGGAACAAAATTGTTCTATTATTTCAGCGCTGATAGGAGCCAACTGTGACTCGTAGCTAAATGTAAAATGTTCGCGTTTTCATATATAGTGACCGTATACGGCCTCGACCCTGCTCATTTTTCAATGAATTGATTGGGTTACATCCTTCATCACCGCTCGCCCGTTCGAATGGACGCCACACCATTTAAGGTCCCCGTGCAAGGACCGAGGTTTAAGATGTAGTTTGAACCGTATTTGAGTTTGACTACAGATAATATTAGCAATCCCGACATTTATTGAAATTAATACAAAAACTAGAAAAAACGTTCAATATCCAAGAACGCCACAAGCCTTAGGTAAACAGATTACTGACCAGACACAATTAGCAGACATAGTTTACAAATGGTGTAAAAACCAAGCAAGAAGGATTCAACTACCGAATCGGGAAGCCAAGCAGTGCTGGTGCAGTTTTACTGGTGAACAATCGACAATAGAAACAGAACGCCGACTGCTTTAAACGACTTTACTCGGGGTTAAAGAGGGTGGGAATGCGCGGGAACGGCCTCCCACTGCTCTCGAGAATTGGCGGGCGAGGGAGTATTAATTCATAGATATTTTTATTCCCTTGTCTTAAAACCAAGATAGTGTGAATCAGTTTGCTATGTTTTGTCTCTGTATATATGTAGCTTATCTATTTCACAACAGGTACTATACCCACACACGCCACATACATTATACATACATACATACATACATACATACGCACGCACAAACTGATGCTTGCTTTTGTGTGCACCCGTTGAGCGAGAATGATCTGACTGCATCCCTGCAGATGTCGCTCAAAGAGGCAGGCATACTAATAATTTCCACATGTTGTCTTGGACATCCTGTTGGAATGCAGCTGTGTGACTGGTGTAAATAGGTCACCCCATCATGACTCATCACTGCGAATAGGAGAGATAGACAACATTGGACTTTTCCCTATTCGTCTGTATATTTTGTGTAAAGCACAATCCGTCCGTCACCTGTTGATTAGTGATTAGTCTTTGAAATGAAAACAAACTTTGGAAGAGGACCTTTAATGTAAAATTTCAAACCACACACCACATAGGGTACCCCCTAAAAAACTCACCGGATTTGCACGAATCCCAGGACCCAGCCTGACCAGGTTGGGGGGCAGCTGCCCCCCCTTGCCCCCCGTGGCGACGCTAATGTTAGACGGTTAAACAAGTAAATCAGCAAAGAGGTTCACCTTCAGGTAAATTGATGCAGTACATGTAAGCTGGGCTTACGAAAAATGTTTTTGTTGCTACATGTTATTGTTAACTAAAAATAAAAAATTTCTGGTGACACTCTGCAAATTTGTTTAGACAGTCAATTTGTCATTTTGGTGTCACCCACTGAAGGTGTCACTCGGTTCGACCCGTACCCCTCGCACCCTCCCGATGTGGTGTGCAGTGTTTAATCTACTCCCCTTGCTGTCGGGGGAATCGAGGGTTCTCGGGGTATCCCAGATATTTTAAAAGTTGACACGACCCGGCAATTTTCTCGACGGGGGGGTAGTAACAAGAGTTTTCCAAGACTTTTCGACGAGGTAGTAACGAGAGTTTTCCCAAGAGTTTTCGAGGGGGTAGTAACGAGAGGTTTCAAGAAAAATTGGGGGTAGACCATAAATCCTGGGGAATTATCCCTAAATTTCACAGTTTCTGTACAAAATTACATGTCTTTCATTTTTCCGGGGAACTCGATCCTGGGGGGGGAACTTCCCCAAGAGACGTCTAGATTAAAAACACTGTGTGGTGTGATATGATGTGCAGTGATATGATATGCAATCGTGATCGTAATTCAAATTTATATAGCGTCATTTTAAGAGAACCTCAATGGCGCTGATGTGATGTAATAGTAAAGAGTGGCATACGGGTTTGGTATGACGTATACATGTAATGACGTGACGGATACAAACATATAATATTATATGCGTACATGCATGCATGTCATTCGAACGTAAGTAGCCTACATATCGTGATGAACGTGCTTTTACCACCTGCGTCAGGCATAGGTTGTACGCTAGTTGTTTACACATCTGCTTTTCTCAGTTTCACCCATTCCTATCCGCAGTTTACTTCCTTTTTCAGCGGAGGAAGACCTGGTTGGTACAACATCTGGAGTAACCCAGCACAGCACAGAAGCTTCACTGTCCGACTTCATCTAATGAGCTGTCTAGTGGCCAACGGGATGATGCTCTTGCTCCTTCTCTGCCTCTTTCTGCATGCGCTAGAAAACCACTTGTTTGATCGTGGTTTTGTATGGCCAGGTCGATAGAGCTTAGGATGAATTGCTTTGGAGAGACGCCATTATTATGGGATTACATTTGCAATCATTATGTCGCACCTGTTTAGAATAATATAATATGTACGTTGCGTTCTGTAATGTTTTAAAAGGCGTAAATCCATCCATCCATCCATCCATCCATTCATCCATCCATTGATCCCTCCATCCATCCATCCATCCATCCATCCATCCATCCATCGATCCATCCATCCACTGATCCCTCCATCTATCCGTGCATCCATCCATTCATTAATCCATTCATTCATTCATCCATCCATCCATCTATCCATCCATCCATCTCTACATCCATACATCCATCCAACCATTCATCCATTCTTTCATCCATCCATCCATTCGTCCATTCATTCATCCATCCATCCACGCACCTTTCTAGAGTCAACTCCAGCGAATTGCCAGCATCGATGATCCTCTGTTGTGCCTCCTTATGCCTCAATAGATCCGCAGGCGTCGGCCCTATTCGCGTAATGGTATCGCCCGTCTCTAGGCCACAGCGAGCAGCCAAACTTCCGGGCGTGACCTAAAACAGGGGTGACAGTGTGGTATAGGAAACAGCCTGAACAACCAAACGCATCATCGCTGTTCGACATCGCTAGGTATGCACGGATTCCTCTAAATCGGGCGCAGGCAGTGTAGCACTATTTTTGGCCCGACCTGTAGCGGCGCCTCTAATCTCGGAAATTCTGCAGACTGCCTACGCAAAGTACAGGCTGGGCGATAAAACAGTATAGCTCCCGAGCATAACCTCAGCTCGTGCAGAGAACAGGCGGTTTGTAGGGCAAAAGACCGTTACTAATAATGCGATTCGTTTAGCGATGCACGTTTAGCACCAGATATCAACACTGCATCAAAATACATGTGCAGGTGGAAAGGCATGCACTGTGGATATTAGTGCAATTAGAGGCAATGAGGGGCTCCATAAAAATTTCTCTTATGAGCGATGTTTACCGCAAATGATAAAGCGTGACCTGAGTGCAAAGCACTTGAATGAATGCCAGACTGTTTTATGTCTGGCCACATTCTCCTTCACTCAGGAATCGAATGTTGTTAAACTGGAACTGCCACCACTTCTGATTAATTATGATATAATATAACCCAATCCAATGCCATAAAATGTAAATGTAAACCGTTTTCGTATAGAGACCGTATGGCTTTGACCCTGATCATTTTTCAATCGATAAAGTCAAATACTATTATGATTTCACCTGATCGAATATAGTTTAGTCTACTTTATTCTAGTCTACTCTATTCTAGTCTAATCCATTCTAGTATAGTTGAGTAAAGTCAAACGTATTATAATCTAATCCAATATTGTAAAGTAATTGAATTGAATCCAATTTTATCTGAATTAATATCCACGCTTAATCTACACCTTAAACTAATCCAATTTAATACAGTCCAGGTTAATCAAATTATAATCCAATCGAATCCAGATACTTTTATAGCTCCATTAGATAATCCAAGAAGCATCCGTCGATGACTACAGTCCGGATTGAGGTCAGGTCAGGTCAAGCCAGGTCATGTCAAGTCAGGTCAAATCCAGAAGACATTCTCACTAAACAACGGGACTGGGATGAAGGCTATTCCTGTATCTGCATAACTTAGTCCCATTGTCTGATTGGGTGAAATGAGTGACTACACCTCTTATTTTTAATTCAACGTTTCCCAGGAGGTGGGAATATTGTCAACGCGTTAGTTATTTACTCTGCGACCAGTGTTCGAATCCAGGCCCCTTATGAGACACCAACATAGATAACATTTTCGAACATTCACCTTTATCATCATCATCGTCGTCGTAATTATCGGCATGACAGCAGTGTAATCAGTTTTGACGTCATCGTCATCATCATCATAGGCAGCAGCAGCAGCAGCAACAGCAACTACAGCCACTTCTATACAGTAACTACATCAACTGCTGTAATAGTATGTCCACATACATACATACATACACACACACATACATACACACATACACACACATGCATACACCAATACATACATAGATACATACATACATACATACATACATACATACATACAGTGGCCGATTGGTTAGAGCTCTTGGCCTGTAACACGGAGAACACGGGTTCTATCCTCCGCTCAGGCGGTTAATTACTGTGTAGGGACCTTGAGCAAGTCCTTCACTCACAATTGCTCAGCGCCATATCGATGTTCTGTGGCATGATCGTGTGTGCACTTCTGAACTTTGGAAGAGGGGCAATATCAAAAACAGTTGCATTGCATTACATACATACATACATACATACATACAAACATGCATGCATGCTTGCATGCATACATACACACATATGAAGGCTTGCCTTTGGGAAACTTACAGCACCTTTTGTTAGAGGACATTTTGATGTTCAGAACCTTGAACACCGTCTCAAAATAGTCTTCGTGATGGAAGTTAATAAACTAGTGCTAGGATTTCTTTTGCAGTACATTACATCACATAAACTCACATCACATTACTGTGTCTTACAGGATTTCTTATACAATAGAGTACATGTAGATGACATTCGAACGTCTTACCCTTTGGATCGTGAGGGGGGTTCCAAAATCCTTTCCTCCAATCAGTCGAAACCCCCATGACGTCGAACTGTCCGTCCGGTCGAGCTTGGCACTGAGCTTGAGTAGGGGCATCTTTCCGGCCCTTACGTCGGCCACCGATCGAACGAGAAGACGGACGTTTAACTCCCTCGAAGTCTACCTACCTACACCCGAACAGTCCGACCGTGCCTTAACCAACGAACGGGAGATTAGATGATGGTCGTATCGACGCCACTGCCTATTGCTCTCTGTACACAGCGAACGCATGCAGCAGCCTACTTGACTTGCGTATGGGGGCCATAGACGGCTCCGGCCCGACAGATCCTGGAGCCCAAGGCGGGAGGGTTGGAGGGAGGAAGGAGGTGAACGACATGGAGGACGAACTGTAGGAGGAGGCGGAGGAGGAGGAGGAGGAGGATCAGGAAAAGGAGTTAGAGGGAGAAGAGGATTAGGATGGTCAGGTGGATGGTAGAGAATTAGGATGAGATGGAGAAGATTAAGGTAGAGAGGAGTAGGATTTGAGAAGGAATGAGGAAAGAGACGGAGAAGAACAAGGAGTTCGATTATGGTTGAGATGAGGACCAGGAAAACAGAGGAGTTGATGGAGGACGAGCAAAAGGAGAAGGTGGAGAAGAAAAAACAGGTGGATACGTTGATTGACTCATTTGTTCTTCTTAAATACTTTTTGTTTCCTCATATATTTGTTTCTTTTTCTTTCTCTATTTGTTTATTTATTTGTTATTTATTTCCTCGCCTTTCTTGCAATCTAATGCAATAAGACATTCGTATAGTGCCATTCAGGCAGCTCCCAAAAGCACTGCTTTCCTGTATAGTTGTTTGAATGGCTACATCACTACGGTTCTGCTGGTATTGCTGTAACAACTCTTGCCCCACTATTAGGCCTACTATTCCCGCAGATCCCGCTACTGTTACTCTTCATGGTATTATTAAACTTCCAGTTATTATTAATATTGTAATTGTTACAATAGCCCTCAACGGTACCATATGCGAAGACTATATCCATTCCAGAACAACGTTCCCCTATTGTTTTGCAATCCCCAGAGATCATGTGTACCACGGGAAATAATAATACTATATGCTGGATACTTTATACTGGCTCCCTACCCGGCAGCGCATTGAGTACTGGATCGCTGCCTTGATGCGGCGATGTTAGCTGGGTCTCGCCCCAGACTATCTGCAGCGAAAGCTTTATTGCCCCTCGGGTATTCCAGGTCGCCGTGCTGGAGTCGGGAGCGCCTCTTGAATGGACGCTATATGAATTTATGAATGGATGAATGAATGAATGAATGAATGAATGATGATGACGTTGCTGCTGATTATTGTTATTGTTATTACTATTATTTTTTGGCCCCGAGGTATGCAGGATCCCTCAGGGACTTCAATATTATCTATTGTAGAAAATATTATTAGTATTATTTTTTATAATTATCATTATTATTCTATTATTATTTATTGTAATTGTTGGTAAGTACTACTTGTATCATATTAGTTAAGAAATACATGTAACGATCTTTTGTTGATTGGAAATATGGCCAGGCTTAAATCTTTTTATATGGCTAATTCTGCACTCTTCTTGTGAATGCTGCTGAAGTAAGTCCAATAAACACCGCTAAGCTTCCTAAAGGTAAGCAGAAATGTTTGTTCAGCTGAATTATTCGAGGCAGCGCATTTATTTAAAGGAAGATGTTCCAACTTCCAAGAGGAAGGACCGATGCAGGAGAAATCCCGATGAACTCGAAATGGTTTGTAGAAGCGAGGAGGCTGTAAATATCCACGGACGGGAGAGCATTGTGATCAGGCTAACACAAAACTGGAACACAGCGTTCTTTGATGTATGCTGGAGCAATGCCGACGAATACAGGGCCTCTCATTATGATTATCTTGCATTCATTCCTCCATGGGATGCCAGTACGAACTGGCGCAACTACTATATAAACAGCTTCTGCAAAGCGAAATAGCATGATCAACCATTGATAATCCACCTTCCAGTAGCACTTCCAAGCTACGAACAGTGAATTGCGTACTTCAATCAGGGAATTCTGAGGCTAGTGTTTCTTCATCGATCTTTGATGGTGTCCATCCATAATTCCATATGCATTCCGTTTGGCCCTGGTTCAATCGAAGCCGAAGTTACAACATTCCACGCATGTAGGCCTACTTCCGAAACAATGGTATAGTTGTAGTGCAGGCATATACACATAGGCGCAACCACCCTATGGGACCCGCGGGACGCGTCCCCCCAACTTTCGAAAAGCTTGGGACCGTCCCCCCCCGCAACTTTTGAAAATTTTGAGATAAACAAGAGCCCAAAATGCACTCCATTTGGTATCAAATGATCAAAATTCCGTTGGCTTCTGGGGCGGAGCCCCAGACCCCGATGGGGAGCTTACGACGCTCCCCCATACCCCTAGTCGTTAGGGGCTTCTTGCCTTCGGCAATCGCAGCTTCGCGCCTTCGGCGCTCGCAATTCCCCCCCCCATTCAGACATTCCAGTAGGTCCCCCCCAAATTCTGGACCGTGGTTGCGCCCCTGCATATACATGAATCAGACTTCTTTTGCTTGAACTTAAACTACCATTAATGCTCCCCACTTTATTTTACCTTGTCTTGGGGTAAAATAAGGCGAAACTCACCATACATAACCTTACCTTATCTTGGCCTTAACTGAAATTTGTGAAATATTATTATGTTTTATTTTTTATAAATTAGTACTAGTAATCTGTTTTAACCACTGCATTAATTTTTGAGCGTCATCGCCACTATATACCAGATACATTCGTTTGCAGCTGAATCGTTAGGGGGCGATAGTGAGACAGAGAAGAGACTTCACAGTAATTCTCTAGTAAGGGGACAACTTAACCTGCGGGATAGTCAAGTGGTGAGTGTGTTGGGCTGTCAACACAGACGTCGGGGTTAAATCCCCAACAAGGCAGAAGATGTTCCAAGAGTTCTTCTCCACATGTCTCCTCTAGCGAACAACGGCATATGATGTGAGTACACTGACTGCAAATTCTTGGTGTGAAGATCAAACGGTGAAGGGGAAGGTCTTTCGGCTGGGGCGCAAACACGACAACAGCAATTCAACGACTGAACGGGTAACACGGCTCGACAAAGAACTACTGATTTCATATGAAGAGACCCTGGTATTCGATCCCTAGACACACAGACTAAAGGCAAAGGCATCATCGCCAGTTGGCCAGAATGCGCCATTTCGAGCGGCTGCAGTGTGTACCAGGAGAATACATTGTGACAATCTGATAAAAGTTTCATCAAATATGACGAGATTATTTCGGCCCAGAATTCGCCCGTAAGGAATGATTGATTCCAGTGGGA
Source organism: Aporrectodea caliginosa (assembly GCA_020284085.1). Lineage (NCBI taxonomy): Eukaryota > Metazoa > Annelida > Clitellata > Crassiclitellata > Lumbricidae > Aporrectodea > Aporrectodea caliginosa. The sequence goes on from JACEVL010000082.1 coordinate 1,033,138, forward strand.
AGGGATTCGGTGGATGGAGGATCAGGCATGGTTCCAGTGGGAAGGGCAGGGATTCGGTGGATGGAAGATCAGACATGGGAACAAGGGAAGAAAAATGGGATGCAACGCAATGCAGTGCAATTCAAAGCAAGCACGTGCATAATGCAATGCATAAGAGATCATATAATGCAACGTTGTTTACTGATGAAATATAGCATCACAGATGGATAGGCCTATACCACCGGCCCTTTTATCTTCTATGTATATAAATAATTATTTTATTCGTTTCAAATGTTTCTTATTAGATAGTTGTCTATTTATTTAAATCTACTGTTTAGAAGGCCAAAACTGTGCGATAGCAGTAAACTCGCCAATATCACTGTCACAACAGATGCAAAATATATATATATATATATATATATATATATATATATATATATATATATATATATATATTATTATTCATTCATTCATTCATTCATATTTTTACAGACGCCATATTATTTGTAGACATCTGGGTCACAATGTTCGCGCATTTTACCAGGAACTACGTCCATTCAAACATTCTGGCCACATTTACTAAATCATCAGACCTGCTAACTTGCACACGGCTCGAAGGAAAGACGTTACATAAATATTGGGCTATAATATCAATTATGGAATTTTTATGGTGCAAATCTCTGATGTCAAGGCATGAATCATGTGATTTAATCTGTTGCTTTAATAGCTCTTCAAACGGCGCTATATAAATAATCACATACATTAATACATAAATATATGCACACATAAATACATATACAGACATACATCGTAAATACATACATATACACATATATATACATACATACAGACGTGCATACATATAGGTCTAATATTATACATACTTACATAAATACGCAAATACGTGTAGCCTACATAGGCATTATTTATGTACCTATAATATACATACATATAGAATTATAGATGCACAGATACATGCATGCAAAATCATACACAGATTCGAGCATATATATACACATGCACACCTTATAACGAATGCATATACATACATCTACATTATGACTACATATACATTATTTTATATGCACACACATACACGCACACATGAAACACAGTTACACCAACATTCATACATAGGCCTACATTAATTTTCATATTATACTGGTTCAGAGCAGCAGACGCGAACGCGCGCACTTGGTGTTGCAAGGCCAGCATCCATCCAGTCAGCAGGTGGAGCGTCAGTTACTTTACATTACGTCATAACCTCGTGTGGTTTCATAGCAAACAATTGTTTTCGTCGTCTGAGGACAGTTCGGCTGTTTCGCTGCAGCTGCCGCACAAACTGTGACCATCGACGTTTGACCATTCGCCCTCGGAGCTGTCCACCTCTTCGTCTGACCATTCTGAGAAAAATGACCAACATTTAAATGATGATGATGATGATGATGATGATGATGATGATGATGATGATGATGATGATGATGATGATGATGATGATGATGATGATGATGATGATGATGATGATGATGATGGGATTACACTTACCTCATAAAAAATATCAATATTATTATTATTTCGATAATTGTCTTGTTACTACCATTATCACAATGACCATCACGACCATCATGATCACCATAATCATCATCATCATGATCATCATCACAATCATCACAATCATCATCATCATCATCATCGTCACAATCATCATCGTCACAATCATCACAATCATCGTCATCATTATCGTCATCATCACAATCATCACAATCATCACAATCATCATCATCATCATCATCATCATCACAATCATCACAATCATCGTCATCATCATCATTATCGTCGTCATCATCATCATCATCATCATCATCATCACAATTATCATCATCATAATCAGCAGCATTAACATTACTGATACTGACCTAGGTGACTGTTAGTTACCTTTTTGCAGATGATAACACTTAATTTATCTTTGTGCGGTTCATATCTCAAAGTCTCACCTAAGTCACTGTCGGACGCAATATCCGCCGAACTGCCATCATCTGTATCTTCAACCGCATCCTCCTCTTTGTCCTCCTCTGACTGGCTCTTGTCTTCCTCACCCTCCTCTTCCTCTTCTTCCTCTTGCTCCTCATCATCTTCATTCTCCTTCTCTTCCTGGCCCAGCTGCTGGTAGCCCCTCATCGCTCCTCCTCCTCCTCCGGTTGCACAGGCTGCTGACGAAGATTTGGCACCTGACAATGAAGAAAATTCCATAGTATTTGATAGTTTCAATTAATTGGTTTTATATAGCTCCCAGAGATAGGTAACTAATCGATTAGATTCTAATCGATTAGTCAATCGATTAGACAAACAGCTAATTCTAATTCTAATCGATTAGCTACAAGATTTCGATAATTCTAATCCCAATTGATTAGCAAATTTCAGCAGCTAATTCCAGTTGTAACCGATTAGCAAGTTTTCAGTCGATGACGCTACGCAAGTTTTTATCTGTCAGTCTGTAGATATATCTGTTAAGCTATATGTTCATGTTTCAATGTTTATATGCGCTTATTCGTGTGTATGTCTGTCTATGTCAACGTGTGCCCATGCGCTAGAGGTCTTTTGTGCCTGTCAATGTTTGTGTGTGGGTGCGTATCTGTCAATGTGTCGTTAAGAATGTTTATGTTTATGTCTCAGTGCGCGCCTCCTTTAATGTCTATTTTTCTTAATGTCTCTTTGTTTAGGTCAGTGTATGTTGGCTTTCGTCTGCTTTAATGCGTTAGTGTGTGTGTGTGTGTGTGTGTGCGTGTGTGTGTGTGTGTGTGTGTGTGTGTGTGTGTGTGTGTGTGTGTGTGTGTGTGTGTGTGTGTGTCAATATATTTTTTTAAACTGTGTGTCTAAGTGTTTGTCTGTCTATGTGTTAGTGTGTGTCCACGTGTTTGCTGGCTGAAGGCTATGTTATATGTGCCAGTGTGACAAAGTAGTTGTTTGTTCATGTGTCACTGTCTTTCCTTGTTCATGTATTTGTCTGTGTATCTGGGTGTGTCTGCGTGTTTATGCGTCAATTATAGTTTACTCGGTGGCACGCTGGGTCCACTGTTACCCAACGACTGCGGGTTCGCGCCTGCTGAGTGGCCTGCTACGTATAACGACTGAGAGCAGGTTGTTTGTGCGCATTTTTCTTTCGCCTTATAAATTCAGATTACTGCGCTTCAGACATTCCAATATAAGTGCAGTGAATGAAAAAATAAATAATAAATGAAACAGAAAAGAGGTTAATCAAAGAGTAAATCAATCAGAGTCAATCAGTGTGCATCCATGTAGTCGTCTGGTTGTCCTCTCGTCTATGCCTCGATGCCTGTGTGTTTACGCCTTTCTACTCCATTAGATGCGGTTTCTTTTCATTAGAACGTAATTACGTCACATATACACTCCAAATGACGTCTTAATATGCATAGTCTGTTCCTTCTTCCACCACCTGCCACTTTGCCTCAGGTCTCCGTTCCATCAGCGTTCCGCGGTTCATTCCAGGACGGAACCATTTGGCGGAACATGCGCCAAAGTAATTTTTCGCCGTTATTGATCGAATTTTCGCCTGCCGCGCCGAGAAATCAGACGTGGCCACGCCTCGCTGCCTGTTACAGTCCGATGAACTCGCGCGAATTACCTCGAATGCGATTGCGATCGGAGTGGGCGAGCGGGGACGGTGTTCGTACTGTGGCTGCGGAGCTTCGTTTGACGGTTGAGTGGGTCCGAGGTGGAATTAGTGTTCATGGTCCGTCACCTGGAATTGGATTGCGGGATTAAGGAAGGTGGAGTGGCTGCAGGGCCGGATGCAGTGGTTGTTTATCTTCTGCGAAGAAAAATTTAAGGACCTACAGAATGGCAGGAAGTCAGTGTCTGGACGCATAGCACGTGTGCATTGGTCTACTTATAGTGAAATGTAATTAAATCAAGTTTAATCTTATTTAATCTGGTTCAGATCTAATCTGCTATATAATCTAATCTAATCTAATCTAATCCAATCCCATCTCTATGCCCGTGTCTTTGTCTATCTGTTTCTGTCCCTTTGTCTATTATCTCTTTGTATCTGTATCTGGTATCTGTAACTGTCCTGTTTCTCTAAGTATCCTATTTATTGCCTTATCTTTTTCTGCCCTGGTTCCTGATAATCAATCTCTTGCCTTTTTATATTATAGTTTCCTGGCTCTGTGCTTTGTCTCTGCCAATCTGTTCTTTGTCTCTCTTTTTATCCGTATTCTGCCTCCCTCTGTCCCTCCCTCTATGTCTCTCCTTCCTTCAGTCCATCTGCTTCTGTTTCCTGTGGCTTGGCCGTTCAGCCTCAGAACCACTTCGCAATAATTTAATCCACTGCACGTGGCGCCCAGTTTTACGACCATTATTCGGCCATCGATGGACCACTGACCACTAAGCACTGACCATGTGCACTAAGCACTGACCACGAACCCCACAGGGAGCAACGGGCGACTACAAAAGGATGTTGGATATATATATATATATATATATATATATATATATATATATATATATACATGTATATTATATTTTATATATATGCATAGGACAGACAGATGGACACACGTATATTCGGAGACTATAAGATTTCTTACTTGTCTGTCTGTCTGTCTGTCTGTCTGTCTGTCTGTCTGTCTGTCTCTTTGGCCGTCTGTCTTATAAAGCTTCATGACCTTTTATTCGATGTCTCTCAATCGTAATGTCATTAGTGTGCGGTTCTTTCTTTCTTCCTTTTTCCTTTCTTTCTTTCCTCTTCCTCTTCTTCTGCTTCTCCTCCCTCCTCCTCTTCTTCCACCTCTTCCCTCCCTCCTGCCCTCCACTCTCCCTCTCTGTCTCTGTCTCTCTCCCCCTCCCTCCTCTCTCTCTCTCTCTCTCTCTCTCTCTCTCTCTCTCTCTCTCTCTCTCTCTCTCTCTCTCTCTCTCTCTTTCTCCTCCCTGCATCAAACCCTGTTGTGTCGAGAATCGAAGCCCACCACGGTCGCTGGATATAGTCCAACGTCCTCATCCACTCAACCGATCTAGCGTGCTTTAATAGTAGCTCGGAGCTATAAAATAACTCCAATTATTACAGTATATATAGTTACGTTACATTTGACGCAAGCCTTCTATACAGCTTCAGTCATCGAGTTATTTCCGTTTCTTAGTTCAACCAGTGGCGGCGCTACCCTGGGTCGCGGTAGGTCATTTGACCTGCCTATTTTGCTCTTGACCTGCCCTATGACCTGCCTACTTACTACCTACTGCTGCATAAAATTATTTGGAATTTTTAATATCTTCTTTACATATAAAACATCAACATCTGTTCCATAAGATCACTTGCGCAATAATTATTATATCTAAACGACTTTTTACGTTTTATCTAGTATGCCAATATAAGTCTATGTTGCAAACTATAAAACTGATATGCTTAAGTATTCTTTGCCGCCGTTGCTTCGGTGCGTCAAACTCAAACATTATTTTTTTACCTGCTGAATAACTCCCATGACCCTGACGCGACCTGCTGAAAGTGTATATAGCTGGCGCCGCCACTGAGCACAATGTTTGATTTACATAACGCTACTTGAGAAAAGAATCACAAGTAGACGAGATGGGAGATCGGGAGAGAATTTATAACGGTTCCATGCAGATGAGGCTGAAGGCTAAGCCTGATGTAACCGCGGAATTAACGTGTCTGGCCTGCTCGTTTCAGACTTACGTTCTACTGTATACGTAAAACACAAAATTAGTCTGTCGGGCCTTCTGCGTCGAGCGAAAGCAATCTCTACGCAAGCACCACTGACTGATATATACATATACACTCATGTGCGACACATACACATATAAATATACACCGGTATATAGATACATATATATATATACATGCATATATGTATATATAATTATATACCTATATATATTATGCATATTGAGTCAGCAAGTTTTAAGAGTGCTTGTACTGGAAATTTAGGAAAACCCACGATTGTGCAATAGTGATAAGTCATAGATCGGTCTAAAAACCCAGTCTAACTAGGCTGATGACTTAGCGGGAAAGGACCTACAAAAGGCGGACGCAAATGCATTGTTAGAGATCGCCAAGGATGCAGGTTGCCTGTCGTGTGCTCATTTGAAAGTTTGAGTTGCAAACATCGTTGATGATATGTACCTTTTGCATCCTATGATCATGATCATTCGAGTACTGCTCTGAGCGAACTGTTCGTTTCAAATATTACGCAATAGAAAATCCAGTACTGTATTTACTCGACTTAACGCTACAGATGGAGTTGACGGTGATCGATTGACAACTTCAAAAGGCGTCGAAGCATCATACACATTATAAATAAATTATTTCATACATACAAACATACATACATACAAACATACATACATACATACATACATACATACATACATACATACATACATACGTACATACGTACATACATACATACATACATACATACAGATATGTGTGAGTCCCCATTCGACCCCTTCGTTCTATTCCATACATCCATCCGACCGTCCCTCCATTCATCCATCCACCCACCCATCCTTCCTTCTAGCCAACCATCCATCCATTGTTCACTTCATTCCTCCTTCATTTACAGACCCTTCATTCTTCCCTCTATGTGCTCAAAGACATCTGCATAAATTTAGCATCTAAAATAGGCAGGCTACAGCGACTGACGAAGTCTGCTATAGATGGGTGTCGGCTGATCTAGGAGGATGGCTGACCGTGATAAGACTGCAATTATATTCCAGTCTGTGTGTCCGTAAAGCAGTCCACTTAGAACACTTACATGTACATTTCAGTGCAAAAGTTCTTGTCTGCTGCAGTTTACAAGTGGAATTACTCTGCTAACATATGGATTTTCATAGCTATTTTCCTCAAATTACTGATATTTGCGAGTTTACGGTTTCGATTCTCTACAGTTTCTAGTGAATTATGCATGTATTTATTACTGTGTTTCAATCTGGGTTATCTTCAATACTCTGTTTCACTGGTGCTTACTATCCTACTACATGAAACAGAGCAGTGATGTATAGGCCTAAGCGTTCAAGATTAGGCTGTTAGTGTGGATATCAAGACTGCGGAGATATTAGGGATGATGGAGAATAGATAACATTCCATTTCTTTCCAATTCTCAAACCTGAAATGTGTGGGAAACGATTTCGAGCTACACGTGACTGGAATTTCTAAGAGAATGTGCCATCTTCCTGCAAAACTTGAAGATTATAGAAGAAACCTGGGTTAACTCGTGAAACATTCTTACGACTACATCATGATAATTATATGTTTGGATCTAGAAGATTGTGCTATCTGCGGGGCCATTTTGGATTTCACTATAATATTCTCCTTGGTCACCTACAATATACGATAACAAACGATATAACTGTATTTGATATCGCCCTCTTTCCAAAGTCCAGAAGTGCACACGCTAGGCCTACCTAAAGATGACAAAAACTATATTCCACGAATTCTCTATAGAAAATAACATCCTATGATACCCTAACATTGATAGTAACTAATACATTAGTCTATTACTCCTCTTTTTCATAACCTGTACTTGGTTGCGGTCTGACAACCTGTTTTCTTATTAAACGAATATATAAAAAAAAACAATACAGTAGAGCATCGATGGCTTTGCTCAACTGTGCATGAAGTACTTGTTCCATGTCCATACACGGTGACCGCCTGAGCGGAGGCTCGAGTCGCTCGACCCCCGTATACCCTCCGTGTTAGAGGCCGGGCTCTCTATCCACTCGGCTACTCTGCCCCACCTATAATCGAGTGTCGATTCGGTTGGCTTCGCCGGTTGTCTGACGGCATTTATTACATCTTCGCGAGACAAGTGGTTGAAGAAAACAGAAAAAAGTCCTGTCTGGTGTCTCCTCAAGTATTCCGGCTTCTCTCCGGACGAGATTGATGATGTGATTAAGTCTGACGCATCAAGGATGCAGAAGATGGCTCAGCTGATTCAGTGGCTGCGTGGAGGTGGCCATCTGTCGGTGATGCTAATGTCATCTTCTACGTCAGTGGTGCCTTGGCCAGGTCAGTGGTTCGAACCACGATAAGTGAACACCCCGTAAACTGCTTTATTGCCCTATGATATAGACCTCTATCTACTAAATGTAAATGTAACTGTAAATCTTCGAAATTTCTCTGCACCACACAAAAGCCGCGTGAGAGAGACCAGTGTATTAACCGGCGCTATATAAATCCCGTCCGCCATAGCCAGGTTGTTTTGTCCGTTCCAGGTCAGAATCCGTGGAGGTCAAGTCGAAGAGACAGCATGGTGTTACGGGTTGTCTTATGTAGTCGTTCTAACGTTTAAGTATATCTAATACATCTCTGTGTCTGTTCCATGGTCAATTGTTTCTGTCTAAGACATCAATTCAATACATGATTTATGGCTTGGTAATTCTGAAGCACTTTGAAATGATTGGGCCAGAACTGTCCAGACCATAACTATCAGCGTGACTGTCCATTATAAGTGCAATTTATACAGATGTCTATTTCTCCCTTCTTCCTAACCTACGTCCCTCCCACCACATCGTCAATCTTTCCCGAATCGCTCCATCGCTCTCTGCCTTAGTCTGTCTGTCTGTCTATCTACCTCTATTTACTTACCTACCCATCTCTTTCCCCCCTCTCTGTCTCTCTCTCTGTCTCTCTCTGTCTCTCTCTCTGTCTCTCTCTGTCTCTCTCTCTGTCTCTCTCTGTCTGTCTGTCTGTCTGTCTGTCTCTCTCTTTCTCTCTCTCAGCTCGTTTATGTCCTCCCAGTAGTTTTTGTACTCCCATATACCTCCTCTCCTTCGCCCCCACAATTAGGCTAATAGCCACCGATATATTTCGCCCAGTGTCTGGCCTGCTATCTATACTTGTGCTTTCGTTTCTCTGTCTCTCTGCAGGGACGTCACTTGGGGTAAATGCCCCTCTGAAGCAACTATTTATATGTATATCATTGCATTGGATGAAACAATTTATCTTTATGCATCACTAGGAGTCTATAGGACAGCAGAAAATCAAACATAGTAAGAAATAAATCAGAATAAGAAGAAAACATGTTAACCACAGTTTTGCACATGTAAACTAAATTCAAAACTTAAGAAGCTGGCCAAGTTTTGCTCCTTGAAGATTCCCTCCCCCCTGAAAAAACATTCAAACTCCGTGGTTTCGACCTGCATTAGACAGGCGCCATGTAGCCTAACTGTCCAGCTACATTACGGCTATACATAATTATCACCCGACAATCTCAGGAACATAACACTATAATTATTATACTTGTAATACACCACATAATATAAATTATATATAGATATTCAGGATTCTATATGTCTAATCTAATGAATTCTAAATCACCGTTGCTGTACTATCACATGTAGCCAATGTATATATCTTGAATAATCAGATGAATATGCAAACTGTATATACTCACATAATGTATGCGTATATATATATATGTAATGTATATATAAATATATATAATTATAAGTATATGCATATTCGTGGACAGTGAGATAGTTGTATATATATAACTTTCCATCAAACATATATAGGCAAATGCATATAGCATTATTATATATGAACTATTTGTGTATGTTTGAGCACGCAGTGCTTATCAATTAATCTGCGCGAAGCATTAAATCACACGAAATTGGATTGTTGGCGTCTATACTCTCTTCCTCTGCACCGTTTCTCATATGAATTGTGTAAAAATCGAAACACAACGGCTGATTGTTAATCTACGCTGCTGGCATTATTGTTATTATTATTATTGCCATAGACGTTATGGCGCTCTTTAATTGCAGCCAGTGACTGCATTACAGACGTGTGTAAACTGAACTGGCTTCCAGAACAGTGCAGAAGCTCTGCGGTTCAGTCCAGAAGCGAGGGTTTCTGGATAAGGTGGACTAATAATTAATTAATTCATTCATTCATTCATTACTTGAATTTGTATAGCGCCTCTTCAAGGGAACCACTCAGAGGCGCTACCAACCTCAGCGCGGCCAACTATAGGACCACTTTAAGATGAAAGAAAAATGCTTGAGAAAGGGTAACCTAAAATAAATCTTCACAATACTCTCAGCCCAAATATTTTCGCGAACTCTTCACCATCCAGTCATCCCGCTGTATGGAATACTCGATCATCTACCCATCTCAGTCTTTTCCGACCCCAGTCACTCCTTATCTCAAGTTCTCCAACCGAGCCATATACCCCACTGCTCCTCGACTCTGGAACGATCTACCTCCAGAATTCCGCAAATTTTCGGTTCCTCCGTCAGTATTGTCACTCATCCACCATCATCTGACCCGGGATTCTCTATCTATCACCCCTCAAGATGTCCACTCTAAATTAAGTTCTCGTCTCTTCAAGAATTCCTGCCCTGACTCATATGATCCTTGGCCTTACAATCCTTCACGAACTAACGGAAACCCGGTTCATCATCTCCTCTGCCTCCTCTCTCTGGTCTCTCTGGCTTGGACCTCCATTTGATATCTTTGGAAAATCTCTCTGACTCGATGCAGCGCTCGTGAATAAGCGGGTGCCCTGCGTCTAGCTATTAAGTGACGCTGTAAAAATTTGGTTTACGACTACGATACAGTAAAAGATGTATGGAAGAGATGCATGGCTTAGATGGACTGAAAGAGGAAGGGTTAGTTTAGAAGGATGAACTGACGTTAGTTTAGAAGGAAAGAATGTAGGGCCACGTTGGACTGAAGACATTGCTTCTTCACAATACAATATTGTGCGAAATGTATCACGAGTTGACGGTCTATTGTTGCTGCTGCATGGTCACTCCTTGCAAAGGCGCTATGTTGGAGAACATAGCATCGCCTGTAGTTATTGCACCAGGTTCAGAGGAGAAACATCTGCGTGGCAGACACCCCGACAAAGTTGTTATAAAGGCCCCAATAGGACTATTAAATGCATGTAGACGCGGCTGATGCAGATCTACTAATTTAGACGTCCTTGACCCGGCAGACCGAATATGCAGAGACTGGTGCAGGTCCATTCTAGACCCACGGGACTCTTAGAAAGAAATTGCCTAAGCACCGATATCTCGATTTAAACAGAAGACACCAGATTTAGGAGAAGAGCCCGGGAGCTCCGAATTCTCCATGTATACATATCTCTCCGATACTCTAAAGAAATATAGTTGTGTGTAACAAGTTATCGTTCTCTGAAACTCCGAATGTAATGTATCCTAGCGCAATAAATATAAAGGTCTCAGGAGACTTTAATGGCTAGAGAATTTGCTGGTTTTAATATTTCCTCCGGCTTTGTTTTAAACATTATTTACTTAGCCTAGTTACCAATAAATTATTTATTGCCATTTTCTAATTAAGTAATTAAGTAGGCCTAAGTAAACAAAATGAACTTCTAGAACTCGTGAAGTAAAATCCTACTCCTAATCGCATTTTAAGTGTCCTGTAGCGGTGCATTTGCTCGTATAAAACAGAATTTATTACAGTGTAACTTTAATAAATTAGTAGAATATAATGGTATTCACTGAAAACGCAGTCGTCATTTCTTGTCAATAGCACCAGGTCAGGAGAACGTCTTCCGCCGCAAATATACATCTGTACGCTGTTTGAACTATAGGTGACTGCAACATTACGACGAAATAGCATTGCAGTAGACTCTACTTTACTCTCTATACGTCATAACACTATCGTGACCATCGCAGATGTCGTGATCGCGATTGTTGAAAGGTTGGCTGCCATTTCGTAACGATAATGAACTGCAATTGACATCATTTTCTACGTCATAACATTTTCCTCGTCTGGCAAAAACTGCAATTGACGCCATTCTCTACACGCGACAATACAATCGTCGGCGCAGATCACGCCGGCCGCCATTTTGAATTCACTGGCAGCCGACATAGTGGCGGCGAAAGCCATTATCAAGTCCGTATAACGCTACCGCAGTTCGGGATTTGTGGATTAAAGCGAACTAGTGCGGTAACTGCGTGGCAGCGCATCATTTTCTCCTCTTCAATCTCGTCCGGACAATGGAAAGGCGACATAATCAGGCAGTCGATAGTGGCAGCGAGGTTTTGATTTATGAGTGGATTCCACGAAGGATGTGACAAGTGTATTGCAATGGGTATTAACATACTGTGCTGTCGTATACGGGTGGGCCGATGAATACAGCAAGACAACCATGAGCAATTTTTTTTTACTAAAACGTGTTATAAATGTATTGCGATGAATACGAATATAAAGGTAAGGTAAGACTAGACTGGATAAGGTAAGGTAATGACTCATTTGTTTTACACCTCTTTAAATAGAATTATACTGTGGTGATATAGTTACAGGATATTTCGGCAGAAATGCAAACATGACAACCTCAATCCAGCCTTTACACGACTCTAAAACGAATTGTCAATTTCATAGAACGCACCGGGATTCGAACCTTGGACGGAGGTTAAAGGCAAACCCAGTTTCAGTCTGCCACCGAACAATATCCTTTGAAGGATTCTTCAAAGGTGCTCTTTATGTTTTCAGAGATGGATCTACGCACTGGTAACGGTGCGAAGTGACTTGTAAATTATAGAACAACCAGAAGTTGCCTACTTTTTTGTATTCCCGTTGTCTTCGGCGGCGTTCGTTTTTCCTCACCGGAAGTCTGGGTGACCGGCAAGGTCATTAGGTCACGCACGTTCAAGGGCACCTCGTCACTAGGCACAATGTCGACCCTGACCTTGGGACAGACGCCTCCCTTCTCGAGACGTCGACAGAGCTCAAGTTGGGCGCTGTTCAGTGCAAACCAGTTCCCATCCTTCTCGACGATCTGGATCTTGAGGTGATGTACCTGGACCAGTCCTTCAGCGGAACTTGTCAGTTCAGTCACAGTGCGATCCACTTCCGGTTCCGCTAACCGGAAATCGGTCGATGTCCGGGCGGAAGTGCAGTCCGCATAGATGTGGTGGATTGAAGACGGGGCCATGTACTCGACCCTCGGAACGAAAGCTGATGTGCGCCGGATCATTGCTGCAACACCTCCCTGGAGAATCCTCTTCGCAATGGTTTTCTAGTTGACTTTATGCCTCTGAAACATTGTAATTAAATGTGATGATTTTAATTCTAAAGTATATATAAGTCTGAAAGTGTGTCCTTTATATTTGTCTCACAAAAACAACTCGCGAATGCAACACTAGCGATTTGAAATTTTTACAGAACGTTTTCCCGTGAATTTCTAGCGCAACTCAACTATTTTCAGCTCAAAATGTTGTTTCGATTCTGAGATATGGACATTTTAAGTTCACATATGTTTACATTCAATCGCATTAAAATCACGTCTGCCATTTCTGCTCATGAACCACGTGATACGAAGGCGGGGCTAATTATGCAAATCAAGAGGGAGCAATATAATTATAAGGGTAGAGATAATCCGTGGGAAGCCGGGTACGAAATACGTCTCGTCTATACCTTATATTAAATAGGTTCGATTGAGATCTAACTAACACTTGTACGTTCTGAATAAGGCCCAAATAATTATGATCTAAATAGGTTCCAAAATATGGTCCGAATAAGATTTTTATACGGTCTAAATAAGATAAAAAGAAGAGAAGAACAGAAATCCCCTAAGCAAGCCTGAGAGGCTGCCATGGGTATGGTGTTACCGACTTTATTTTCTTAGCCTCGGCATATGATGGCGGGTGGCAAGTCCTCTATCTCGCCGTCTCATCTTCCCTCCGACAGTGTACTGCAGTCAGTGTACTCAGTATAGCTGAAAGCAGGTGAAGCAGAAACCTCGAAACTAATTTCTTCTCTGGCGGGGATATGATCATATGAACCCCGACCTTTCTGTTGACAGTCTATAGCCGTTATTGATTTGGGGTTACAAGTATTTGAGGTTTTGCAGGTCCTTCACTCACAATTGCTTCGCGCTTCAGATTCAGGTTTGTTATAACCTTGCCTGCATAATAAATGCACTCATGATGATGATGATGATGATGATGATGATGATGATGATGATGATGATGATGATGATGTTGCTGATGATGTTGTTGGTGATGATGATGTTGCTGATGATGTTGATGATGATGTTGTTGGTGATGATGATGTTGTTGGTGGTGGTGATGATGATGATGATGATGATGATGATGATGATGATGATGATGATAACAATGATTTATGATCCAAATAGGCTCATTGCGTATTTGGTCTTGCGAACGCAAATGATTGTAAATATCCTGGTACGGTAGCTTACCTTTTCTGGGCGTGTAGATCAAAACTCTGAAATAGGTCCAAAATCCGAATAAGGTCTTAACGCAGTCCTGTTAAGGTCTGCATGTAGACTCACATGTACATCGAAGGTCTCGAAAGATGATATTCTTCCCTAAATAGAAATCTTAAGCAGATTACAAGAACGGAGAAACGTTGTATGAAGTCTTTTGTTGTGGGTCCGCCTTTTGTATCGCTCTATATGTTTTGTCCGTCGTCCGTTCGTCTGTCTTGGCCTACTGTCCTCGATCATCTGTGGAAGCTGGCCGAGCGCCTCTATTCTTCAATATCTGATCTCACCAGACACTAACGTGACTTGAATGCTTGATCGCTTTCACCCTTCAACTAAAAACCTTGAAGTGTTCAAATATTATAGACTAAAACACCAAAAATGTGACTAAGACTACGTTGTTAGGCATAAATTATCGAGTAATAAAGTATGCTCATTGTATCCTATAACCACGGCCATTACTGCGTACTCCAGACGTCATCAAGTAAAAATGTCTGGCAACGCAGACTGAAGCAAGCGCCAGCAGGCACCAGGTCATTTAGATCTGCCGTGTTAGCCACTTTAGCTGCAGTCTATTTGTCAGGACGTAGCCTACATCCAGGTTTCTACAGTTTATAGTAAACTTAGTGTATTTTAAACAATAGCTACAATAATCAGAAATTATGTTTGAAGACGCAGAAAGCACGACCCTTAGGCCTTAGCGATCTATATCTACATCATAACCCTCTGGTAGCACACTCTACGCAGTGTCTGTATAGTCTGTACTAATAGTAGCAGTAGAACATACGACCCCTAGCGGTCAACAGTGGCCACACTAGCGACCACTCGTCAACAGACACTCGTCTTCTTCCTATCAAGATGAGCTTCCGATCCCACTGGGATGTGTCCATGCAGCCGCCAGCGTCCCAGAGATGCCAGCCATAACAGACTGCGCATGCTCGCAGGCAAATGCCTCGGTTCCTGCGGCTGGTGAGAAAGCATCAGTTGAAGAAGCAGCGCCGGGCAGAGGAGCAGCGGATGATGGGTTGCGGCAGTGTGATTTTCCTTACAGGTTTTATTTTAGTTATAGTTATAGTTATAGTTAATGATTTTTTATTTTAGTTATAGTTATAGTTATAGTTAGTATTATTTTTAGTTATAGTTATAGTTATAGTTAATGGATTTTTATTTTAGTTAATTTTAGTTACTACTTAGTTACAATAATTAAGTCTATAAGCAAAATTGTGCGTATTAACACTCAGGCTACCAAAGGGGGTGGTTGCCACCCCCCCCTAGGTTTTTATGCATAAAAATGTTTCCCGTGTGGAATAAAAATTTTGAAAATTAGGTAGCTGTAGCAGATTCATTGGCGCACATTTTGAGGTAAACATTATGGTGGTAGTCCACGCCATTCAAAAGTTATACCCAATATACCCGAGGCACCAGGGGGTGGATACCACCCCCTAGATTTTGACTATATCTTATCCGTCATTTAATATTAAGAGACACAAATTATACCATTCTATAGAGGGAATGTGGGGCTTCATTTGCATACTTAAATGTTTGTCTTTTGAAAACCGGAAGTGATCAAAATAAATAATAATACCCGTAATATGCGTGAAAAATGGCTGAATGGAAGGACTCCCCCCTTAGTTTTTGTCTGTAGCGTATTCAGTTTTCTTCCCAGAAGAGAAACAAATATACCATTCTTTAGAGGGAATGTAGGGCTTCATTTGCATACTTACAGGTTTGTCTTTTAAAAACCGGAAGTGATGAAAATAAATAATAATACGCGTAATCTGTGTGAAAATGTCTGTATGCAGCATCACAACGTAAACCAATATATATGTATGGATAATATATGTATGAATGTATATTTATGCATATATAAACATGTGTAGGGATGTATATGTGTGTATCTTGGATACGTAGATCAGTTTCAAAGCACATAATCGTATATTTGTTTATCTAACAAGTAAAAAATATACGCAATAATATAAAATATCGCTAATTATCAGTTCCGATGTTAAAAATTATGTAATTTCGAGGTGCATTCACATAATGTACAACTAAATATACCATTCTGTGCAGAATTGAATGCTGAATCCATTGGTGTATTACAAGATATGATATGTGAAACCAAACCCGAAATCCAGGGGGTGGTAACCACCCCCTTGGTAGTCCGTGTTACAAAAAAAGCTTGGTAGCCTGAGGGTTAATACGCTGTTTCACAATTTACTCAGAGCTATGAAAACCTTTGAAGCATGGGTACATTCAGCTTCATCAATACACGAGTTTCCAAAGTAACTGACAAATTTCACAATAAAAATTTCGCATTTTTCATTCTCATTTATGTCGTATCGTCCATATTGCACTTCCTATTTTTATTTTTTGTATTAACGAAAATAAAGATGAATTTTCGTTAGTGTTATTTTCGTTATAGTTATAGTTATAGTTAATGATATTTTTTAGTTATAGTTATAGTTATCGTTAACGAAATCATTTTATTTTCGTTAACGAACATTTTCGTTATCGTTATCGTTAACGAAAATCACACTGGGTTGCGGAGACTGCGGATGTTGGTTGCTGGGCGATGCCTGTCAGCGCCCGATAGAGGGAGGAAGCGAGCGGAAGGACTGCGGAAGGGATTGACAGGGATAAGGAACCACAGGCAGACAGACAGACATACTGGTGCACGCACACGCTTATATACAGACAGACAACTTGAGCATCACCCAAAATGGTATTCATAGTTCAGCCGCTGACGACGACGTATACATACCCAAGAGTACGGTAGATTCCTCTTGCGACTGGTAATCGCTACTAAAACGTAGGTACATCATTCGCATCAGATCCCAAGTGAACCGCGATACATCAGTTACTGCAGATGGCGCTAAGCAAATGGAAGCGCTCGTACGAACGCACTCTGAGCCATAGCGGTCACTTAAAGACGCACCCATAATCGCTGCGAAATAGAGGTCACGGTTTTTTTCTGTAGTAAAACATTAATCTCGGGTTGGAAATAATAAGGTTAGGCGAGGCAGACAAAGCAAAGTAAGTTACAGTACATATTTAATGTAATGTAAAGCTCCGAAATTTCTCAACGCCACCAACCAGCTGAGACCAGCTTAATCACCAACACTATATCAAATCAAGTCCACTCTGTCCCATTCTCTGTCTGTCTCTGTCTCTGTCTGTCTCTGTCCCTCTTTCTGTCTGTCTGTCTGTCTGTCTCTCTCTCTCTCTATATATATATATGTATAATATATATATATTATACGCTCGATTACGATATATATATATATCTGTCTCTCTCTGTCTCTGTCTCTTACTCTGTCTATGTCTCCCTGTGTCTCTCTGTGTCTCTGTATGTGTGTCTCTTGTGGAGCTTATGGCTAGCTGGTTAACCATGCTCCACGACAGTCTGCGAGCCATCTCAGTACTTTCCAGCTGATAACCACTTGCTAATTTTAGTTTCAGACTGCGTGCAGACTAAGACAGCACGTAAGCATTAAATCAGCGCGTACGCATAAGAATTCAGCTCGTAAGGATAATGTTGTGTGTGACAGTGACTGACAGTTATATTTATGGGAATTATAAGTTATTATAATTTTATTAACATGGAGTAGATTCAAGTCACCGACATGGGTTTAACTTATGTTAATGGATAAGGCAAGACTTGAGGATCATAAGAAACTGTGATTGGTTGTTGCATAATTAAGGATGCAGCCTATTACAGTAAACTAACATCGAAACGTGAGTTTGCGTTTTGATATAAGGATTGGAAATACAGTAGCTAGTCAGTCGGTCTCGGGAAGTCAGGAGTAGTCAGGCATTGTCAGGCGAGAGAACTGGTGCCGCGCCAGGAGATGCAGAGATCTGTTTAAACTGTACAGAACCTGCATGCTCTGGGACTATCTGATGGGACGACTCGGGTGGAGAAGAGTTTAGGAGAAGAGTAATGCCTCCTGTGTTACCTGCGAGAACAGGTGTGTTTTATACTAGGTGGAGTGAAGTGGAAAAAGGCCTAGTGTTTGTATTGTCGGAGACGGGAGACGTCCATCTCCGATGCCTTGAGTTTACGGACGAAGCCAGGAGACGTCTACCTTCGATTCCGTTAGACCAAGGAGTGAATTGAGAAGAGGAACCGAGATAAGTGAGAGTTTCGTGAATGAGTGAAGATTTACGAGACAACCGAAATAAGTGAGAGTTTCGTGAATGAGTGAAGATTTACGAGACAACCGAAGAGAATTGTTCAACGAAGAGGAAAAGAAGTCCGTCTTTGTTGGAAAGAAGTTAAGGACGAGAGAAGAAACGTCTTGTCTTTGACTGAGCTTCGAATCAGACTTCGCAGTTAAAGAGACGAAGAGATCGCAGTTCCAAAGGTCGTTCGATGTGGTGGTTTTAGAAAGGAAATTCCGCGTCGACGATAACGAAAGTGGAGCACGGATCTTCGCTTCTGAAGGCCACTGCGAGAGTTGCGTACCTTACCTTTATAATAGGACTTATTATTATTATTATTACGATTACTATTATTATTATTATTATTTTTATCATTATTATTTCTGGGGAAACGTAAAATAGATTATGATAGATTAATTCCGATCAAGATTAATCGTGATCATAACTGAGTTTTACGCGTGTGAATGAGATGAACGATTGAGTTGTTATTTGCCTATAATCTTGTAATTCATGTATAACCTGTAAACATATATAATCGCTTGAATAACCTTGAAACGAGACGTTCGTCTTATCATTATTGTTGAGATGGAAACTGATTTGAATGATGAGAATGAAGCAGAGGAATTACTAGAAGTAATGACCGAGCAAGTGATTCCGTTAGAAGCTGAAGAAACACAGGGACTAGGAAACATTCAGTTGCAAGATTTGACACAGCAGCTAGAAGTGATTTCCTGTAGATTGATTGAAGGTCTGGTAAAGGTAAATGCGACGGTAATGAATCTAGACCAACAGTTGAGTCAGGAATTATGTTCTATGTCGGAAGGCATAAACTTTAGATTCCAAAACTTAAGAGACAGACAAGACGAATTGGAGCAGCGACTATTTAACTGGATGACAGACGAAAGGGACGAGAGAAAGAGAATAGAGCAGTCTAGAGAGAGAAGGAGAGGAGTTACAGAAATTAGGGAAGAGAACCATAAAACGTACCCAGTCTCTACGAGGTCCAGAGATAAGTCAAAGGACGACTTCGTTCCTTCCACTTGTGCTACCTTCGTTGACCTTAATGGGAAAGTAAGAACTTCTATAGCGCCCGAACCAATCGGTCGTGAAGGATTGAGAAGGAGTTTGAGACTGAAGGAGAAGAATAGTTCGAAGGGAACTGAACCCTCAATCCGAGAAGTATCGCTTTCAGGACCACCATTAAGAGAGGATGAGTATAAAGAAGAAGAGAGAGAAGATGAAACAGAGAGAATACGAAATCGATACCGAAGTTTAGGTTTCTCACCACAAAGGTTAGAAGTAGCGCTCCGACCTGAGATAACCATGAGAAGCTTCAATAAGGCGACGAGGAAAACTAATGAGGGAACCGAGATCGAGAACAGATTAGTGTCAAGCATAAGTGATCCTGAGCATATTAGCAACACGTCAGGAAGGGTACTTGAGTTGAGCGGAGACAGAAAGGAGAAGGATGGAAGAGAAGAGCGGGAACGGAGAATAGAGGAGCATCGATACAAACTGGTTCCTCCTAACTACGGGCCCCCGCACTGGATGGAACCCGGGCATATTATAAACACTGGGCTTAAATCTTCCATAGACCTTAAATCTGTCCGTAACTCAGTGCCACCGGATGACGTCAACCCCGACTACCGTGCCTACGAGAGAGCATTGGTCGAGGGGAATAAGATCCAAAATGACGTCAGAAACTGGGAAGACCCGGCTCCCACAAGTGGCGACGTAGGATGCGATAAGATGGATAGAAACCCTCCCATAGGTTATCCCTCAATTGTTGATGTTGATGATGATGATTTTCATATAGATAAAAACCCTAATGAAGAGAGGTATGTTAAAATCAGTCCCGAACGAATGCGTAGAAATGATGAAGTTAATCAACCTACAAAAGAAAAAGGTGGTTTTCCTAATCATTTCCTTGGTACGGACATTTCTTTTGTTGGGTCTGGCGGAGCAATACAAGCAAAAGCCGACTCTAGCTTTACTTTAGGAGGACGAGAGGGGTTGTCATCGCAAAGAAATGACAAACACTCTTCGTTTCTCTTTGGCACTAGTAAATCTCAGGTCAGTGATGTGTTCCACTTGAACCACGATTCACGAACTGATCTTATAAAATCATTAGAGGTTGAAAGGTCAGATCACCCAAAAGAGAGTGATTCTGCTGTCGGACAACCTAGTCGTAGATTCCCACAGAACGTTGTGACCCTCTTACATAATGATGATTATGATGATGGAAGAATGGTTGATGAAGTGAATCAATATAATCGTATGTGGAGTGATACGAATGAACCTGTTTGGCATGATGTTGATGTGAAGGTGATTGATGAGGAAAATGATAAAACAAGGTTACGATCACGAGCACAATTTATTCAAAGAAAGAGAGGAGAATTAATCAGTGATTATTTTCCAAGGGAAATTGTTAACCATGGGTGCCCTGAATTCAAGTTAAATTCTTTGACCAAAAAATATGAGCCTGATTTGTCAGTTAAGGCAGAATACAGAGACAATGCCCAAGGCAATAATTTTGAGCGTAGGTCAAATACACCTTCTTTCCCAAGAAATTGTGAAGAGTTTGAGCAGACGAAGCGAGGTTACGCAAGTAACCCAGGTTCCATACCAACCACGTGGTATGACGAGACACAGTTGATCACTACAACAGCTAGGCCGTTGCCATCAATCAGGATGCAACCATCCGAGATGTCAAGGGGAATTTTCAGATCAGCCAACGATCAGAATAGACTACGTGAGTCTCAGTTGGAAGACACATGGGTGAATCGCGAACATGAGCTAGTCGACAGAGACAATACTGAGGAAGCAGAGCAACAGACATTTATGAGGAGAAAATACAACCTAAAGCAACCAGTTTATATAAACGAATGGATGCCGAATCGTAAAACAGGTGCTTTGTGTTATGAGTACGGTAGTCAGATGCAACATAATCAAACCAAAGAATCCACTGGCACTAATCAGTCTTGTAAAGAGACTAGAAATTGTTCGACTCCGCCTACTTTCAAAGTCGTGACAACAGTATCGACTCAGACTGGTACAGAAGGACTTCATGTGAGTGTAACAGAAAGGAATCCGATAGTTCCGACGACTAAGAGTGCAGACGTCATAAAGATAAAAGAAAACATGTCCAGCAGAATTAAATTGAGAGAATTTAATGCTACAGAGGAAGTTGAAGTCTTTGTTAAACGTTTTCGTTTGTGCCAGATTCAAAATCAATGGGGACCTGAATCTAGTTACAATCATTTATGCTGCGCATTGTCAGGTCCGGCTGCTCAAATTTTATTCGAAGAAAGTACGGATGAAGCTAAGGATGTGGAAGCCTTACTTACTAAGTTGCAAGATCGCTATGGTAACCAACATCAGCGTGCACTTTTCCAGATCCAATTACAATCGAAGCGCCAAAGTGAAACTGAGAGTCTTCAAGAGCTTGTGACTGACATCCGTCGTCTTTCCGATCTTGCCTACCCAGGAAGAAAGAATTTACATACTCACTTTGTAATAGTAAAAGCTTACATCGACAGCTTAAGATCTAGGACGGTTGCCATGAAGATTCTGGAGAATGACCCTTCTGACCTTGAAGCAGCTCACCGTTTGGCCTTGAAACTTTCCGCCTACCAAGCAATTGCTGCTCTAGAAGATTCTTCTACGACGAAACCACCCTTAAAAGTCAAAGCCATTAAGACTAGTGAAAACGAAAGTGAACAAACCATAAGTCGTCTGGAAAAACGTATTAGACAGCTGGAATTGGGTCAAGCTTACGCAACAGAAAATAAACTAGGCTGGGCATCGAAAACTAACCATATAAATCAGCCATCAAGAAGGGAGAATCTGCCAATCGGAACCCATAACTCCAGAAATGACACCACTCGTGTAGACCAGAGAAGATGTTGGAGCTGTGGACGTGTAGGTCACACCGCACATTTCTGCCACTCTCCGCTGCAACCACATAACCTTTGGACAGGCCGACGCAAAGAGACAATCGCACCTAACGGAGTAAGATTTGGTACGACCGGAGAACCAGTTCTGAACGTGAGAGGAACTGTAACAGAGGGTGCCTACTTGCCAGGTGTTTACCGACACAAGCCTGTCTTATGTGAACTTGATTCGGGATCCGAATGCTCGCTGGCTCCGAAGGAACTGATTAAGACTAGCGACATCGTGGCATCGTCACAACAAGTCCTTGCAATTGGTGGAAGCCGGATTCCAATCATTGGTCAGACTACCATGAAATTGTATGTGGACGGTGTGAAAGTGTCGCGTCCTGCCCTTCCTCTGAGGTGCAGTAGCGCTGCTGTAGAGGGACATCCGGTCTTGAGCGTACAAGATCTGAACCTGACACAGAGCTGGGTTTTACTCCTAAGGACTTAGTCTTAATTATGGCGGGCGGCGCGTAAGATATTGGCGCCTTCAACATTAATCTATTGCTGCGGCGGGGCAGAACAGTGTCAGTCAGTTTGGCGGGCGCGCCAACTACCAGATCTGAGCGGGAACCAGGTACCAGGCCGTCAACATTGTCCGCGCCTTCCTCTGAAGGCCTTGCCCAGGGAAGCAACCCTGCTGGATTCGAACCCTCTACCGCAAGTATTTCATTAGCATTTAACTGCCGCTCAGTCTGTAGGTAGCGTACAAGATGATCCAACTGACTAGCCTGCTCTACTTGGCGCTCTATCAATTGTCTTAGTACGACGCCTAAATCAAATGGATCAGACATAATTAATTTCAGGTATATTCTTGCAAGATTCGAATTGAAAGATCAATTACATACGATAATCAGTTCACATGTATCATATACAGGCACTCGGTCTGTTAACCTAAAGTTATAAGTTCGAAACCTAAGTATAATAATCACCGATAAATCTTTAGTCAACGACAGGAACTAAAAATAGCCAACGCATGACTCAACACGCAATAAAACACACATTACCGCTTACACATTCACGCAGTACTAACCCTGCATACAAAGAAGCGAAGAAGAGATCGACTACGACCAGGCGTTCAACCCTCAACCTTCTCACCTCAGGGCACACAGCCAAAACCACCAGTCGATCAGCTACGACAGTCGACGTGTTGTGTCACCAACGTACTCAGCGCGAATCCCACGCACAGAGAGCTCAGCGCGTCAGGCTTTATAGCAATCACGTACGCGGGAGCATTTAGCGCCAATATCAACAAATCACAGCTCAGCGCGCGGACGCAGAGACCAATTGCAGCGCTGCGCAAGGGCGTTTACCACAGAGCATCAATAATAATAGAATCACCACAACTGCAGGTGACCGGTAGAGTGCAGGTGATGCGCACCTAGCGAACCACAAGGGTTAGTTCGCAACAAAAGTACTAACGCCAGTGTTCATAACTGACGCCGTTCAAAATATAGTGTTAGGGCTACCATGGTTGAAGTTGAACAATGTACTGTGGAACGTGAAGGAACAATGGGTAGAGATGCATCATCGCCGTATAACCTTACATAGTCGGCCGACGCAAGGCACCGCTATACAAGTTCGAGGAATGAAACTGGACGCAGGACCGTGGTCAACCGCCTCAACGGAAAGAGAGTTGACCACCCAAACTGGAATCGGGAAGCTTGCGGAGCTACCCGCTGCGTGGAACCGTGCAACGATCGCCGCTGAACAATTAGACGATGAAGATCTGGGATGGGTGATTCGACGCAAGATGACGTCGGATGAAGCGCCAACTCACGACGAGATACGAGACGTGAGTATGGTTGTCAAACAATTGGTCGCGCAATGGACTGAGCTGGACCTGCGTGATGGGCTGCTGACGAGACGATGGTTGGACGATGAAGGAGTTACCGTCCGTTGGCATCAACTGATCCCTCCTGTCTCTCGTCGGGCTACCATTATCCAGTTGGCTCAAGAGGAGATCGGAGGACGTCCCAGAATTCGTCGGTTGTTGAAACAAGTACGAAGCCGCGCATACTGGCCGGGGTGGACAAAAGCCGTCCAATCCCACTTGCGACGTTGTATCCAGGATACACGGTATGGCCGGGACAAGGTGAAATTGTACCATGGTCCGACACCCGATGTCTGGGGCGACCCGAGAAACGCCTCGGACGTTGAAGTGTCGACCTTACCGGAGGAGCCTGCAGACCTTCCGATCGTTGAGCGACCAAAGCGTGTGATTCAGAAACCGAAACGATACGAGGATTCTGTTTAAGTCAGAAAATCGCTTGTAGGAAGCGTATATAGTCTTCATAGTGCCTCTACTTTTTATCCATCTACTTTAACTTGCGGGAATCTTGATTGATTGCTTGCTTGCTTGCTTGCTTGCTTGAGCCACAGGCTAAAAAGTCAAATCTTGCGACGACTAGTTCGATCACTTACAATCATTCAATCGTCGTGAAACTTGGCAGACAGACTCGCCCTCGCACACACTTCATTCTATCAAAATTTCAGCTCCCCAAAAAGGCTAGCTTATAGAATCGGGGACTCAACTTTTCGAATCGGGGAATCCTATTTTCCGACACGCAGCGTTGTGATTGGCCAGCGTTGCCATTGGCTGCAACAGAAACGGGTGCGGTGCTTGATTAAGCGGACGCTATGTTGTAAAATGCTATATATTTGTAGAGGTAACTGCTTAAAATGACGGATTATAGGATACTAGATGGATATAGTAAAAAACTTTGTTTTTACTATTGGTTCTTTTTATTATATATATATATATATCAATATTATACGTTGGCAAACAACAATCGTTAAAAACGTATTCTTATTATCGTCGTGTGTCGTTAACCTGCCCTACGTAACTTGTTGACGTTTGTTGCACTAATCGCACGTAATCCGTTTTCAATTATTGTTTTGATTGTTCCAACCTGGTATTGATTGCGATGAGATGGTGTTTGTTTTGTTGTTGGTTAGGGACCAGTGTCCGTTTAATTTTTGCTGGTTGTAGGAATTGATGGTTGATTGATTTATTCGCCTTGTATGATGTTGTTGTTGTTGTGTTGCGAGGAATGAGTTTTGCGTATTTTGTAACCGAAAGACCATCTGAGAGTCATATGACTTTGAGTAATTCGGGTCATTTTCTTTTGTGCATCGGATTTACGTTGAACACTTACGTAAGTTAGAGATGAGTTCTAAGTCGTACAACGGTTACTTCTATTTTTATTGGAACTGATAGATGTCTTTTACGTACGGTTATCATTGCATTAATGGCTTATTTCCGCGTAGCATGTTGATTTCGAGATGTAATCCGGAATAGGCATAAATTGTTTGCTGCTTAAGTTTAACCTTGAGTTCTGAAGCAGGATGTGTTAAAGTCGACCTAGTTTCGAAGGATGGAAAAACGCATCGAGAGAAGACCGGTGGTTACTTTCTCCACTTGGTGTAGAAAGCATTCTGGGCAGGTGGAAGTGTGGAGCTTATGGCTAGCTGGCTAACCATGCTCCACGACAGTCTGCGAGCCATCTCAGTACTTTCCAGCTGATAACCACTTGCTAATTTTAGTTTCAGACTGCGTGCAGACTAAGACAGCACGTAAGCATTAAATCAGCGCGTACGCATAAGAATTCAGCTCGTAAGGATAATGTTGTGTGTGACAGTGACTGACAGTTATATTTATGGGAATTATAAGTTATTATAATTTTATTAACATGGAGTAGATTCAAGTCACCGACATGGGTTTAACTTATGTTAATGGATAAGGCAAGACTTGAGGATCATAAGAAACTGTGATTGGTTGTTGCATAATTAAGGATGCAGCCTATTACAGTAAACTAACATCGAAACGTGAGTTTGCGTTTTGATATAAGGATTGGAAATACAGTAGCTAGTCAGTCGGTCTCGGGAAGTCAGGAGTAGTCAGGCATTGTCAGGCGAGAGAACTGGTGCCGCGCCAGGAGATGCAGAGATCTGTTTAAACTGTACAGAACCTGCATGCTCTGGGACTATCTGATGGGACGACTCGGGTGGAGAAGAGTTTAGGAGAAGAGTAATGCCTCCTGTGTTACCTGCGAGAACAGGTGTGTTTTATACTAGGTGGAGTGAAGTGGAAAAAGGCCTAGTGTTTGTATTGTCGGAGACGGGAGACGTCCATCTCCGATGCCTTGAGTTTACGGACGAAGCCAGGAGACGTCTACCTTCGATTCCGTTAGACCAAGGAGTGAATTGAGAAGAGGAACCGAGATAAGTGAGAGTTTCGTGAATGAGTGAAGATTTACGAGACAACCGAAATAAGTGAGAGTTTCGTGAATGAGTGAAGATTTACGAGACAACCGAAGAGAATTGTTCAACGAAGAGGAAAAGAAGTCCGTCTTTGTTGGAAAGAAGTTAAGGACGAGAGAAGAAACGTCTTGTCTTTGACTGAGCTTCGAATCAGACTTCGCAGTTAAAGAGACGAAGAGATCGCAGTTCCAAAGGTCGTTCGATGTGGTGGTTTTAGAAAGGAAATTCCGCGTCGACGATAACGAAAGTGGAGCACGGATCTTCGCTTCTGAAGGCCACTGCGAGAGTTGAGTACCTTACCTTTATAATAGGACTTATTATTATTATTATTACGATTACTATTATTATTATTATTATTTTTATCATTATTATTTCTGGGGAAACGTAAAATAGATTATGATAGATTAATTCCGATCAAGATTAATCGTGATCATAACTGAGTTTTACGCGTGTGAATGAGATGAACGATTGAGTTGTTATTTGCCTATAATCTTGTAATTCATGTATAACCTGTAAACATATATAATCGCTTGAATAACCTTGAAACGAGACGTTCGTCTTATCATTATTGTTGAGATGGAAACTGATTTGAATGATGAGAATGAAGCAGAGGAATTACTAGAAGTAATGACCGAGCAAGTGATTCCGTTAGAAGCTGAAGAAACACAGGGACTAGGAAACATTCAGTTGCAAGATTTGACACAGCAGCTAGAAGTGATTTCCTGTAGATTGATTGAAGGTCTGGTAAAGGTAAATGCGACGGTAATGAATCTAGACCAACAGTTGAGTCAGGAATTATGTTCTATGTCGGAAGGCATAAACTTTAGATTCCAAAACTTAAGAGACAGACAAGACGAATTGGAGCAGCGACTATTTAACTGGATGACAGACGAAAGGGACGAGAGAAAGAGAATAGAGCAGTCTAGAGAGAGAAGGAGAGGAGTTACAGAAATTAGGGAAGAGAACCATAAAACGTACCCAGTCTCTACGAGGTCCAGAGATAAGTCAAAGGACGACTTCGTTCCTTCCACTTGTGCTACCTTCGTTGACCTTAATGGGAAAGTAAGAACTTCTATAGCGCCCGAACCAATCGGTCGTGAAGGATTGAGAAGGAGTTTGAGACTGAAGGAGAAGAATAGTTCGAAGGGAACTGAACCCTCAATCCGAGAAGTATCGCTTTCAGGACCACCATTAAGAGAGGATGAGTATAAAGAAGAAGAGAGAGAAGATGAAACAGAGAGAATACGAAATCGATACCGAAGTTTAGGTTTCTCACCACAAAGGTTAGAAGTAGCGCTCCGACCTGAGATAACCATGAGAAGCTTCAATAAGGCGACGAGGAAAACTAATGAGGGAACCGAGATCGAGAACAGATTAGTGTCAAGCATAAGTGATCCTGAGCATATTAGCAACATGTCAGGAAGGGTACTTGAGTTGAGCGGAGACAGAAAGGAGAAGGATGGAAGAGAAGAGCGGGAACGGAGAATAGAGGAGCATCGATACAAACTGGTTCCTCCTAACTACGGGCCCCCGCACTGGATGGAACCCGGGCATATTATAAACACTGGGCTTAAATCTTCCATAGACCTTAAATCTGTCCGTAACTCAGTGCCACCGGATGACGTCAACCCCGACTACCGTGCCTACGAGAGAGCATTGGTCGAGGGGAATAAGATCCAAAATGACGTCAGAAACTGGGAAGACCCGGCTCCCACATCTCTCTCTCTGTCTCTGTCTCTGTTTCTGTCTGTCTCTGTCTCTCTTTTCCTCTCTCTGTTTCAGCGCTGAGCAGGACGAGGGGTTTAAGGAGGGGATGTGCCCCTTCCCACTTTAAAATTTTTCGAATTTCCACACTGTAATGGTAGGCATTTTAAGCTGTCATCTGAACAAAATTGCTCTATTATTTCAGTGCTGATCGGAACCAGCTGTCACTCGTATAGTCGTAGGTAAGAGATGTAGTTTAAGTCGTGTTTGAGTTTGACTGCAGAGTGCAGACAATACTAGCAAACCATACATTTATTGAAATTATTAGGCCTATAGAAAAACTAGAAAATATGTTCAATTTCCAAGAATGTCATAAGCCGTTAGGTAAATAACTTGCTGACCAGACACAATTAGCAGAAACAGTAGTGGCGCTCTTAGGCTAAAAATGCTCAATTGCAATCACAATAATTATTACAAAAAAGTGAAAACGGAAAGGAACAATATTAAGGAAAGGTAATATAAGGCAACAGAAAGACGTAAGACAATTACGGCAAGAAAAACTTAAGTAATTTCAGCTAAGGTATATGCAAGATAAAGTAAAGTAATGTAAGTAGGCCTAATGTAGGTTAAGGTAGTCATATTACAAGGTAAAATTGGGCAGTGCATTATATATCCCCTTTTTTCGATTCATTTAATAATTCTACGACTCCACCTATCATTTTCTCTATTTCTTCTGACCAGTTCCGCCAGCGCCTGAAAACCTCTCTCTTTACCAGTGAGGACACTGGCCCGGGTCGGGAGCGCCTCTGTTTTTGAGTGGCGCTATATAAACGCTCGATTACGATTACGATTGGCCACACGTTTCGGCCCATGGCATGTCACGCAGAAGCGGCACCAGACTTTTTTACCCAGAGCATAGCCAGCTAGGGCAGTCATACGAGTAACCAGTGCAGGGGCGATTTATGCCTCAAATAAATTCTCGGCGGGGCAAAATTCTGACAGCCTTGTGGCAGGGCAACGACCAGGGCAAAGGCTTTTTTAACCAGGGCATTTGCCCCGGCTTGCCCTGCTGTAGCGCCGCCACTGATGTCACCCTATCACCAGGGTCCTTCCCCATCAGACATTAGACCTACTTTAAAGGACGACCTGTAACCATGGCAACAGAAGACGTTAGCGATATTACTTCCTGTTGCTGAGGCTATATCTTTCGAAATTCCTCTATTCTCGTTCACCATTTGGCATCTTTCACGACCCGGTTAATTGCATTGAACGGGGTAAGGCGCCATTAAGACCTCCTGTCGTTACATAAATTTCCTCTTACCTTATGATTAAGACAATAAAGGGAGGGAAGCCCAGCTAACAGAATAACAGAATAGGAAGGAAGCAAAGGCATTACAAGGCAAGGCAAAGGTATCATTCATATTTATTACACAGTTTCATCCAAGTATAAAGTACACGCAGTTGTTCCTCGTATGTAAGAATACTCGACTGAAGCCCAAATGTAATGTAATGTAGGGCCTAAATCTTCGAAAACTTCTCAGCGCCCATGCACAAAAGCTCTGTCAGGGAGACCAGCTTATTCACCGGCGACAGCTGCAATCAAACGACCCAACCTAATTCAAAGAATTTTATAGCGCCGTTAAGCATAGGACAGGATATCAATCGATGGTCGCTCCAAGTGAAATTGCAGTCCAAAATCATCTCATCTAATCCAATCTAATCAACGAATAGATACATCCACAATGCAAGCTTATAAGACGTATACAGTCTTGCTCATATAGGCCTACATCAATGCATGCACACATGCATAAATAGGGCTTATACATACTAATTTTTTATTTGGCCTAATAATATTACTACTATTACTACCACTACTTCCACAACAGCAACAACTACCACCACCGCCGCCGCCACCACCACCACCACCACCACCACCACCACCACCACTAATATTACTAATATTATAATAATGTTACAATTATTTTGCTGCATATGTTACATGCATAAATGCAGAAATAGGCTAACATTAATCACATCTTATTTTTGACTAAGCAATATTAGGCTACTCGCTGTCTCTGAGCAATTACGAATGAAGGACATGCTTAGCGAGCGCTCTGACCAATTGGATATAGTGCCCCATACGTAGGCTACATACACAACATAATGTATAATTAGACATTATATATATACATACATATATATAATATATATGTATATATAGACATATATATATGTCTAATTATACATATAAAGAAGCATATATATATATATATATATATACAATACAACACACAATACAACACATCACAATACAACTGGGGCGCGGTGGTTTAGGGGTATGTTCGGTGCCTTGCAGCTGGAGGGTTGCGGGTTCGAATCCACCTCAAAAAGTCGCCGCGTAGGGACCCTGGGCAAGTTCTTCACTCGCAATTGCTCATGCGCTTCGGCGTGAAACTCCGATTCAGCGTTCGCGCAGTAGTCGGGAGCGCCTCTGAATGGGAAATCTGGTAGGGGCGCTATAACAAGTGTTCAAATACAATACAATATATATATATATATATATTTATATTATATATATATATATGTATATATATATATATATATATATATATATAATATAAATGCATGATTCTAGTACTATCACTCACAGGACTATCACTCATATACTGTGTTCATACAAGCTTATGACTTTCAAAGGAAATAAAAAAAGACATTAACCTGTGTACTACGACCAATTGTAAACCTTGTAAACCAATTGTAAAGCATGTTTGAGTAATGCCTGCTAGTAATAGGGCGACCCTGTTAGCGGAACCTGTTGTTCCTTTGGGTCTTCCCATTGTCACTGGATTGTCTTGCCTGTCTAATTGCTGATTGTGAATTGTTTGGTGAACAATAAAGTATTCATTGATTGATGATAATTATAGAACCATCGCTCGTAGGCCCTATACGCAGCCTGTAATTGATGCTTGGTAATTAGCTAATGACACTTCATACACGAGTGATAATAAAATAATAGCAGCAGCAGCGACGACGACAACAGCAACAACAATCAATTTTTCCGCTCCCTCGTTCATTCGTTTTAGGTTCCAAAAGGATTATATAGGCCTAGAATAATAATAATAACCCTCGCGAAATGAATCATCTTTTCCAGCGTTTGTCGGTTTGCACCAAAAACTGTTAAGCCTTCGCATTTAGGGGTTCTTTTGAGCAGCGCGGTCGGAACGACAACCTTTAACTTAGTTTTCGTTTCTTAGAGCCGGAGTCTGAGGGAGTCTTTCTACCTCTGGCGAAAAAAATAATCCAGCTGCATTTAAATTAAACTCTTTCCAGTGTTGAAAACTTAGTCTACAAACGACCAAACGAAATAGTATCGTTGATGCTGAGCAATTTCATGCGAGGGATTCGCTCAGTCCCACACAATGACAGCCTCAGTGGAGTTCAAGTGGTTCAAACCAGTACAGTCTGTACAGTATTATCAGTATACCACTATTGACTACGCGTTTCAGCCAATTGGCTATAGGCCTAATATTGTTAAGCATCTAAAGCCCAGAACAGGACTGTTGATAGAGGCTTAAATGCGCGATAGTCCTATGAGCGATAGTCCGTATACCATATGGACACATGCATTCATACATACATGCATTCATTCATACATGGGAGGGGTCCATAGAGTAGTGGCAACATCCCTGGTGTGAAGAGCAGTACGAACCTGGATCGCTTCCCGCAACCCTCCCAAAGGTCCACTCAGCCTGTCATTCGCGAGTAACGCGTTGGTAAAATGAGATGTAGGACGTGATGGGCGCCTTGCATGGCTCTCGTATACATACAGTTCAATTCGACTCTTGTAATAACTTGTGATCATCCGTTCATACTGAATTGTAATCATACTGCGTTTGTCGGTTTGAATTAATAAAGAATATTATTATTATTTATTATTATTGTTATTATTATAATTATATTATGATATTATTATTATTATTATTATTATTATTATTATTATTATTATATTCAGTGTTATTCATACATAAATACATTCATGCTACTGATCGAATTGGAAAAACTTCTTACCGTACGCAATGCAGTTTTACTCGCCTCAGACTTCTAGGCAGCCAATAATTTGTAAACTTCGAACAACGTCATTAAATATTCAGCAGCGACGCAGAAGCAGAAATAAATTCATTTTTGTTCCGCTTCCGGTTGTGGTTCCGTTCCCAATCGATCAATTACTCATGTTCCCAATGGACAGTTAAATACTGAACGGGGTAATTAGAGTTCCCTCTCTTAAACTCTCGCCACGTCCAACATCCTATCTGCAGATGGCGCGCCAATATCGTCGTTTAAGAAAATTTGCATTTAACGACCGACTCTCTCTCTCTCTCTCTCTCTCTCTCTCTCTCTCTCCTCTCCGGGGCGGCCTATATACATTACATGTATACACACTGTAGTACAGTTAGTACTATACAATTCCAGAGCATAAATTTTACAAATGGGCCAATGGCATTGTATTGTAATGATCTAATCTACTGTAATATGTACATAAGAACTTCAAAAATAATGGTTCAGTCTGTCCAAAATGGCAGCCCCCCATCTGGCTACTATGATCAAAGTTGTCAAACTATCGTCTCATTACAACGCAATGTTCCTAAATTACAAAAATCATGCGTCTTGGCTGTCGCGCCAGTTCAGTGATAACTTGTTGTGGATCAACGATAATGTCACGATGAACTGACAGTAGAGCCAGCCACGTTAGCCTGTACACATGCTTAATCGCCAAGATTAATTTAGGAAGTAGTTTTAAAACCTAGAATTCTGAACGCGGCAACGTCAGTTCAGTAAACATCTAGCCAGTCTTGTAAATGACGTCACATCAATGCATTCAAATAAAGTAAGTAAGTAGCAGCTATTACACAAGTGCTGCGTGAGAAGAAGGTGCCAGCAAGGTGCTGTAGAGACACATCATCTAAAGTTCATACGAGTCCTCCTAGTTCTTACACCACGTGTTAGTAAATGCATTATTTCATTTTTACATTATTTTATTTCAGGTGGTAAACACCCCCCAGCTACGGTCTCTCTCTCTCTCTCACACACACACACACACACACACACACACACACACACACACACACACACACACACACACACACACACACACTCACACACATTAAAGCATCACTGACCCGTTTTCCCACAGGATCACCTCTCTCCTATGTCATTTACCCATCTCTCATCCATTTCCTTAAAGCTCTACTACAGAGCGCATCATTGGCAGATAGGCAGGCTTCACATCGAGGACAAACTGGTGAACATCGCAAAGGGAGAGGATTTCATTTGATAGAGCGCCGAGATATAAGCTGGTCACCCTGGTCTGGCTTCCGAGTGGCATTGAGAAATTGAGAAGAATCACATTTACAGTTTGAGGTCTTTGAAAGGCATTATGTAAAATATATTCAAATAAACATATTTAATTATAGTAATGATCATGACTTGCAAGGGCATAACCTTGCCCCACACAGTGGGGGACAAATCCCTCCTCCCTCCCCTATATACGAACTGTAATATAGTATGCTTTGTCTGTCACTTTAAAGTCACTTGCAGATAACAAAGTACTGCCTACATACTGCTTCACAAAGGTTAGTATGTTGACGACACTGTCATGTCACAAACATTTTCAGGACAGGGCCAAAAAGTGGTGGTCACCCTCACCACCATTTTTCAAAAGTGGTGGTGACCAGACACCACAATAACAGTAACTAATTGCACTGTAGTCGAATCCTAGTTGGGTGAAACTGTAGCCTACACATGCATGCATCGTATTTATATACTATACAGCCTTCATTTATTATCTAGTTCCTTGTGTAGCACAGTTTGCTTCTGCTTTCCACCTCTGCATCTAGGCTTCAAATTTCATGTAAAGCAAAAAAGTCTTGTAAAGCCATAAGTAAACGTCGTCCTGCTATTGAATTGCTGTTGTTATGCTAGATATTTCTCCACTAAGCGGCACCTCCTAGTGCCGTATTCAGAAGTTACCACCCCAGATATTCACCTGCTTACCCATCCACTGAGCATAAAAACCGTGCTACAGAAATACACATAAAAATCTTTTTATATTTATACCATATAACAGAAACTTAAATTTTCAACATTTCACAAATACTTTCCACATAACAAATCACAGAAACAAGGTAAATCTTCTAGGACTTAATAATTATCATTGATATTTATTATCAATATTATCAGCTATGATAATTATTATAACAATCATTTATTATTGATTCTTATACTCATCATTTCTATTAATTATCTATTATTATCATTACCTCTAATAATTATTTGTGGGAGAAAGAAGACATATCAAGAGCAATGACATAAAAGACACCAAACCAACAAAAATGCTGCACAGTAAACGACTTTTTCAGCTGCTGCGATTTCAACGCTCGCACACCTTCCACCGAACGTTCATTCAAAGAGTCGACTAACTTTTCAAAGTTGACATGCGCCCAACGTATTCGTGATCACGACTAACCGTTTGTGGATCAGCAAGTGCAAGCTTTGATTCAGTTAATGCAACAGTTGGGGGCTGCAACGCTGTGTCCGCATTCTTCGGACTTCTGCGCACGCCAACGTGTGCTAGAAGCGTTTTTTTGAGATGGTTCAATTCATTTGTCAGATTATCCACCTGGTGTTCAAGATCCGAGTTTTCTTCGCGAAGCGCCGAGATCTTGTCGCTCGTATCCTTCGCTTTCTGACGACTCTTGGCGCGGCTCTTCTTCACGGCCATGTTGTTTCGATCGCGTTTCAATCGGTAAGCATCGTCATCATCTTTTGATTCGTCATTTTGTTGAGCAGTTTTTGACCGTGGACTCATTGAGGCAGTGCTGAATGGGAACTACCTGCAAAAAGAGAAATTGTAAATGTCAGCCCAAGTCAAACCTCACAAGTGCCCGAGTTGTAGCCAACAGGCTGAAATTTTCGCATGTTGAAGAATGCACGCAAAGATATTGCACCAAACGCATTTTATTCAGGATCTTCTGATGGCCTTCAGTTCTTGGCACCTTTGAACAAACCAAATACGCAAATGTTCTCTAATTTAATGGTTAAAGTTTACCACTTCAACCTGCAACATTGGGATGTTTTCACACACATTTCTAGCTTGCCAACAAAAGCTGGAAAGTAAACAACGCACCGACCCATATCGAGGAATGTGAAATTCATTCACTGTTTGCCAAGAAGAAATAAGTGTCTCCCTATATTCCGTAAGTGGTATGAAAGATTTACTTTCTAACGAACAGTCTACTCAAGTGCCTTATCAATCTGTCCATCCCAGATTTGCTGCACCGACTATTGCTCATGAAGTATTAGGAACAGTGAAACCTGCCAAATTCAACTGATTACAGTTATATAATTACAGCTTCCAAAAATCTGCACAGAATAAAAAGACACAATCGCCAAAATCCTAAACATGTACGTGAATATGTATCTGGCCATTTGTAAAGCGCTTTTTAAGAAACTCACAATGGCGCTTACACACTTTAATAAGGAGCTGCATTGTTTACCCAGTAGCTCTTAGTACACTCCTGAACTTACAAGTGTTAGCATGGCAATTTAACTGTCCTAAAAAGGTGTCTCGAGATGGATTGAAAAAGTTTCTTGAGCTGTATGTGACAAAATAGTTCGTAAGTTTAATGGTACTGTTCCAGTAGGATGGTCCAATGCATGAGAAAGCATGATGTACAGGCATCGACGTACGAAAGCGCGGGACCAACAAGTCTGCATGGGCACCTGAACTCAACTCAACTGAACACAATGACAGTTGACTATGTTGACTGGAAACAGGAAAGCAGAGCTCTCTGATGTAGTTGGATGCTGCACAGACTTTTGAAGCTCTTCCCACGAGGAGGATTTTGAAGGTAATCCTGTCCTTGACTTGAAGACAGTGCAGCGTCTCTTGCACATAGCTTGAAACAAACGAGAATTTTGGCAGATTACCAACAATTCGGGCGGCGCAGTTGAGGATGGACTGAAGCTGTCAAATCCAGAATTTCAATAAAATTCAAATCACTTAGCCACTGTAAAAACTGTTTGCCAATTAATTCAGTGAATTTTTGCAAGATAACATTAAAAAACTTGGAAATCTACAAATCTGAATCGGCAATCTATCGTTTTAAAGTCCACGATTATTCCACCGTTATAGCCTATCATTTCATCGTCCTAAATGAATAATACAGACATACCTTTACAGAATAATTGTACCAGTAATGCATTAGAAAATGACAACATCACAAGAAATTCTCACATAGCATGGGTTCATCACAACAAATGACCATTCAAAATGCTGTTCAACTCAAGAAGGGAAGTAACCAAAGATTTCCAGTACAAGCCTTAGCTTCTTTTTATTCATATTTCTTCTTTATAAATTTTGTTTCTGGCTACTTTATGCTTATATTCCAGTGTGTGTGAACTATACATGTCAACGTTCAAATTGATTTTTGAAACTGAAGCGGCATGCTACAATTGGAGAATAATCGGGAATGCTGAAATGATAGATAACCGCTTAATCTATATTTGCATCTGTTGCCATGTTTCCGAGCATTTGCAGATACATTACAAACAAACTGCAGCTTGTGCTAAATTGTTTTCTCAATTTGCCTTTCGCATTCACATGTTCTCCACTTTCGTGAGTGTAGTCATTGATTAATACCTACGATAATCCTTGGAACCGGTTGCTTGCAGAGCTCTAATTTCTTTCACGGACAGGGTGGCCATAATGTCTATAAGTAGGAAAACGAGTCGTTCTCGAGGATTACCGTACTTTTGTACGTACAAAATTAATATACGACTCCTTCAAAAAACCTCTCAAAACACCTTTTCGCGATATCTAAAAGTCGCCGAAGCATAATACATTAAATATTTAAACGCGTAAAAATCAAATAAATGCTAGGCATGTGGTTTAAAGTCCCGTATGAGAAACCGGTATAAAGGGAAGTATGGGTCGGAAAATGTTCGACACTGCGAAAAAGTTTCTGTTCAGCTGTATTTAACGCTGAAAAATGTACTTACTCGGACCAGAAAAACAGAATTCGAGATATTAAATTTTCTCTTCGTCCTCTGAGAAACAAATAAAAGAAAATAGATTCGTAAATAAATAAATAAATCGAACAATTATTGTTGACAAAAATTCTCGACTTAGTCACTGTTGCTAAACGCTTCGAAGAATACCCGCTAAACTCGCCGACATTTTAACCCCAAAGTATGTTGCCCAAACATCACAATGTAGCTTAATAATTTATTGATTGTTTATTTACTAATTAAACCATTTCGTTGAATTCGTCATACATAATATGTCATCCTTCAGAAAATTATTCCTTAAGTTCTAGAAATCTATCACTTTTGAATGACCTCATGCATAACTTCTATGCTACGCTTTATCTATGCTGTTACGTTTGTTCTATTCAAGCTTCCAACAGTTTCTTTATCTGCTTCTAGCCTTCTCGAAATCGTAATCTGATCGAGTATTCTCAAAATTTCAAACGCGCTACTATAAATATGCTGTAGAATACTAGAATGCTTGTTTGAAGTCTATGAAGTTGATAAAGACTTTCTGGTTGTGTTCAATTCTTTTTCAAGTAGCCTACCTGTCTAATTGTGAACAGGCCTAGTTGATCAATGTGCTTCTTTCTGGCCTGAACCCAGCTTGTTCTTCTTCAAGAGCTCGAGATCTCTCCATATTTTGCTTCATTCTGCTTTGTATCATATCATATGGTGACTTTTATGTAAAGCTCTGTAGGCTAGCCGCTATATATATAGTGCCTCTGTAATTTGGGCAGTCTTGCGGATCGCCATTTCTTTTTATACATTATGGATGATTGTCGATTCTGCCCAGTCTTCTGATATTTCTTTATCCTTATGAATCTTTGTAACAAGATATAGTCTCTCTCTCTCTCTCTCTCTCTCTCTCTCTCGATCTGTGTCTGCCTGTCTGTCTGTGTCTCTGTCTATCTGTTTGTCTGTCTCTCTCTCTGTGCATTTCGGTGTGTGCGTGCGTGCGCACACTTAATTATACATGCATACATATTTGATGCATGGGTGAGAGACCTTAGTAGGTAAACATTCAGGCAGAGAGAGAAGTATATAAAGACGTATAATTATAGACCCCTTTAAAGGTAAACTGAGCTAATTATAGTTCAACTCAGAGTTGAAACTCGCTAGACCTCAGGCTCAGTCTGAGGTTGCTCATTGGCTCAATCTTGCCGCTTTTGAACATCGGCTTTCGTAGTATTTCATGTGATCACCAATGACCTGTAGGGTGGAAATGATATATAAAGACCTAATTATTAGGTCTTCAAACGCATCATTTTGCCGCCGTATTTGGTCCACCCGAGGCGGCTGTAGGCCCTACCACGTAGCCTACTGGCTCCCTATAGCTACGCCGCTGACTCTGAAAGCTCTGTAATAGCTACAATTTGGTTTTTAAAGAATTACAAGGTTCTAATATATTGCTATTCCGCATAAAATAAGAAAGTAAGCTCGTTCGCGAAGGATTTTAAATATAGGAGATAGTTGTTCTATTTCGTAGCTTTGGTTGCCCTATAATTCAGCGCCTCTAACCTAGTTCTAAACCTGACCCATATTTGGCCAATTGCAGCATTTATCCAGATGGCGAAAACCGAAAGCGCAGCGTGATTGGATACCGAATTGCAGGATTAGAAGGTCATTTATTTGACCTAGTTTTTGACTTGACCTATATCTGGCAAATGGTGGCTATCGTTGGGGTCAGCGAGACCGAGAGCACAGCGTGATTGGATGTCGCTATTCACCATCTGAAGGCGATTTTGTACTTGTTAACTTAGCTATTAAATAAAAATTAATTTTATATTATTGTAATTTAATTTGAGATAGCAGGAGAAGCCAGAAATCTTGTCTTACAACTTAGGTTTGCTATTACGGAATTTAATATATTTTTATCTTCTTATTCGCCGGGCGAAAATATCGGCATGAGGTGCATTGCGCTTAAAGGGCCTTTTCAAGTCTTTTGCTAAGAATTCACGTTCATTAAAGCAATTTCCATTCAAGTAAGACATCTGTTTCGATTTTATAATCATACATTTTTGATTATGCAAGAAATAGATTCGGCAGAGTACCATTTACACTTCTTAGAAAGATAAAACGTTGCTCGTGTGATTACTAGTTGTAAGTAAGTAAGGAAGTGAGGAAGTTAGCATGCGCACATGTTGAGAATCGTGTTCTGGATGAGGATATTCTGTGTTGTTGGACAGAAGATAATTTTCAGGCTTTATCATCATGATTAAAGCCAGTTGATGATGATAAAGCCAGTTGGTGTTGGTGCAATTTGACTCAGTGTAAGTTGTGAAAAAGTTGTAATGAGTATGCTTGCAGAATTGTTTGCTTTTTCATGAAGGTTATTAAAAATAATTATTGCTGTAAATATAACCGTCACGATATCAATATGACATTATTGAGACTGTTACTATCACGTTTAAGATCCTTCAACCACACTACTTAGAAAAAGTGTTGGTGTAAGTATTTAAGAAAGGAACAATTACCTTATGTTAAAGCTACTTTGTGCAGTCTTTCTGTAAAAGCCCAAAGTCACGATTCATTCCGTTAAGGTGACTAGTGTTCTTAGATTATACTCCAAGTTATGATGGAACACGGGATGACGTTTTTGGCATTCCCATTAGGATAAGGTCTTTTGGTGGAAGGTTGAAGCTTAATTATGCCTTAGATCTGTGATTGTATGCCCTCATAAGCAGTCATTGTTATTCTGCCTCGAAATCTTATCTTTTGACTATATTCTTGCCATGACAAAATTTACCTTTGTTACCCTTGAGATGACTTAATATATGTGAGTTTGTGTATATAGAAATAGGATGGCTTGGGTAGCAGGACAGATGGTCCATTTTTAATTTTCCTTTAACACATCTTAAGTATGTATCTAGAAACCTAATATAGCACCTTTTAAGTTCTTTACAAAAGCCCTGCTTTTGTGTACTAGGCTATAAGTGATGTCAATATTGATTAAGAAGAAGTGGTGTAAATGTTGATTAAGAAAAAAATTCATTTATAAGCAGTTAAGCATATAGCTCTCAGATAACTCAAAAGCTCACTCTTGGCAGGTTCTTGCACATAATATTATGACGCCAATGTTCAGAGTTCCTTTACATGATCTCTATGTATTGCAGTGCTAGAATTTTGATTGTCATCAATGGTGTGTACTTAGTTCAGTAAGTGTACCTCCCTCACCCTTTACCATTTTGCTCTTTACATTTGCATTTTGTTTGTACCTTTGCCTT
The DNA here is from genome assembly GCA_020284085.1 of Aporrectodea caliginosa. NCBI lineage: Eukaryota > Metazoa > Annelida > Clitellata > Crassiclitellata > Lumbricidae > Aporrectodea > Aporrectodea caliginosa. The sequence goes on from JACEVL010000082.1 coordinate 1,073,725, forward strand.
TCTTATTTTGTCTTTTGCTGATATTTGTCTATAACAGGATGAGTCAAAAGCGTCAAAGTTCTGGAAACCATGAAGTTACGGAAAAGCGACGAAAAGTTTGTGAAGAAGTTATTGAAGTAGAGTCCAACTCCAACGATTCAACTCGCATCACATGTAACGGAAATGCCGATAACACAGGTAAAACATAAAAAAATCAAAGCAGAAAATATCAGACTCAGATAAAAGCGAATAAAGCAGGTAAAAATTAATAACACAGGCAGAAACATTGATGACACAGGGTAAATATTGATTATGCTTGTAAGTCATTGATAATGAGCACTTTATTATGCCCAAAGGCAGAAAGAAGCAAATCAAACATCACAACGTACATGTATGCAGAATGCTGTACAAACATAAAGTCAAATGCACAGACTGCAATAATGTTCATAAAAATGTTCATAAAAGATAATGCAGGCAAAACATCAATATGCAGACGAAGCATCAATAATACAGGTAAAACACTGACCTATCAATACCTTCTTTGCTGATAATGCATATTCATGTATCTGCATTATTAGCTAATTTGATATTTGTAAGTATAGTTATTCACACAGGTGATGCATTGATAACACAGGTCAATGATCATATTGATATACCATAAAATTTCTGTATATGCTGGTAAATGAGTAAAACTGATCTATGTGATTATGAAAATGAAATTCAAATTTGCTTAAATTAAGTAACTGTCAAGTGTTACCTTCTGTGTTGAGATGATGGCACTATGGAAGTTTCGTGATTAAATTTGATATGATTGATATGAATGAACATATGAGTAAGATGGAGCCAATGATTAAGGTTTGAGATACTCTGCATTTACAAAGGAGCTCTGTGTCTGGACAGTCTTGAGTCCGTTAGATCAGGGATTTCTAAGCTCTGCCACCTTTGGGGATGTGGAGGAGCCACAGTGTTTTGGTGCATCATCCATCGGTTGATCCAATGTGACTTAGTCATTAACACAGTAGAAGTTACTACCGGTAGTTATCAATTTACAAAAGACTTGAGCTCACCTTGCCTTCTCTTCGTTTGCTTCTTCCACCTAAAATAGTCTTCTATTGTATTTATTTACTGTTCTTCTTAACTCTGCTCAACAATATTTTTCAAACTATGCTGCGTGACTGGCACCTGTTTTGGTCAGTTAGATTGCCATGTGTGCAGTGTTTCTGAGAGGTTCTTTGTTAAGTGTCTTGATTCATCCTTACAGTTACACCCATACATCATATCTTCCCTGCTTCTGAGTAAATGTTGTAAAGAGCTGCTCTATTCATTTGCTGACTGTAAGTTTCCGGTATAAACTTTGTTTTGGATTTTTTGCAGAAACGAATGACAATACGTGTAATGTAAATGGCATTAACAGCACAGAAGTTGTCAGCGACATCGGCACAATCAGCGTTGTCACAGGCGGCGATGTCAAATCGACGCTAGAGTATTTGCGTGATTGTTTCCCGTTCCAGAAGTTCCAGCTACGTCTACCTCCGATCATCGTTAAGCACCAGATCTACTGTTTTGTTGATGATCGAGACCTAGTCGATCAAGTGCTGGTTAGTTGAAGTTTACAATTTAAAGTAATCTTTTATGTGAGTTTGTTGAAGTCATTTTATGTGACTGTCTTTACAGTACATTTCAGAACAGAATTGCATTTGAACAAAACTGTTTTCAATTTCAGAGTTCATTAATGGCAAATGGTGAGATTGTTCAGATGAATTGTTCTCACTTGACGTTAATCATCTTCACGAAAGATTACAAATCTCAAGTCATACAACATATGACGGAACTACGGGTCAACGAGGATCTTATCAGTTAGTATTTAGTCTTTATATACAAAAGTCTTTATTTTACAAAATTCAGATGGAGGGATGAACTAGCTGGTTTGTTTGATTGAAGTTTATTTGGTTTGGTTTTAGTGTCATTGTGGAATTGTAACGATTGCTAACATTGATCAAGAAGTGTCAAGGCATTGCGAAATATGAAGCCCTTGATACTACAATACTTAACCTTCTGCCCACCTTATTTGTGATCTTCCTAAGTGTGCTCACATATCTTCCTTCATTCGGGAAACTCTCCACTGGCTTCTTGTGCCCCAGCGAATTCAGTTCAAAATTCTCACACTTATGCGTAAATCTCTGCTTGGGGTAGCTCCTTCATACCTTCAGGTCTTGTGGTGTACATCGGTCTCTATGCTCCCTGGTCGCTCTGCTTGGCCGCCAGAGGCCTTCTGGCTGTCCCTCACATGCGTGGTGCAATTGCTCAATCCAGAAGCTTTGCTTATGTCGGCCCCTCTAGTTGGAACCGTCTTGCGCATGAATTGCGTCTTGAGCTCCTTAGCCTTTCTCTTCCTCTGTTTCAGAAACACCTGAAGACTCTTTTTTCTTAGAGACAGCAGTGACCTGGGTCGGGAGTGCCTCTGAATCTCTGAGTGGCGCTATACAAATGTTCAATTGCAAGTACTATTAAAATATTGCACTGGTATCTAACTGTGATGTGGTGTTATTGGGTTGGTTTGGTTGGTTGGAGTTTGAATTTGGTTATTGTGGGTTGATTTGGTTTAGTTGGTCTGGTTTTTTTATTGGCTTGGTTGGCTTCGATGGTGCGGTGTTTATTGTTTGTTATCGACTGAGCCTGATTCGGTGCGATTGGGTTGGTTGTCAGACTGATGAGTGGTAACTTAATTGATGATAGATTGATGATTGATTGATTGATTGATTTAAAGGTGAATTTTTATCTCTGATCAATACGATTGCGAGTGCTGGAGGCGTCATTGACCACCAGCGAATTCTGCAGAGTTCAAAAATATCCAACGAAGATATCAAGCAAGTCAAAAAAATTTCAATATTCTCTCGGGTTATTTATTATTATGCATAAATTCTTTACTAGATGTTAATTTATCTTTGGTCCAGTTTCTAGGAAATTGTTTTTCTACCTGTGCCATAATAGATCATTTGAGTAGGCTTAGATTAAGATTCCATCAAGGTCATGTTAACACTCAAATAATAGCAAGAACAATGATAATAATTGTGAATAATAATATTAATAATGAGTTGTTTCTGTGTTCAGATATCTGATACAGGAGGGTCTACTGCAGATGTGTGATGTCAGTTCCTACGAATGCGCTCTGCCGCATGTATCTGTCTTTCTGCGATGTTTCAGCTTCGGTCGAAATGCTGTTCTGACAATGGTCAAGCGTTCAAAGAACCAGCAAATTCTAGAAGAGGTGAGCGAAAATACATTATGAACCTTGTGTTGAAAATTACACTGTAAAATAAATGTTGGCATGTGGAAATACACCATAAACTTTCTGTGTCAAATACACTATAATTTTTTTCTAATAGACTTTTTGTGTCTCAGTTTTTGGGATACGTTGTCCTCCTTTGCCTGTCTTCTGATCTCGACAAGTTCTGTCTAAAGGATTGTGACACCTGTATCTGGAATGGGCATCCTCTAGCACGTTGTCTCTTACCTAGGAACTCTTCACCTGCATTTTATACCTCTCTGAATGCTATTTTCAGCCATGGTTGGGCGGTGAGCACCTCTGAGTAGATATCTTCAAGGGGCGCTATATCAAGTTTCTTTCGATTGATTGATTGATTGACCTGAACATGATCCTGCTTATAAGCCACCATTGATTTGATGCCATGTGCATTACGATAATGGCACTGTTAAAATGTACAGATTAGATTAGATATCAAATACTTGGACTTGTCTAATTTGGATATTACGTACTAAGGCACTTATGTAATGCATACCAGTGCTGCTTCATGAGTTGGGCTTAAGGGATTGCTCTTCCCTGTGTAACCTCTCACCTGTTGTATTCTCAATTGTATCTTACCATGCCATTTGACAATTTACTACAGTTTAAATTACTTTAACGGGTGCAGTGGTTAGTGTGCTAGACTGTCAGCGTAATGGTATGAAGTTCAAATCCACGACAAAACAATATTTCAGGATCTCTCTTCCACTAGCATTCCCTACTGAAGACGAAGAGCAGTCTCTTACGCTAGCCCTGAGGCAAGCATGGGTATGAAGTGTTAGCGAGTTCGTTTCCTCAGCCTTGGCATATGAGGACTCCCTCTCTGTCTCATCTTCCCACCGACAGTGTACACATAATAGCCGAGTCTGACCTTGGCTATAAACTGAGTAAATTGACTGTACACCATTTGGAAGGTTCAGATGGCAAGAAAGGAGACTGTCTACCCCTGTCTTGTACCAAGGCTGAGAAATAATCACAGTATATACCCATGATCAGTCATAAAATTGTTCATCTACAAGTGGTGGATCTAGAATTTTTCAGAACCCAAGCCTTTCTGGCAAATCTACAGCCAATATTTGCTATTCAGGTAAAAGTAAAATGTGTGAGAAACAATGCCTACAGTAAAATATTGTAACCATAGACACATTTACTGAGAGAGAGTCAGAGACACAGACAGAGAGACACAGACATATGTCGACATCATAGGGTAAACTATCCAGGTAACAAAATTTACATTACACATTTCAACATTTCAGTGGTAACATTGTACTAATCATGATGAGCCCTTGTAATGAACATTATAAAAGAAACTAAACAATTTGAGACCAAAATGAGACCATTAGGTGAGCCATCAGTCACAGCCTGTCAGTTTTGCAGGAGGTCTCGCATTTTAGGTGACAGATTGGTAGCAGATCTCGTAGTTAGGTAGCGGATCTCAAATCAGAGGTACCCGAATATCAGATTGGTTAAATCTTACTGCCCGTGTCTTCTTAGCAGGGTTGGCTTATGGGAACTCTTGTATGCCAATTGTAAGGAAACGAAGTTGGTAACACTCCATGTTTTTTAAGGATCCTGAGTGGCCGAGTGGGTTGGTGCCCGCTCACCGCGCCGACGCCCCGGGTTCGCTTCCCGGTCGGGTCGGATTATCAGAGATTAATTTCTCGGATCTTTACTGCGGGTGGCTCGGTCGCATTATAAACGTGGAGTACAATACAACACACAATACAACACATCACAATATACTGGGGCGCGGTGGTGTAGGGGTATGTTCGGTGCCTTGCAGCTGGAGGGTTGCGGGTTCGGATCCACCTCAAAGTCGCCGCGTAGGGACCCTGGGCAAGTCCTTCACTCGCAATTGCTCATGCGCTTCGGCGTGAAACTCCGATTCAGCGTTCGCGCAGTAGTCGGGAGCGCCTCTGAATGGGAAATCTGGTTGAGGCGCTATAACAAGTGTTCAAATACAATACAATACAATACATGTTCATTGCTGCTTCTTGGGATTGCCATGCTGCTAAACTACCTTACCATACCTTTCTTTACCTTGCCTATTTGTTGGTTTATTTTTACAGGATCTTACAAGTCGTAAACTTCCAAAGCTTGCTCGACTCGGAATTGTCTTTCATATTCGTGATATCATTGGTGCTGAGCTCGTCGAGAGGTCTTCATTTTATAATTTCTTGATTATCGTCATTTGGTTTGGAGGGAATTTTGTTTTTTGATTAAGAAATCATGGAGGTGATTTTCATAGAGTCATGGAGAGATTTTGTCAATTGTTGAAGAACTAGCAGAGAAACGTTGCTAATTGAGAAGTTGATTGGAGATTATCAATTGATTAAGAAGTCACTGAGAATTTTTTGTGATTAATTAAGCAGAGAGGGAGAGATTATTTTTGTTAATCAGTTGCATGATTATTTGATCTTGGGTCATCTATGGGGGAGAGATCAATTGCCCTAAAATCTCTTTCAACTTACATCTCTTGTTTTTATCTCTTGCTTGACTTTTATATCTTGTGTTTTTTATCTGGCCCGACTTATATTTCACTTTTCTTTTCAGAGTAAATACAGCTTATGGTCAACTTCTCAGACTACCATCGACGTCAGTAACAACATAGAGATTGCAAAAGAGCACAAAGAACATGCGTCTGTCATTCTCGCTTCGTTTCCGCCAGTTCTTCTTCTGACGTGACGTCACTGCCTTGAAGAACCAAAGGACCGTGAAGCTACAGATAAGGATTTTCAGAAAGTGCCGCTGAGATAAAATTTTAGTCTTTTTTCCGAACCGTGATTCTGAACACACACGTGCATTGTGATAATTTTTGTGGATGGTTACTCGAAGTGAACATCTCGCTCTAAACATTCTTGTGTCTGCTGCTGCTGCAGTGCTGTGAGTTGCTGGCTGTGGCCATGTGCGTTGCTTTTCGATAGTGGGCAGGCCTAATGTTGCCGTTTTACAAGAGTATACAACTGTAGAGTCTTATAGAAAATATATTTTTCCAGGATTCCTCAGATTTAGAAATTGTACAAGTTTCAAGGCAGTTTTTTTTAATATTTGAAAGTTCAGTTGTATTGGAACTTGTAAATGTTCAAACTTAGTAAATTCGAAGTTGTTGAACTTCAGATGAAGTTGGTTAAACTTATAAATGTTCAGTCTCATTAAATTGAACTTGAAGAGTTCAAGCGAAGTACACACATGAACCCACATCTAGTGTTGCCCACGAGAGTCGAGTTATTTTTAATGTTTTGGCAAGGTTGTGTTATCAAGAGTCATGTGATCTGAAGCCGAACTTGATTGGGATCTGTTTTCTCAATCAAATTATATCAGAATTCACCTAATGATGGTGTATGAGTAGTTACAGTGTTGTTAGTGTTGAACATGTAGATGTTGAATGGAGTTAGTTAAAGCTATAAAATTCTACCTTCAAATGCATTTAGGGAATGTGTGAAAGTTCTGTTACAGTGAGTGAACTTGTTAAGTTTATATGAAGTTAGTTAAACATATAAAAGTTTTGAATCAGTACAAGCTAAACTCAGTAAGTTGAACTTTTATAAATTTGGTAGGAAACTTGTGAAATTTTAGATGCAGTTAGTTGAACCCCTGAAAGTTAATATGGTGATAGTTGCACTTGTAAAAGTTCAGACTCGTTATGTTGATTTTTTTTTTTTAAGCAAATATAGTTTGGTTATCATAACACTTGTAGCTCATAAGTGGATATTCCTGAAATTAGCTATATGGAACTCTCATGGCTTTTTGAGGATTTAGCCATGCATATTCTCACAGAATTTCTAAGGATTCAAATGGTGAAGTCTTTGAGATTCCAGGCTAAGCTTTGTTACTCCATAACAGCTTGAAACCTTGAGCTAAACTGAAATAGAACCTGAAGCTGAGAATTAACCATGCTGAGGTTTTTACGCTCTTATAAATATCCGGTTGTGTTTTCTTGCATTGCGTTGTATGGTGTAGCATTGCACTCTGTTGTGTTTAATTGCATCGCATTGCATTAAACTCAATTGCATCGCATTGCATTAAATTCAATTGCATTGCAGTTTACTGCATCGGATCATGTTGAATTGCTTTGCATTTTGTTACATCGCATTGTATTGCAGTGAATTGCACTGTGTTGAAATGTATTAATTTACTTTATATTTGCATAACATTTTGTTGCTAGTAATAACGTTACTTTGCTCAGAAGCAGTCTTGCTATGTGCATGACTGGTTGTTGGGTATCCTACTAACGTGACTTCGATACATGATTTTCACACGTGACGTTGACATACATGTGACGTGGCTCATGACTTCGAAGTCTTGTAGTTGGTGCTACCTGGCACTTTTTGAGTAAGTGTCAATGCTGACCTGGTGTAGAGACACAACAGAACTGGTGCCAGCATTCACTGAATAGTCTTTGAACAGTTCTTAAAGGCACTAGTATGTGCCTAGATATTTAGTTATGTGCATAATTATGTACAGAGTTTGTGCTGGCACGTAGAGGTCATGTAGAGGTCATGTGTGCAATTGTGAAATCTTCTGTATTGTTCTGTGGTTTTTACATCCTGAGTGTCAGAACTTAATGAGTATGTGCCATAACTTATAGAATCCGTGCCATAACTTATAGAATTGGTGCCAGTACTTTGTGAATCAGTACCGTAATTTATTGAGAGGATGCCAGTAACTCCTATCCTGAATCAGTGCATGACTTACAAATTGTGAACTTTTACAGATGGTGCACTTTTTCTGAATCACAACCATAACTTGTAAATGTAGAATCAGTGCAAGCACTTTTCATGAAATGGTACTTATGCAAGCACTTAGAGTTGGTGCCCGTGTCTGAGAAATTGGTGCATATCCCAGTTGCAAGCCTTTGAAACGTTGTTTGACGTTTTCCTTAATTCTGATATGATTTTTTGGGCATATTTCAGCTTTGTCTGCCTTTTTGGCTTGGTAAATGATGTCGTTCTGCAAACTTTAAAAATAACAGTGTAATGTAAACAAAACTAGACAAAACTTGTCTGTTACAGACAAAAAACTTGTCTGTTACAGACAAAATTTGGTATGATTTATATGGTTCATTATTATTGTGATTTGTTATTATTATTGATTTCTTGGTACATGTAGTATTATTATTACATTTTATTTTTAGTATTTTGAATTCTGAAAAAACATATGCCAGGGAAGTGATAGATAGATAGATATTCGTTTTATTTTCTGACAGGTTGACAGACCGCAACCAGTTACAATAGAAATATGTTAAATAATGAAATCAAAAACAACAACAAAAACCAGACAGGTGTGCAGTCAGATAAGAAATTTATTGTTATCAATTATTTTTATTTTTAGCATATAGGTAGATATGATCCGTCAAGAGTTTCAAAATTAACTTAGGAGCAACAGGAACATGTCTGGGAAATTAGACCTTGTCTTCTGGAGTTCCTGGGAAATTCCCTTTAATTACAACAAACACAGATAGAAAGGATTGGAAAAGGAAATTTACCACACAAGGTTCACCAGTGATGACCACCGATAGATGATGACCAACCTTCCAAATCAAAGCAATGGTACAAAGATGAGGGTCAAGGGCTGCCCAGAGTTCTTGGATTGTTTTTTAAAAGCAGCTTATTCGGCTGTTGAGATTAATAAGTATTTATCAAGATAAATATGTCTTAAGTATCCCACAAAGGTTATATAGGATACTGCATATGTGGGAACGTCTGTGGCATCTTATGCCAGATATTTACCTCTAGCCCATTGTGCCATAACTGGTCATTCGCCATTGTCATCTTTATTATTATTTTATTTACTATCACAGTGTTGTATGTAATTGTTCTATATGACTGAAATCAACAGTTCGGTACTGATATTTGTTTGTGAATTCCTTAGCCATTCCTTCAAAGACCGTTTGGTCCGGTGGTGGCTTTGTGATGTCATTTGGGAAGCACCTCTGGAGATTTTACATCAAAAAGGTGCTATATAGATGCTTTGATTCGATTTGTAATAAAAATATGAATCGTAATTTGTAATAATATTAGTAATTATTATTAATAATTCTGGTTTGCTTCATGTTGTGTTGTTCTGACATTCATTTTGGTTACGATTGATGTGGATAACGTTGTTTAACAATACTTTGAAAGGTACTATATAAATGAATAATTACATTACATTAAACACCTTGTTGTTTACTACATTACACTCCTGATCAATATATTGCACGCCTTGTTGTGTATCACCCATTTCGTTTAATCTTCATTTTCCTTAATACGTTCAACATCTCCTTTGAGGTACGGATCCTAATGGATCTGTTTTCAAACTTGGTTATTTCTTTCCAGTTCTGTTAATCCATCTGAATGCCTGAAATCCTGTCTCCACTCTTCACTTCATCCAACGCATCACCTCCAGCGCGGCATCTGATCCTCCCCCCCCCCCGTTGCCTCGCCTTCCAAAGAAGGTGCTACTCCCCTCATCCACACGCACCCTGCATTACTGCTTCCGCTGAATACAGCAGCTCCGTAATAATTTGCCAACGGTGGCAGAACAGGAGAATGGTTCAGTATCAAAAGCAGCACACAAGACATTTAAAAAGAACAATTGCTGTCACCTTAACCTTATGAACAGAACACACAATTGGTGCCTGGAGAAATTTTTGCAAGGGGCAAACCGTGTAGCGCGTCATTATATGGCATAAGCATTTTTAGAAAGGTCTAAATTTGAAGATAATAATAATAATAATATAATCATAATGATTATTATTATTATTATTATTGTTCTTAATTAATGTTTAAGTCCCTGAGGGATCATGTATACCTCGGGGCATAAAATAATAATAATAATAACAACAACAATAATAATACAGTAATATAAATAGTGGCAAAATATAGCGGCGTACCGGTAATAGCTAAACTGATTTTATATATACGTGGGAAACCTTAGAACGGAAGTGATAATTATGTCCTTTATACAGATGTTGAGAACAGTTCGTTCTCAAAATAGACCTATAGCGGACATATCCTATTATAATACCGTACTGCACTGCACAAATTACAGCTTGAACTTGGTCTAAATTTATCCAGCTCGATTACTCAGTTTTGTTGTCGGCGGCGCAGTCGTGTGCACGTGCTGTCAATACTGAGCCTGACAACTTTCGCAACATAATTAGGCCTACTGATCGACAGAAACCCATCTAAGTATAGCACTGCTGGTCGTTTCCTATTCCTATCTGCCCTATTCGTCGGCTAACAGGATGCTAAACTATCGTCAAACATTCAATCAAGAACGTCCGCCCGTTTTATTGTATTCTCAAACGGACAGTTTTATTTGAGTCAACAGATGTTTTTAGCTATATTATGTCGGAAGACCTCTGCGCTAAGCACAAATTTGGCGAAAATGGAGTTTTGGTTTAAAATTGAATTTTCTTGATACAACAGGCCGTCTTCAAATCTGCAAATTTTGTGAATTTGTTTACAAGCCACTGAAGGCTTTCCGGGTACAGTATACATTTGGAAAGCAGTTAACATGTTAAAAGTATTTAGAGGCGTTTAGTGTTACTAATTGCTGTGTAGGTTATAAAGTTGATAACCTACTGACAGTATCTATTGTTGATTAATTGTCTTCCTCCTTTTCCTGCTCATCATAAAAATCGTCATCGTCACCATCATTCTTCTATTCTCACCTATCATCATCGTCGTCATCATCATTCTACTTCTTATTATCGCTGTAGTCATTGTTATTATCATTACTATTTTAACCCGAGGTAGGCCTAAGCGTGATACCTCAGGAACTAACAAATTATGCTAGGAATGGTGGTGGTGGTGGTGATGATGATGATGATGATGATGATGATGATGATGATGATGATGATGATGATGATGATGATGATGATGATTATGATGATTATGATGATTATGACGATGACGATGGTGATATTAATAATAACGACAACAACAAGGTTATAATTAGTATTCCCTACTGTAATAGACTATTAGTAATAGGCCTAATATTAGTAGGCCTAGTAGTAGTAGGCTATCATTATCATCATCATCATTATTATAACCCGAAATAGAAAGGCATTATTATTATTGTAATTATTATTAATACTACATTAGTATTATCATCATCATCATTGTTATTATTATTACAACCCGAGATAATAAGAATTGATTGCTCACCACCAACGGAGCAGAAGGTGGGGCTGTTGAATTACACCGTCTGAACAACGGAAAGCCCCTGCACGAGTCTTCCGCATATCACCCGAGTTGCTTAAAGCAGTTGGGAAGAGGCAGAAATGAAGTAGGCCTATAGTTCACCCATGTATTCAAAAGCGTCTGGAGCTCAGCCTCAGATTCGGTACCAAGTGTTTGGAATCAGCCTCCCTTCCCGGTCAAGGTCTTCCGCTGGGATTGCAAGAACTTTCGCAGCATCACTCTGCTGTCAGAGCCTGGCACTGTCTTTGATGGTGTCTTCCTGTCATGGGTTATAGGTGGTTTAAGATTCACCTGCGACAGCTGAGACGAAGGGAGCGGAGAGGCTTCATATCAGGGAGATCGACAATCGACCACATATTCACCCTGAACAGCCTGATTCAAACAAGAAGAGAGTTTCGACAAACTCCATGAATTTCCTATGTAGACCTGATGTCAGCCCTTGATTATGTTGATCGCAGGGCCATCTGGAGGATAGACTATATATACTCCCGTCTCAGGGAGTGCCCGAGAAGATCACTGGATTGATGAGGAATTTGTATATATATGGACACACCGAGTGCAGTCAGAAGTGTAGAATGGCTCCAGATCTGTTCCTGTGACCAATGGATCAGATCAAGGAGGAAACTTTGCAGCAGAGGCAACTAGGGTGCTCATATTGGGTTAGAGCGGTTCACTGATCTGGCCTACGTCTATGGTATGGCTCTCCTTGCCGAGATGCTTGAAATCCTCGTCCTGTGCTTAGAGGTAATGGTCCATGAAGTACGAACATTTGGACCTAAAACCAAGCGGGCGTAAGCAACAATGCAAAATACAGTAGACCCATGTCCAATATCGAGTCATTTGCAGGTGGCGAGAAATCAGATTGAGCTGTTTCGCGGGTTTTCTACCTTGGTTCACAGATCGAGGCCGATGGTGGCAGTGGACCCGAAGTTAGGTGACGCATAGCCATCGCCTGGGTTTGCGCGAGCAGCCTTCAACGAGGAATATGGAATACTGACATCCGGCTAGACACGAAGCTCCGCCTGTTTAAGGCATGATATACAGTAACTGTAGGCCTATGTATGGAGCCGAGACCTGAACGCTTGCCAAGGACTTGGAAACAAAGCTCGATCGATCCTTCCAGCGGTGGTACCTTAGAAAGATGCTGCGCAATCCACTGAACTCTGCATTGCACACGGCCCAAGAGCTCAGAATTGAGATGGCTGTTTTTCTACCTATAGGTTCCCATATCGAGGCTTAACGTCGTGGAAACCTCAACGCTAAGGAGAGGAACTGGCCAAAGATGATAATTTGATTAATAAAATTAATAGAAAGGATCCTTCGTGATTTGAAAAACGTTTATGAGGCATTATGCTGTGATGAACAGTCCTCGATGTGCACGATTCTGTACATGTTCTAGTAAGGCAAACACGTTTAAGCGCTGGATGGAAATACGCTGAAAGAGAAACGAAGTCTCCTTCTTGTCACTATAGGCTTACGGATCAAATGTCTACCCAGACTGATGATGATAGCCATGTCGACTTGGTTGATGGGGGCCAAGCGTTTAAAAGCAATCTCATCTAAATCACCAGCCTGTTCAGCGCTTGAGCGATTGAAAGTTAGCCAAAATGTCAATATAATATATATATATATATAATTATATATATATATATATATATATATATATATATATATATATTATAATATATGCATCCCATGCAAGGCACTACTCTACTGTTTAGGATTATTTAGGATTGTTAAAGCGCCCATGTAACGGCATATGCTGTGCAACCGCGTTGTAGAATATTGTCTGTTTCATCATCACCATCATCATCGTCATCATCATCGTCATCATCACCATCATCATCATCATCATCATCATCATCATCATCATCATCATCATCATCATCATCATCATCATCATCATCATCATCATCATCATCATCATCATCCCTTCTGACCTTGCAAGTTCAGTTGGCACCCAGAGGCCAAATATAAGATCGTTAATTAGCCGATGTCTTGCACCGGACCAGGGCCTAAGCGACGTGATTATCTGTGTGAGCCACTATATGCGTCTATAGCCCTACAGAGGAATTCATGAGGAGCAGGTAGGTTAACTCGAGCCTAAAAGAAGTTGAAATTCCACCTTTTTATTGTAGACAGCATAAAATGCACGACATTCACCTGATACACAGTCTGGACACAGTCCAGTGGGCCGACTATATCCTCGGTTACTTGACGAAGGAGTGCTACAACCTCAAGATCCTTCGGCACGAGGACACCAACCTCCTCAGCGATCAGTCCTCCTCCCTCCTCAGCTACGACACCACCACCACCACTACCAGACCAGAACCCTCATGCCCAGCTAAAACGCTGATCGTCATTGTCTCGCCTGTCCATCTACGCTTCCTCCACGAGAACCTCCACTTCCGGTACGACGAACTGATCGCAGACCCACGTAAAGGTCAGCTGTTCCTCTGCGGCGCCGAAGCGGCGGACTTCGACGAGCTGGACGCCAATGGACTTCCGGTCAGCCAGAGGTTCCCAAGGTTCGAAGAGTGGACCAGACTGGACCACAACGAACACGCGGTCCTCTTGACGAACGCCATCATCTTCGTCGAGTCTTCGGCTGAACCGGGTCAACTTCAGAGAAAGAGGTCGACCAGTGGAACGAGACGAAGGAAGGTCAAGTTCACGATGAAACCTCACCAAGTCAGAAGCCATGTAAGTCCTGATGCAGTTATAGTTCGTTTTATCCTTTCTTGTCTGAACTGAATATAATCTATCTAATCTGATAATATGATCTCAGCCAATTAGAACCGATGATTTTACTACTACAATCTTCTCTCAGTTTAATCTGACCCATTCTCGTCCAGAAAGCAATTCACTCTCTACTAAATTGTCCTATAAATAGTTTTAAATTATGTATTAATAAATTATGTACATTAATTATGTATTAATTCTATCGTGTTATACTGATCTATTAATTGCGTTTCGTTCCATTGTTATGTTTTGTTGTACTATGGGTTCGACATACATACTTAACATAATCTTATAAAGTCAATCCAGGGCTACTAAACGAGATGAAATGGAATTTCCAAGAGTTTAGACGGAGATGGTTGGACGACATCCAGGCAATAAGCGCCTGCGATGTCTGAAGTATTTTCTCCACTAAGGAGATAACCTCTTTAGTTGGGCCATGGACATATGCCTGCTTGTCATCAGCATACTGATGAGCTGCAACCTCTAGAAAAGATAGAATTTGGTCCAAGTCAACAGTGCTGAAGATATAGAGTAGGGGTGGGCCTAAACTGGAGCCTTGAGGGAGATCAAATGTGACCATGCACCACTCAGACCGTACTATATAGGTCGATGCTAAACTATACTATGCTATCGTAATGTATGTGTTTGGAGCAGGACTCTACCGTGGTGACCGTTTTCTTTGAGAAGGAGTTGCCGGACACAGCGGCGGCACGTACTGACCCTGGTCCGGTGGTCGTCGTCTTGGACAGCTATCTAAGTGGTGGACAGCGGAAGACCTTCTCGATGACCGCAGAACGGTGTAATCCCTACACGTGCCAGTTCACAGCACCTCGTAAGCTACGAGCTAAACTTCATCCGACGGCCTTGTAACTTATTTTTCAGAGCTGATCTAATGCCTTCTATAGCGACGATGGACTTTCCATGTGCAACCGTATACGTCAAAACCCTTGTCCGCAGGAGAAGTGTGATTAAAATCTGATAGACCATCGAAACCAGAATTAGTCAAGCAAGGCAAATTGAAACAGATGAGTCAAAGTTTGGCTTTCAGTGACATTACAGAATTGAGAGAACGTACACAAGTGAGCAGTGAATTCCCTAGCTTTGGGCTACGCACCGAAAACGCCGAAGAGCCGAACTCAGCTGAGATGCGATAGAGGCTATGAACTTGCTAAATTATCTTCTGTTACCACTAATGTAGCCTACTATAGCATTGTGTTTATTTAAACTATTTTATCTCTGGACACTATTACGAGTTCACTTGAAGCGATCATCGTTGTGCGCTGTAATAACGGCGGCATAGAAGTTATTATAATAGATTAAGTAAGTATTAAGCAAGTATATCCTTTATTATACCAATTGCTAACCGCATTTTGGTTTACAAGAGAATCACATTTATGTGTTGGGTTAGTGGTGGTGTTTTTGTTGGTGGTAGTGGTGGCTATTATGGTAGTGGTGCGTTATTAGATTAGATTTACTGAACTAAAGCTGTGACTCTATCTGTTTCCACCGGTAAACCCATTAACACAAAAGCCACCACAACTGTCATGAACATCACTCCTTTTGTCATGACCTTTACCTCTTCAACTATACCACCACCAAACTGAAACCCGCCACTACAGCCAACAAAAACAGCACCACTACAACAACCACCAAAACCTCCACTATCATAAACGCCAATGCATCACCTTTACCATCGACTCTACCATCATCATCATTACCAACAATTACCCCACCCCTACTAGCATTACTACTACTACAATCACCACCCTTCACGACCACAATCACAACGACCATGCACCATCACATCAACACCCTCCATCATCCCAAGCGCTATATGGTGTTAGTGATAGCAATTATCTGAACTAATGATCTCTGAATGAAACAATAACTTCATTATTATAATTCCACCTGGCAGCTCATCCTGTGGGTGAAGTGCGGGTCAAGGTCCTTCTGAATGGCCATGAACTTGGCACTCAGTTGCTGAACTACACACCTTCGCCAACGGTCGACGTTCTCAAGGACCTGGTTGACGTCCATGTCAAGCTGTTGGCGGAATCGGTGGACTGTCTCGTGGATTCTGGCCACTCCCTGGAAGACCTCGATCAGAGGCTGGCCAGGGTTGTCCAGGACAGCCACAGCACCTCAGAACAAATGTTCACGACGATCCAGTGCACTACGCACGCAGGTAAGAGCATAGCAGGATCATTATGAGATTATAGGATCATACTAAGATCATAGGATTATAATGGGCCTCATAGAACCATAATGAGATCATAAAATCATAAAGAGATGATGGCATCATATTGCGATCAGTGTGGGTCATAGATCTTAGTGACATATTAATATTACCATAACGTACCCCTAGAACTTTATAGTTCTATGTCCACTTTTTGCGAAACGGAGAAAAACGATTTTTAAGATTTGCTGACGAAATTGTTTTGCTCTGTTTCATTGATGGCAATTAAATTAAACTTTTTGGAAAACAATGTTTTCCATTAGTATGATTATATGTGTATTTCGATCATAATGTATACCGATTATGAGTAATTTGGCTATAATTATGTCAGGGGTGACTATTTTTGGACATAGAGCTGTATAACATTATTGATTGCAGACAAAGTGAGTGCTGTAGGTTCTAAGTCCAGTCACGTGTTAAGATCTCTCACTGGTAGGCTATTGGCTATGGACATAGCACCGTATAATTTTTTTCAAACCTCACTCGATCACGGTTATATCTCCAATTCACGTGATACAAAATTAATGATTCTATTGGATGACTGACTTGTTCCTCCATAGATTTGAGAAACTGTCCAAATCAGGTCCAAATAATTTGTGGACATAGAACTTTATGGCACTGAAGATAGAGCTACAGGAAGCGTCTCCAGTTAAGCTAGACTATGCAGGACATAGCCCCTGTCATCCCGGTAACGGATATAGCGTTAGGTTGATTTTTCAAAAAAGTGGACATAGAACCTTATAATTCTAGGGGTACGATAACACGATCATCAGATCATAAAGAGATCATAGGTTTATAATGAGATCATAACACCTCTTCATCATCGTAGTAGCCGTAAACATCATTTTAGTTGGCAGAGATTATTATGTAATACCCCAAATAATAAAATTCCCATCATGATTATAAGAAATTACTTATAACAAATTTTAATAACAATCGTAAAGTATGTTGCCTATTTGTAGATCCAACCCAGTTGAAGTACCCTACCTTGCTTCACTTGGCAGCCAGACACGGCCTGGGCACCTTCTGCTCTCTGCTAAATGACATGCCGGACGCGAAGCTGGCCATTCGAATGGTCAACGCCGATGACCAGACACCCGAGCAACTGGCCAGAGCGAATGACCACGACACTCTTGCTCAAAAGTTCCAGGATCTGAACATTGTAAGTGAATCCAGTTTATCCAAACATCAATCAATCAATCAATCAATCAATCAATCAATCACTGAATCAATCAATCACTGAATCAATCAATCAATCACTGAATCAATCACTGAATCAATCACTGAATCAATCAATCACTGAATCAATCACTGAATCAATCACTGAATCAATCACTGAATCAATCACTGAATCAATCGCAGTCACTCATTCATTCATTCATTCATTCTTTCTGAAGCGTGCGTGGCGCCCTCTAGCGAACGCGCGCACTGTCGGGAAGATTCATCGGTCAGGGTCCCAAGATAAAGTCCTGAGTTCAAATCCAAGGAAGGTCTTTCTAAACTAAAACCACCAGAGTCTCTCAACTTCACCAAGGATGGGGCCGCGGCTATGTCCCCTGCTTCTCGATCTGAGGCGGTATTATAAATAATAGCGGGGTCCTCATCTCCACCGACAGTTTGATTCTTCTTTAGGTGAGATCTTAATTCATCTAGTTTGTTCTCGAAATGATCATTTCTTTGCACCTCTTTCCGGAATTGTTCATTACTATCTGTTTGATATTTTATGAACCTATCCAATGACTCCTCAACTTGCTGTTGCCGGTTAGTAAAACTACTCAAGAAACTCTCCTGACGCTGTAGAAGTTGATTTAAAACATCTTCAAAATTAATTGGATTAGGCGTTGATCTGTTAACATTCTCTATGGAATTTCCACGGATTAAAGTTTCCTGTGATTCACCCTTATCTTGTTCTTCTATTTCAGATTCGTCTTGAGAGGTATTCTGAGCATTGGAATCGCCTAACGAGTCTTCAGACATGTTTGAAAATATTTATTGTGTCAATAAAATTCAACTAAAGAAGTTGTCAGATCGTTGTAACTAAATTACAATTACAGACTCTTGTCTTATCTTCCAAACGCCACGTATAAGTTGTAATTATCGACGAGTGTTCTCTAAATTATCGAGATCAATGAAGTCTATCAACTTAGTTTGATTTATTTTTGTAGTCTAATTTATCGCACGAGCAGTCTAATTTATACTATGTACGATCAACCCTTAACGTCTAACTGGAGATCAATTGCACAAATTAGCAAAGGTTTACTTCCCTCTTTTAATTAGATATCTCCCCTGGAAAATTTCCACTGCGCCAAGAACTGTTGAGGTCATCACCGATCCAGACACTCGGAGACAAAAATATCAAGTTTTCGATAGAAGACGAATTAATTTCACGATAATAACTTCCCGGCCCAATCACCAAATGATTGACCACAAATGGACAAACAATTCGAAGAGACACTTCGAATTTTCCACGATTAAATCCACAATTTCTCTCTTGAAATTAGCAAATCAACCAACACCATCGACAACTTTCGGTCTTCTCCCTCTCAAAAGAGTCGGGTGATATCCACTAACCAATCAGCGGAGGCCATTTTGTCACGAGGTGACTCCAAGAACTAAAATTGGTTCATTACCTCATGGAAATCGATAATTTTAGACTATATTTAGAAATCGGGCGCGTATCAACCTTAAGCAGGATTACCAAGCTCATTAATAGGTAAGTACGCGTAACTCGTGGCCGATCCAGGATCGCCACACCCTCCCCATCTCACTCAATTTTCGGTTTACCCCGAAAATTTCAAATGGAAGTCTGCATTTGATCTCCAGTATTAACATTTAACTAAGCAATAAACGTTCACTTTAGCAACCACAAGAATCATCTACAGTTATAGCAATTAGGTTACAGGATACGATACCATTGAAAGAATGGATTTCTTTACACACTTCCAATATTTAGACATTTCCAACACAAATTACGCAAACACTCCTATGAGTTAAATAACCAAAGACGAAAAAAAAACAATGCTTTACATAATCTTACAAGTTCGATCTGTAACATTAATCAACCACTGGGACACCTCTTCTTCCTATCCAAAGTATACGGATGCTCAACCTAGGAAGGGCCAGAACCAAATCGCACCTCGAATGATGAACAGAGTGGCCACGACTATTTCCACCTCCCC
Source organism: Aporrectodea caliginosa (assembly GCA_020284085.1). NCBI lineage: Eukaryota > Metazoa > Annelida > Clitellata > Crassiclitellata > Lumbricidae > Aporrectodea > Aporrectodea caliginosa. The sequence goes on from JACEVL010000082.1 coordinate 1,093,354, forward strand.
CGGAAACTCAGATGAAAGATCACGGGCGGCTGTTAATCCCTGAAGGAATTCCTCCTCAGTGACGGCAAGATCCGACTCAAGGAATTTCGGCACGATTTCCATGGTAAGTGCCCATATGTCAAATCCTCGAAGGTCTGTCGAAATCCAAGGCCTCAACGAAGCACCCAGACCTAAGCTAATTGCCATCTGATTGGGGACTCCCGGGGTTCCCATGGCCCATCTGTCCATAGCCGCCAACACTGATGAAGAACGAGATGTGGACTGGATTGTGGCTAAGATGGTCCGGAAGGCACCTGGATAAGCACGCACCGGAGGGGACTGTCTAGCAATCTCCGAGACATCTTCGGAACTGATCTCCACACGACCCAATTCAGAGATGAAGTGGAGCGCCAACCAAGCCAACCCTCGTATCCGAAGTTTGGAGGGAATCCCATCAACATCGTTACCGCTCGAGACCGAACGCTCCTGAGGCACAGACGAAGGGCTCCTGCTAAAATCATCGCGGGTGGATGAAGGCGTTGAATCTCTTCGAGGTCCTACAGCTGGATCCACCTTGATATCCTCCCCGTCCGACACCATGCGGCAGCTGCGTTGAGGTGAAGGGGGAGGCCCAGTAGACTCGCGCGACGATAGAATGATGGGTTCCTGCATTCGTTCACTCTCCGCTCGGATCCAGTCCTGGAGATTCTCTTGACAATCGGACATAATGATTACCTTCACCTCCTCTCAAAGTGTCAATTGCAGAGATGAAATGAACCCTATAAACAGATATAACTAACATTCAACCTTATAATAATCCGCTCTCCAATTTCGTTGGAGTAAAAAGTTATCGGTACCGCAGAGGCTTTCTGATAAGGCGTTGGGGCCTTTTATCAGAGAATGTTTCTCGATGCGCCGTACCGGGGTCAGCAATGGGTGTAGAGGGCCCATTATCTCCCAACTCATCTAATTCGTTCCGGGGTTCCTCACAGTCCCAATCCGGTAGGGGTTCGAACTCCTCTGGAGGTGGCCTTTCCTCCGAACCCCGTGGCATCTCCCCTTCGCACAACTTAAGCTTATCTATATAAACCAGCATGGGCTGTGAACGGGCAGACTTCCGGATCTTGTACAGTACTGAATTGACCTGTTCCACTACCTCGTAAGGGCCGGTGTAAAACTTAGCCCACTTATCCTTAAGGCCAGTGCGTCTCCTCGGATAAAAATACCATACTCGGGAACCTATAGGAAACGAGGTCGGTTTTACCCGCAGATCATATCTGAACGCTCGGCTGGTGGCTTGGCGCTGCATGAATTTTCTGGCTACCCGAAAGTTATCCTGCATCTTAATCATTTGAGAGGCCACAAAATCATCAGTAGTAGACAACAAATTTGCAACAGAGATATCGCCTAAAACCAGATCGATCGGAAGGCAAAGCTCCCTCGAAAGAAAAAGATGATTCGGAGTAAATCCGGTGCTTTCGCTTTCACTGGCTCTGTAGGCAGCCAAGACGTATGGTAGATGCAGATCCCAATCTTTCTGGTTCTGGGCAATCACTTTAGCAAGCATGGCGTTCAAGGTCCGGTGAAACCGCTCCACAGCACCATTTGTACTCGGCTTGTAAGGAGTTGTTCTCACTTTGTCGATCTGTAATCGTCGGCAGAGTTCCTGGAACAAGGCTGCTTCGAAGCACGGTCCCTGGTCCGTTAGGATCTGACGGGGACAGCCAAATCTGCAGAAGATTTGCTCAACGAGAACTTTGGCCACAGTCGCAGCCTCCTGATTTCGTATTGGGTGAGCCTCCGCCCAGCGGGTAAAATGATCCACAGCCGTTAGTATATAACGATATCCTCGGCTGGAAGGTGGATGTGGTCCAGTGATGTCCACTCCCAAACATTCCATTGGTGCGCCCACCGACATTTGTTGCTGACGCCCTTGCCTTGGTGGCTTGCCACGTAGATATTGAGCACAGCTCATACATCTCCTCAATTGCATCCTCACATCCTCACGCCAGCAGGGCCAGTAGGCTCTCTTCTGCAGTTGCGCCAGAGTCTTTCTGATCCCCATGTGACCTCCTGTTATTCCTTCATGTGCCAAACGTATCAGCGCTAGCCGGCGACTAGGCGGTGGAATGAACTGATACCAACGAACATCATTGGTTTCAGGCTCTAACCATTGACGAGTTAGCAGTCCATCTTGCAACTCCAATTGCGGCCATTGCGCAACAAGAGTCTTAACTGTAGTACTCAGACCTCGCATTGTATCCAAAGAAGGTACATCCGGAGATTCAAGTTTCTTCTGGATTATCCATCCCAAGTCTGGATCCTCACGCTGTTCATTTTCAATGGTTTGACGGCTCCAGTCCGACGGTAAATCAATGGAAGTCACCCCGACATGGTAGTACTCCCTTACAGTGTCTACTTCCTGCGGACGTCGTGACATAGCGTCTGCATTCCGGTGCGCAGTACCCGAACGATGCTGTATGTCGAATTGGAATTCCTCGATAACAGACAACCATCTGGCTTGTTGTCCTATCGGTAACGGTGTCCTCCGTAACCATTGAAGAGCGGAGTGATCCGTTCTCAACAGGAACTTGCTACCCAGTAAATATTGCCTGAACACCTTTAAGAAGTAGACGATAGCGAGCAGTTCTCTCCTCGTCACATCATAATTTCGTTCTGATGGTGAACAAAGTCTACTGCCATAACAAATCACACGCTCCATCTCACCGTCCATCTGAGACAGCACCGCGCCAATCGATTCACCGGAGGCATCAGTGTCGAGAACATAGAGACCTGAATCATTCGGCAGGGCGAGAATCGGCGACTCGGTAAGGCGTCGTTTCATTTCAGTAAACGCTAAATCGCATTCCTCTGACCAGGCGAACGGACAACCTTTCTTAGTCAACGCATGTAAGGGTCGAGCAACTTGAGCGAAGTCTGGGACGAATTTTCTATAGTATGAGCATAAACCCACAAAAGATCTTACGTCGCGGAGCTTCCTCGGCGTCGGCCAGTCCCTCACCGCTTGAATTTTTCCAGGATCCGTGGTAATTCCTTTCTCACTTACTACGTGACCTAGGAAAGTCACTTGGCGTTGTAACAGGTGACATTTGGACGGTTTCAGCTTTAAACCAACCGCTGCCAGTCGTTCCAACACTTGCGAGAGTCTCTGCAAATGTGTGTCTAAGTCTGAAGCAAATACAATAATATCATCCAGGTAAATGAGGCACACAGCGAAATTTAGTCCTGCCATTACCAAATTCATCATCCGTGAGAATGAAGCCGGTGAATTGCAGAGACCGAACGGGAGAACTCGGAATTGAAAGAGTCCTCTCCGGGTAACAAAGGCGGTTTTATGTCGATCCCTGGGATGCACAGCTAATTGATGATAACCTGCTCGGAGATCGAAAGTACTGAACCATTTAGCACCAGCTAAAGAATCGAGGCTCTCGCTTATCAAAGGCAAAGGGTAAGCGTCTTTCCGTGTCTTAGTGTTAACGGCCCGGTAATCAACACAGAATCGGGGTGTCCCATCATTTTTCCTCACCATCACCACATTACTAGCCCAAGCAGATGACGAAGGCTCAATTATCCGTTGGTGTAACATGCTTTCAACCTGTTCATCAATGACCGGCAATAATGTGAGCGGTTGACGGCGCAATGCTTGTCGGACTGGGGATTCATTTCCAGTTTCTATCTCATGTTGTATCACGTCTGTAAAACCAAGATCCCATTCATTCATCGAAAACGCCTTCTGATTATTCAGAATAATCTCCCGTAATTTGTCCTGTACTCCAGCTGGAACATCATCGGCAATGTCTGACCATAACGGTGAAAGAACAGAGTTAATTTCCTCTGGTGTCGGTTTTCCTTGAGCTTCTACGACGTTTGCGCAAGCAGCTGCGACTTCAGATGTTTCCTCCACCACCGTTACTTCTTCGGCCATGCATTGAACACCTTTCTTCAGTCTAATTTCTTTATGGGTAGGATTCATCACACGAACAGGTAAGTCAACGATTCTTTCAGGCAACAAAGTGCCGGAAATTACCAGTCCAGAACTCAACACTTGGGGCTGTGTGGCCCATTGAACATCAGTTGAACGCAGATGAGAAACCACGGCATAGGTGTTAATGTCCAATTCACTCAAGGGAGGTACTTTCACGTCTTGAGCTACCACTATTCTTCTGCAATTTCCTTGTCGTTTTCTTGTGCATATGGGAAAATTACGATTCTGTATCTTAACCCAGCGTTCTCCAAAATTCCAGAGAACATTCTGTCTCTCCAGCCATTCCAGTCCCAAGATTAATTCCGAAATTTGTTCAGTAATTAAACAAGAGACCTCGAAAAGATAGCCGTCTATTTCACAGTTAAGGTTAGCTTCGCCCAACACACGTATAGCCGTACCATTCGCGGCACGAAGAGTCTGACTAGAAGAACGGATGTCTTTCTTAAGAACCAGAGAAGCAGGAGCAAGAGTAAGTTCTGAACCTGTGTCAAGTAAAGCGAAGGTGGATTTACCATTCACCTTGAGTGCCAGGTAAGCGTTATTGCTTCCCATCACGTGTCGAAGAGTACTCGGTTCTTGATCATTTAAACCTTCAGCAACAAACGGTTGTTCCCTCTGTTTCGATGGACAGACCCTGGCAAAGTGTCCAGGTTGACCACACTCGAAGCAAAGTTGAGATTGTCGTGGCAGGTTCTGTCGCTGATTTCGAAATCGGCCGTTGTTCCCATTCCGGTTCCACTGATTCCTCCATTGAAATGGTTGACCAGGTGGCACAAAGCCTTGATTCGGCGGAGGTCGCATGGTGAAGCTACTTCCATTATTCAAGCGATTCTCTAATTGTTCTAGCCGTTGTTTCTGCGGCTCTAACTCTTCCTTCAGCTCTTCTTTCAGAAGTTTTCGCACCGACTCAAGAGATAGTTCAGCTTCTTTTACTGCTTTAATTCTTCCAGGACGACGATCTGAATGTTCGGTTTCCTCTCTTTCTGCTTTCCTGTACCCTTCTAACCTCAAAGCCAGTTTGTAAGCAGAATCTAACGTTTCTGGTTCCCGTTCACGCAGTTTCAACGCTAATTCCTTATCTCGTAGAGCGTCAAGAAATGAACGAATGGCTATCGTTTCACTATGAGTCGACGTAGGCCCAGGATAGGCAAGAATCATAAGCCTCCTTATGTCTTGTGCCAGCGATCCTAGATCTTCACCGTCCTTCTGGCGACGAGTATTCAATTGAGTTTGATACAACGACGCTTGATCAGAACTTCCATAGCGTAAGCGAAGCTTATTTACTAAGTCAGACCATGTAGTAACCGTATTCGAGTCAAACTCCCAAAGAAGTTGCGATGCAGGCTCAGACAAAGCACAGGTAAGCTGGTTTAATTTCTCCTCATCTGACCATCCATTGTTCTTGGAACAAACTTCAAATTTCCGAAGAAAGGCGTCGACAGAAGTTTTTCCATTGTATGTACCCATCTTAATGTATTGACGAGGCCTTTCTGCATGTACACTAGACGGATAGATATTGGTTTTCCCTTCAGATGTAGGTGGACCCTTGCGATTAACTGTTTCAGTAGCGATTGTCTCAGCTTTATGTTTTGCAGGGACAAATTCGGTAACTACTGAACTCGAGGCATTAGAGGTCATCTCATTCTGTCTATTTTCTTTAGCATCTGAGAGTTTATCGTTTGCTTTGGTTATGTACTTATCGTTTAATTCATTTGTTTCGGCTATTCGACGTGGATACAACCAAGGTTCAGCATGCGAGAACTCATTGGTGTTCCGAGGTAATCTATTTGTTTCGGCTATTTCGGAATTGATAGTCGAAGAAATGAAATAGTTACCTGGGGTAGACATCACTGATATGGGTTCCTTCACCCTTTCATGGACAACTGAAGACGAGCGTGGCTGACTCA
>JACEVL010000082.1:1104245-1106745 GCA_020284085.1 Aporrectodea caliginosa
TACCCGCGGGTACGGGTCGGATCGGGTAGGAATTTTTACTACGGGTCGGGTACGGGTACGGGTAACAGTTCCGTGTCACGGGTACGGGTCGGGTAGCAAAAACACTCTACCCGCAGACCTCTATACGTGATACGTGCATAAATAAATTATGCAAATCGGTTATTCGAACCGATTCAGGAAAAGGGAAAGTAGCGATGAGTCGAACAAAAGGAAAAACTGCATTGGCGGCTTTAGACGACAAACCCAAAGGCATACGGACACAGAGCATGTTTACAGGCATACAGACAGTCTACGAATTGGGTCAGATGTAGAGTTGTTGATAAAGGTAATAAGCGAAAAATAAATATAGGCCTAGCCAAGTGAGAACAACATCGACTAAGCAAGAGGGAGACGAAGAAAAGGATATAAGGAAGGACAGAGAGAAACAGGGAGAAGCACAAAGAGAAGGACAGGGTCGGACAGGGATGGGGAAGGAAGAGAAATAGAGCAGAGAGGAAAGAGGAGGAAATGAACATGAAGACCATATAGATAAGTGGATGGGGAAAGGAGGGAGAAGGGACAGAGGAAGGGATAGAAAAAGTACAGAGCAAGGGTGGAGGAACAAAGAGAGAACAGGACATTAAAGAGAAACGGAAAGGAAAGGGAGAGATCGGGGTATCCCGATCGACCTGAGATTTAGGCTTACTGAGTGTGGGTGGGTAAGTGTGTGGTTAAGTGAGTGAGTGAGTAAATGAGCAGTGCTGGGCAAAATGATTTTTAAATACAAATACATTTTTCAAAAGTAATTAAAATGCAAGTACAAAATACAGTTTTCCAAATGTACATGAAATACAAGTACAAGTATTTTGTATTTTGAATGCAAAATTAAAATCCATCCGAGCCCAGACAGAAGCAGTCAACTTTAATACTACTTTGAAAATTTAATTAATTAAAAATGTCTCAGTTTGCTGGAAAAATGGTTCAATGTCTTGAACCTATTGATCCTTCCTCCTTCCAATCTATTGATCCTTCTGTCCGATCTGCCCTTTCTCTTCCATCCTTTAAATATACTTTTAAATCCTTATTGGTCTCTCAGTATACTCCTAAATTATCCTACTTTCTCGTAACTAATATTGTTGACTTCCAGTGTTCCTTTTCCTGATGTAGACTTTCTGTTTTGGTTCTAGTGCCGACCCTACCCATCTAGTTTTCCTACCTATGGGGATGACTCGATAAGCACTTTGTGCTTCTTCTCCTCATTAGTGTTATTCCATCGGTTATGAACTTATGTATCTTATCATTGCACTGTTTATACAATTTTACATTAACTTGTCTTATTATCATTTCTGTACATTGTTTTATTGTATGTTATGTTTCTTTTACTGAGTTCTTTCTGTTCACTGTTTCAAATAAATAAATTTAAAAAAAAATAAAAAAAATAAATGTCAAGGAGGCTAACTTTTCAAATCTAAACATCCTTGTTCTGCTTTAACAGCAAAGGTTTCACAAAAGTTCTATCAGACAGTCTATTGCTCCGTGAAGTAAATATATGTTCACTATCATCATCACCGTCGTCATCATCATCTTCGGCGTGCTTTTTTCCGAAGCCTTGTCGTTTCCACGATGTTTAGTCAGACATCTCAATCCTGGGCTCTTCTTCAGGCGAATCAGTATACACTTAGGTCATTTTTCACCGTTCTTGTCCGTGTGTAGCGATGGCGCCCAGCAGGTCTTCTCCAACCTCTCCCGGCGGGAGGGAAATCATTGCTCGCAAGGCCCTGGCATGGTCCTGCCCGTCCTGGTCACCTTCGCAGCGCGAGTTATGTCCAACCAGCCGGAATCTATTAGCTTGAATCATCTCCTGCACGCGGATGTGCATCATGCACCGGTAGCCTATACTTCCGTGTTGGCAGTGCTGGACTGCTGGGTAAAATACTCTGTAAGTACTTAAATGTATTTTAAGTACGAAATACGTATACGCTTTTCAAAAGTATTTGAAATGCAAATACAAAATACATTCTTCAAAATGTAGTTCCTCTGTACGAAACTTGATGTTGCACTGTTTGTCCAGGCTTTGGCTGTGCTGTCACTAATTCAGATTTTTGAAATGTTGTTCTAGGTGTCCCTAGTTAGCGGGATCTTGATCCCTTTTGGGACTCCTCTAGCGGTAAATCTTGATATTTCATATTGAAATGTCATGTGATTTGATACGGTTTCAATAAAAAAAGTTTTGATTTGATATGATTTGAAATACAAAATGCAAATTTATTGTTGTATTTTACACTGAAATGCAAACTAAATGCTTCCTAGCCTAGCTAAGGCTAGACAGCAGTAAACGTCAGTAGGCCTACTACTTGTGAAAATGCACGTAGTTAAAAATGCCTTATAAATAATGAGTCATCACACTTCAAAAATCAATGTCAATTTGCCAAAGTTTTCAAAGAAAGAAGTCCTTGTTTCTTCAGTTACAGCAACAGTTTCTCTAAAGTTTTATCAGACAGTCCATTGCACCGTAGAGTAA
>JACEVL010000082.1:1111745-1155666 GCA_020284085.1 Aporrectodea caliginosa
AAGTGAAATGAGCATAGAAAACTGACCGTAGACTAGAGTAGGATTACCATTCAAAAAGTAGCCTATGTAAGAAAAACGCTCATGTTTCATTTTTCAGTTAACTTTTGTTATTTTTCAGTTATACAGTTTTAATTTTTCAGTTACTGTTACAGTTTCAGTTATTCAGTATTTTTCAGTTTCAGTTACAGTTAACTGCAAGACATTTTTCAGTTATTTTGCTATTTCAGTTACAGTTACAGTTAATAGAAATAACACTGGTCAGAGGTCAAGAAGTCGACACGAAGGTTTGTGGTAGGTTAGATAATCGAAGTAGCTCAGGAACCATCGCTCAGACCTGAGGAGGTCCTAAGTATTAGATTTAACGTTCAAACATACATATGTAATAATAATAATAATAATAATAATAATAATAATAATAATAATAATAATAATAATAATAATAATAATTTATCGCATAATAATAATAATCTCTAAGTCCCTGGGGGATTGAAGTATTGAAGTACCTCAAGGCAAAAATAATAATAATAATAACCCTCCAGACATTTATCTCGTAATAATAGTAATCTCTAAGTCCCTGGGGGAATGAAGTACCTCAGGTCAAAAAAATAATAATAACAATAATAATAACCTATTAATCATTTTTTTTCATTCGGTTTACAATGATAAATGACATTTTGAGAAGACAATGAATTGTACGATTTCTTCCAGGCTAAGCTGGCAAAGCTTCGAGTGGAGGTGGACAAGAGCCAGACGAAAGGTCGGTTCTTCTGGTCGAGACTTGGTCGAAGGCCTTCAGACGCCAGTGACAAGGCCGCTTCGTCGTCGGCCACTCCCTCATCGTCTGCCACTCCCTCGTCGTCGGCCACTCCCTCCTCATCGGCCACTCCCTCGTCACGACAGAATGCCACCCTCGGTCGATCGACCAGCTTCAGCCCCGCAGGAAAGTCAACGACGACGAAGGCGACATCCGACCGCGTTGCAGTCGTAAGTATTATCGTCATATACAATCTTCATTCTCTGTGTCTGACCGCGGGTAAGAAAGATAATTGTTATGCGCTCAATGGAACAGACTTCTACTCCTCAGAATCCTCAGAAGGTAAATGTAACACATTTGTTTACACGCGTCTGTAGAAAGTTTTTGAAGGCATGGTTTCAAGGGCAAACGATCTTTCGGCTGAGGCACAGATAAAACACCGTTTCAAACCTCCCAGCCCAGTTGCCTTGGTACTGAAATCATTTAACTGAGTGAGCGCCTTCAGAGTGTTAACTCGGTTCAATTCTGGTTTACTTCATTGCATCACTTGACCGAACTTACGGAAAGGGAAGTGTCCTTCTTTCTATCTGTATATATGTCTATCTGTCTTTTTTCTGTACCTGTTGTTGTTTTTATGTCCTTTTCTCAACCTCTTCTACTCCGTTTCTTCTTGTGCCTCTGTGTCTGTGTCTGTCTCTGGTCCTCTTTCTCTCTCCCTCCCTCCTTCTCTGTCTGTCTCTGTGTCTGTCTCTATGTCTGTCTGTCTCTCTCTGAGTCTCTTTCTGAATATATGTATATATATATATATCTGATTTTTTTTCTCCTCTCAGTTCCTCCACACAAGACAGACCCCTCCATGCCTGCTCTCTGCCTCCCTGTTTCTCTATTTCTCTGGTTCTCTGGCTCCCTACCTTCCCCCAAACTGCCTGTCACCGTTCCTCCCTCCCACCTACTCTCCCTCCTTCCCTTCTCTCCTTCTATCTTTTCCTTTTTCAGCCGTTTCCCTCTCACTTTCGATTTCTGGCCAGTATCGTGACAATTTCGAATTTCCTTTTCGGCACCTAACTGACTAATGAGTGGAGTGTGCCTATATGTAAATGCTTTGTGTATGATATATATAATGTAAATCATTGTATATAAAATACATGTACATAATTCCGCCAGTGGTGGAATAGCCGCAAAATCAGCCAGTTTGAGGTCTGAGGTCTTCCACTGGACTTTGGACGAGGTTCGTGGCCGTCTCCGTAAGAAATTCCGTAGGGCCGTGAACACGTTGGATAGCGTAGGTGTGGCCTTACATGGACCAGACTAGGTAGGGACTGAAGGGTGTCGGTCATAAGGGTCAGTGTCATTCCCAGCCTCGTGTTCAAGAACACAACTCCGGTGGTGAGGCTACTAAACATAGTGGGATCGGTTGCTCCTGTATGTGCTCAACGAAGGCGGAAAAACATGAATAATTGTATTGTATTTCTGTTTATTGAAAACTAGCTGGCATAGCGCAGCCAACAACAAAAGTGCGTTAGTTATGGTTATAATAAAGGAGCCTAGACCAACCTGTAACCATAGATATAGATTATGTTCATATCCGTACTGAGTTTGTTAACATATTGGATTGGCATACACTATATGGAGGGTATGACCAGACGTTGGTCCATAGGGTAGCCTAGCCAGTAAGTGAAAGCTTTCGAGTGCTGGACCTCAACAAACTCCACACCGTCCACGGCAACATTTCGAAGGCCTTTGAGGGAACCGAGATTAGCGACGAGTAGTTCAAGCTTATATTAGATGGAGTCGAGAAGTATGAGGTTAAACAAGTCGAGATTCACCAGATGGTCCACAGGGCTGGAATGTCGTCGATGAAGAGACAAAACAACGAACCTGTCAGGCGCTGCTGAGAGAAGGCAGGCACCTAGTTCGTCAAAAGCTCGCACTGCTGCAAGGTCTCCACAGAGGCGAAAATCTTTACATAACTTTGGGCGACAGATTTCTTTTTTGGGGGTAGAATTTTTGCATTTAGGGGGGCAGATAGGCCCCAGTCAAACCTTTCAGGGGACAGTCCCACTCTATCCCCCCGGTGAGTTACGCCCCACTGGGTCTCCACTGCCGTGAAGTGCGCCTTGTAGTCCGTGGCCTTACGACATTTGATTAGGCATAGTCTCGATTAGTGCTTTCTTTGGATCGGCATCAGGTTCTATTTTATGTGTTTGCCTGGTGACCCTGGTCTGCTTCACAAATGCAGGGATCGTCAGATTTGCATTTGTGTCTCAAGTCCTTGCTGTCAGTGCACAATGAGTTTGTCATCTGGATAAGGTTGGTCAACTCAAGGCTGAATCGGAGGCTGACAATTGTCGAGTCCAGAAAGTTCTACTGCGTTGCCTATAAGCTGCTGCATGGTCGGGACTTGATCCGCCCATCAAACCAGTGTCGCCATGTGGGCGTGGTTAAAATTGTAATTGTAATTAAGTTGTTACGTCGCACCGGTGTCTAATGCCAATTAGGCAATAGGCATCATTTACCCTCCAACTCTCGACCATCATCTATCCTCCAACTCTCGACCTAAACGACACACACTTTAACAGCTATACTCTGCCCCGTCTGATCCTCTGGAAACCGAACTCGGACCTCCTTCGGACTACTCTCTCGGGCAACCCTTCTGACTCGTGAGTAAGCTGGTGCCCTGCGCTTGGCTTTCGAGTGGCGCTTTAGAAGTTTGGAGATTGAGATTGCGATTCGGCATCAGCCGATGGTGCACCAAAACCAAGCCGTAATCAAGTCCATATTCAGACGATATCAGGTTTGGACAGAGAGGCAGCCTATGGTGGATAAAAAATTCGACAGATAGGGCGAAAATATAAGTCCAACAAACCGACAAAGCTCGTTCAGCCAAAACAGTTCCAGTTGTAGGTATGATCAAAGAAAGACAATCAGGTTACCTGTTTGAAAGAGTCACAGAGGTCACTGTGTCCGTGTGTTATGGCACATGGACCCCTCTGGTTCGGCGTGCGTGGCCCCTAGCTCAGAAAGGAATTAACTAAACAGTCTAAATATGCATCTAACCATGTTTCAGTTAGGGCCAAAATAGAGACTGGTAATAAAGCAAAAAATCTCGAATTTCACCTAGTTTCGGCATTAGGCTTCTGCAGTTTATGTTCATAGCTGAAAAAGATAACGAGGGGGAAATAAACTTTGGTCCCAGAGAGAGGGAGTGGAGTAGGAATTAGGCCAATCACAAGTTATATTAGCAAAATAATTGTGATCAGGATCCATATCTAGATACAGTTCAGTAAGGTACGATTGTCTGATTCATCTTGGAATAAAACCAACTTTCAATCATCGCTCCTTACTTGGGGAACATCACGACTATGACTATCGTCAGTCACACTGCTTAAGAAAACTTTATCATCTACAATGTGGTAAAAGGAAATGCATCAATGAATGATGCAGAGTGGACAGAGCCACGAGTTCGATTCCCTCAGACTTTCTATACTAGCTTCACAACAATTTAAACAGAATTCCTTTTTGCACTCATTACAAGCAGCTGACTTAATCAGCTTCGTAATTGGGTGCACACAAATATCGCAGATGGATGAACCGCCCCTAGAGAACAGTTTAGGAAAATAGATCATTATTTTGCTAACTATGGTAAACAAAATAATGATCTATTTTCCTAAACTGTTCTCTAACCAATCACCGGTATAGGGCGCTTAGCCCACGAGATATCTTGAACTAGATAGCAATCGCAACTGCCTCTAGATGTAGGCTATATATCTGGTACATAGGTGACCCTAGTTTAGCGGGATACTCATCCCTTCAGGGCCTCCTTGATACCCCTCCAATGAAAACTGTATAATTGTAAATGCACTGTTCAAAGGTTAACAATAAATGATGATTGATTGATTGATTGATTGATAGACAGTGCAAAATAAACTAATTGCCCAAACAAGAGTAGCCTATAGGGCAAACAACCGTTAAAATAATAAAACAGATAAAAATCTAGGTCGTGATAACAATCATTAGGCCTAATAACAAAATAATAATGTCAAAGCTCAGTTAAAATGAGAGAAGACAGTAAACGCCAATGTGTACAGAGTGTATGTTTAAACATAATTATGAGGAAGTTCAGGTCCAACCAGGTCCGCCATCGAAGGCTTGTTGGCTTCGTAGGGTACAGGTTGGTAGAGATAGATAAGACACTACCAGATCAAGGCAGGAATCGGGATGTAGAGATCCTGGCAGATCATCCAGGTCACTGCTATGGCCGACTTGAAACAAATCCATTGTTGAATAGGAATCCAATTCAAAAACTTAAGCACTAGGGTTATATGTTCAGATTTTGATGTTTTAGTAATGGCTCGACCCAAAGAGTAGTCATATTTAACTCTTTGAAGTTTCAGCATATCTGACATATTGATGCTCACATTTAGCAAGTTACGGTAACACATTGGCAGGAAATCAATGTGTTTGCCAGTCATATCCTTGAATACATGGGGACATAACTATGACGATATACAAACATGCATACTGTACTTGCAAACATACGCCCACACTGCACTGCAACTGTTAAAGGCTGTCATCGCCTAATTCTGCGTGTGTCACGAGTGGACATACATGTAGCCTACTATGACGACTTACAAACAGGCTACCATTTACATAGTGACACTTACTATAGTTTCTGATGCCGAGTGACGTGGCCTATGTTACCTCAATGGCGTCAAAGGGCTGTTGTACACTATTTACATTCATACAGGCATACATACACACATCCACATATATGCACTGTACACAGACATAGGGTTACACGGGGCAAAAGGGCCATACAGGGCAAGAAGCTCACTCCCCATAAATTCGTTAGAAATAATTTTAATTCGGTGCACACCTCTGCAGATTTAATTTACATATGCCAGGCAACGTTTTGGCCAGGAATGAGCGGTTCTAATAATGATCGAATCGCTATTTTTGATGAAGTAAAAATGTTTTTTACACATGTCTTCGTTAATTTCTGACCATATAAAAGATTTTTTAATCATTTGATGTGAAAGTTCCATTGAAAAATGAAAGCGTTGTTTGAAAGGAGTTGTGAAATCAGTTGAATTTTATGAACTATTAATGAGCGAAAAGTGAAAGGTTTAGCTGTATCTGTGATATTATGTGTGGCACTGTTATGTGGCAAAACGGACGGGGCAAAACGGTCATGGTGAAGAAGGCTTAAATGCAATAAGTGTACGATAATATGGTGTCACGAATCTTGTGGGCCAGAGGACATTAATGAGTGCTACAACTGCTTTTAGTAATGTAAAAGAGATTTAGATACCGCCTTTTAAGCACTATTTTCACAAGGTGTTGCAACCTACAGTCATCGAGTAGCCTTTTTGTTTATTGTTTTTGCAGTGACATAATACGTCTAAAAACAATGATAATAACTTCAATTTCTCCCAATTAATCTTCGAAGTTGGTTCCCACTTGTGTCCATTTCAAGTAACAATTCTTTTCAATAACTCTTTTCAATAACTCTTTTCAATCACTCTTTTCAATAACTCCTTTCAATAACTCTTTCCAATAACTCTTTTCAATAACTCTTTTCAATAACCCTATTCAAAAACTGTTTTCAATAACTGTTTTCAATATCTCTTTTCATAAACTCTTTTCAATAACTCCTTTCAACAACTCTTTTCAAAATCTCTTTTCAAATACTCTTTTCAATAACTCTTTTCAATAACACGTTTCAATAACTCCTTTCAATAACTCATTTCAATAACTCATTTCAATAATTCATTTCAATAACTCTTTTCAATCAATCATTTCATTAGCTCATTTCAATAACACATTTCAATAATTCATTTCAATAACTCATTTCAATAACTCTTTTCAATAACTCTTTTCAATAACTCTTTTCAATAACTAACTCTTTTCAATAACTCTTTTCAATAACTCTTTTCAATTACTCTATTCAATTACTCTTTTCAATAAATAGCTCTTTTCAATAAATAGCTCTTTACAATAACTCTTTTCAATAACTCTTTTCAATAACTCTTTTCAATAACTCTTTTCAATAACTCATTTCAATAACTTTTTCAATCACTAACTACTCTTTTCAATTTTCAATAACTCTTTTCAATAACTCTTTGCAATAACTCTTTTCAATAACAATCTTGAATAACTCTTTTCAATAACTCTTTTCAATAACTCCTTTCAACAACTCATTTCAATAACTCTTTTCAATAACTCTTTGCGATTACTCTTTTCAATAACTAACTCCTTTGAAAAACTCTTTTGAATAACCTACTTGAATAACTCTTTTCAATAACTCTTTTCAATAACCTTTTTCAATAACACTTTTCAATAACTCTTTTCAATAACAATTCTCAATAACTCTTTTCATAAACTCTTTGCAATAACTCTTTTTAATAACAATATTCAAAAACTCTTTTCAATAACTCTTTTCAGTAACTCATTTCAATAACTCACTTCAAAAACTCTTTTCAACAACTTTTTGCAATAACTCTTTTCAATAACCATTTTCAATAACTCTTTTCAATTACTCTTTTCAATAACTAGCTCTTTTCAATAACTCCTTTCAATAACTCCTTTCAATAACTCTTTTCAATATCTCTTTTCAGTAACTCATTTCATTAACTCTTTTCAATAACTCTTTTCAATAACTCTTTTCAATAACTAACTCTTTTCAATATCTCTTTTCAATAATTCTTTACAACAACTGTTTTCCAATAACTCTTTTTCAATTTCTCTCTTAATAACTCTTTTCAATAACTTCTTTCAATAACTCTTTTCAATAGCTCTTTTCGATAACTCTTTTCAATAACTCTTTTCAATAACTCTTTTCACTAACTATTTTCATTAACTAATTTCAATAACTCATTTCAATAACTCCTTTCAATAACTCTTTTCAATAGCTCTTTTCAATAACTCTCTTCAATAACTTTTTTCAATAACACTTTTCAATAACTCTTTTTAATAACTCTTTTGAATAACTCTTTTCAATAACTCCTTACAATAACTCTTTTCAATAACTCTTTTCAATAACTCTTTTCAATAACTGTGCTTTTCAATAACCTTTTTCAATAACTTTTTTCAATAACTCTTTTCAATAACTCTTTTCAATAACTCTTTTCAATAACTATTTTCAATAACTCTTTTCAATAACTATTTTCAATAACTCTTTTCAATAACTCTTTTCAATAACTCTTTTGAATAACTCTTTTCAGTAACTCTTTTAAATCAGTTATTGAAAAGAGTTGAATAACTAGTTACTGAAAAAGAGTTATTAATTAGTTACTGAAAAGTCGATTATAACTCTTTGCTACAGATATTTTAAAAAAGATTGAATGAATAAGTGTTTTTCTGCTCACTCTTTTCAAAAACTCTTTTCAATAACTCATTTCAAATAACTCTTTTCAATCACTCTTTTTCAATTACTCTTTTCAATAACTCATTTCAATAACTCTTTTCAATAACTCTTTTCAATAACTCTTTTCAATAACTCTTTTTCAATAACTCTTTTCAATAACTCTTTTCAATTACTCATTTCAATAACTAGCTCTTTTCAATAACTCTTTTCAATAACTCCTTTCAATAACTCCTTTCGATAACTAGCTCTTTTCAATAACTCTTTTCAATAACTCCTTTCAATAACTCCTTTCGATTACTCCTTTCAATATCTCTTTTCAGTAACTCTTTTCAATAACTCTTTTCAGTAACTCTTTTCAATAACTCTTTTCAATAACTCTTCTCAATATCTAACTCTTTCAATAACTCTTTTCAATATCTCTTTCAATAAGTCTTTTCAATAACTGTTTCCAATAACTCTTTTCAGTTACTCTTTTCAATAACTCTTTTCAATAACTCCTTACAATGACTCTTTTCAATAACTCTTTTCAATAACTTTTTCAATAACTCTTTTCAATAACTCTTTTCAATAAAACTTTTCAATAACTCTTTTCAATAACTCTTTCAATAACTCTTTTCAATAACTCTTTTCAATAACTCTTTTTAATAACTTTTTCAATAACTCTTTTCAATAACTCTTTTCAATAACTCTTTTCAATAACTCTTTTCAATAACCTTGTTTCAATAACTTTTTCTCAATTACTACCTCTTTTCAATAACTATTTTCAATAACTCCTTTCAATAGCTCTTTTCAATAGCTCTTTTCAATAACTCTTTTCAATAACCTTTTCAATAACTCTTTTTAAATTACTACCTCTTTTCAATAACTATTTCCTCTTTTCAATAACTCTTTTCAATAACTCTTTTCAATAACTCTTTTCAATAACTCTTTTCAATAACTCTTTTCAATAACTCTTTTCAATAACTCTTTTCAATAACTCTTTTCAATAACTCTTTTCAATAACTCTTTTCAATAACTCTTTTCAATAACTCTTTTCAATAACTCTTTTCAATAACTCTTTTCAATAACTCTTTTCAATAACTCTTTTCAATAACTCTTTTCAATAACTCTTTTCAATAACTCTTTTCAATAACTCTTTTCAATAACTCTTTCAATAACTCTTTTCAATAACTCTTTTCAATAACTCTTTTCAATAACTCTTTTCAATAACTCTTTCAATAACTCTTTTCAATAACTCTTTTCAATAACTCTTTTCAATAACTCTTTTCAATAACTTTTCAATAACTCTTTTCAATAACTCTTTTCAATAACTCTTTTCAATAACTCTCTCTTTTCAATAACTCTTTTCAATAACTCTTTTCAATAACTCTTTTCAATAACTCTTTTCAATAACTCTTTTCAATAACTCTTTTCAATTTTCAATAACTCTTTTCAATAACTCTTTTCAATAACTCTTTTCAATAACTCTTTTCAATAACTCTTTTCAATAACTCTTTTCAATAACTCTTTTCAATAACTCTTTTCAATAACTCTTTTCAATAACTCTTTTCAATAACTCTTTTCAATAACTCTTTTCAATAACTCTTTTCAATAACTCTTTTCAATAACTCTTTTCAATAACTCTTTTCAATAACTCTTTTCAATAACTCTTTTCAATAACTCTTTTCAATAACTCTTTTCAATAACTCTTTTCAATAACTTTTCAATAACTCTTTTCAATAACTCTTTTCAATAACTCTTTTCAATAACTCTTTTCAATAACTCTTTTCAATAACTCTTTTCAATAACTCTTTTCAATAACTCTTTTCAATAACTCTTTTCAATAACTCTTTTCAATAACTCTTTTCAATAACTCTTTTCAATAACTCTTTTCAATAACTCTTTCAATAACTCTTTTCAATAACTCTTTTCAATAACTCTTTTCAATAACTCTTTTCAATAACTCTTTTCAATAACTTTTCAATTTTCAATAACTCTTTTCAATAACTCTTTTCAATAACTCTTTTCAATAACTCTTTTCAATAACTCTTTTCAATAACTCTTTTCAATAACTCTTTTCAATAACTCTTTTCAATAACTCTTTTCAATAACTCTTTTCAATAACTCTTTTCAATAACTCTTTTCAATAACTCTTTTCAATAACTCTTTTCAATAACTCTTTTCAATAACTCTTTTCAATAACTCTTTTCAATAACTCTTTTCAATAACTCTTTTCAATAACTCTTTTCAATAACTCTTTTCAATAACTCTTTTCAATAACTCTTTTCTTTCAATAACTCTTTTCAATAACTCTTTTCAATAACTCTTTTCAATAACTCTTTTCAATAACTCTTTTCAATAACTCTTTTCAATAACTCTTTTCAATAACTCTTTTCAATAACTCTTTTCAATAACTCTTTTCAATAACTCTTTTCAATAACTCTTTTCAATAACTCTTTTCAATAACTCTTTTCAATAACTCTTTTCAATAACTCTTTTCAATAACTCTTTTCAATAACTCTTTTCAATAACTCTTTTCAATAACTCTTTTCAATAACTCTTTTCAATAACTCTTTTCAATAACTCTTTTCAATAACTCTTTTCAATAACTCTTTTCAATAACTCTTTTCAATAACTCTTTTCAATAACTCTTTTCAATAACTCTTTTCAATAACTCTTTTCAATAACTCTTTTCAATAACTCTTTTCAATAACTCTTTTCAATAACTCTTTTCAATAACTCTTTTCAATAACTAACTCTTTTCAATAACTCTTTTCAATAACTCTTTTCAATAACTCTTTTCAATAACTCTTTTCAATAACTCTTTTCAATAACTCTTTTCAATAACTCTTTTCAATAACTCTTTTCAATAACTCTTTTCAATAACTCTTTTCAATAACTCTTTTCAATAACTCTTTTCAATAACTCTTTTCAATAACTCTTTTCAATAACTCTTTTCAATAACTCTTTTCAATAACTCTTTTCAATAACTCTTTTCAATAACTCTTTTCAATAACTCTTTTCAATAACTCTTTTCAATAACTCTTTTCAATAACTCTTTTCAATAACTCTTTTCAATAACTCTTTTCAATAACTCTTTTCAATAACTCTTTTCAATAACTCTTTTCAATAACTCTTTTCAATAACTCTTTTCAATAACTCTTTTCAATAACTCTTTTCAATAACTCTTTTCAATAACTCTTTTCAATAACTCTTTTCAATAACTCTTTTCAATAACTCTTTTCAATAACTCTTTTCAATAACTCTTTTCAATAACTCTTTTCAATAACTCTTTTCAATAACTCTTTTCAATAACTCTTTTCAATAACTCTTTTCAATAACTCTTTTCAATAACTCTTTTCAATAACTCTTTTCAATAACTCTTTTCAATAACTCTTTTCAATAACTCTTTTCAATAACTCTTTTCAATAACTCTTTTCAATAACTCTTTTCAATAACTCTTTTCAATAACTCTTTTCAATAACTCTTTTCAATAACTCTTTTCAATAACTCTTTTCAATAACTCTTTTCAATAACTCTTTTCAATAACTCTTTTCAATAACTCTTTTCAATAACTCTTTTCAATAACTCTTTTCAATAACTCTTTTCAATAACTCTTTTCAATAACTCTTTTCAATAACTCTTTTCAATAACTCTTTTCAATAACTCTTTTCAATAACTCTTTTCAATAACTCTTTTCAATAACTCTTTTCAATAACTCTTTTCAATAACTCTTTTCAATAACTCTTTTCAATAACTCTTTTCAATAACTCTTTTCAATAACTCTTTTCAATAACTCTTTTCAATAACTCTTTTCAATAACTCTTTTCAATAACTCTTTTCAATAACTCTTTTCAATAACTCTTTTCAATAACTCTTTTCAATAACTTTTCAATAACTCTTTTCAATAACTCTTTTCAATAACTCTTTTCAATAACTCTTTTCAATAACTCTTTTCAATAACTCTTTTCAATAACTCTTTTCAATAACTCTTTTCAATAACTCTTTTCAATAACTCTTTTCAATAACTCTTTTCAATAACTCTTTTCAATAACTCTTTTCAATAACTCTTTTCAATAACTCTTTTCAATAACTCTTTTCACTAACTTTTCAATAACTCTTTTCAATAACTCTTTTCAATAACTCTTTTCAATAACTCTTTTCAATAACTCTTTTCAATAACTCTTTTCAATAACTCTTTTCAATAACTCTTTTCAATAACTCTTTTCAATAACTCTTTTCAATAACTCTTTCAATAACTCTTTTCAATAACTCTTTTCAATAACTCTTTTCAATAACTCTTTTCAATAACTCTTTTCAATAACTCTTTTCAATAACTCTTTTCAATAACTCTTTTCAATAACTCTTTTCAATAACTCTTTTCAATAACTCTTTTCAATAACTCTTTTCAATAACTCTTTTCAATAACTCTTTTCAATAACTCTTTTCAATAACTCTTTTCAATAACTCTTTTCAATAACTCTTTTCAATAACTCTTTTCAATAACTCTTTTCAATAACTCTTTTCAATAACTCTTTTCAATAACTCTTTTCAATAACTCTTTTCAATAACTCTTTTCAATAACTCTTTTCAATAACTCTTTTCAATAACTCTTTTCAATAACTCTTTTCAATAACTCTTTTCAATAACTCTTTTCAATAACTCTTTTCAATAACTCTTTTCAATAACTCTTTTCAATAACTCTTTTCAATAACTCTTTTCAATAACTCTTTTCAATAACTCTTTTCAATAACTCAATAACTTTTCAATAACTCTTTTCAATAACTCTTTTCAATAACTCTTTTCAATAACTCTTTTCAATAACTCTTTTCAATAACTCTTTTCAATAACTCTTTTCAATAACTCTTTTCAATAACTCTTTTCAATAACTCTTTTCAATAACTCTTTTCAATAACTCTTTTCAATAACTCTTTTCAATAACTCTTTTCAATAACTCTTTTCAATAACTCTTTTCAATAACTCTTTTCAATAACTCTTTTCAATAACTCTTTTCAATAACTCTTTTCAATAACTCTTTTCAATAACTCTTTTCAATAACTCTTTTCAATAACTCTTTTCAATAACTCTTTTCAATAACTCTTTTCAATAACTCTTTTCAATAACTCTTTTCAATAACTCTTTTCAATAACTCTTTTCAATAACTCTTTCAATAACTCTTTTCAATAACTCTTTTCAATAACTCTTTTCAATAACTCTTTTCAATAACTCTTTTCAATAACTCTTTTCAATAACTCTTTTCAATAACTCTTTTCAATAACTCTTTTCAATAACTCTTTTCAATAACTCTTTTCAATAACTCTTTTCAATAACTCTTTTCAATAACTTTTCAATAACTCTTTTCAATAACTCTTTTCAATAACTCTTTTCAATAACTCTTTTCAATAACTCTTTTCAATAACTCTTTTCAATAACTCTTTTCAATAACTCTTTTCAATAACTCTTTTCAATAACTCTTTTCAATAACTCTTTTCAATAACTCTTTTCAATAACTCTTTTCAATAACTCTTTTCAATAACTCTTTTCAATAACTCTTTTCAATAACTCTTTTCAATAACTCTTTTCAATAACTCTTTTCAATAACTCTTTTCAATAACTCTTTTCAATAACTCTTTTCAATAACTCTTTTCAATAACTCTTTTCAATAACTCTTTTCAATAACTCTTTTCAATAACTCTTTTCAATAACTCTTTCAATAACTCTTTTCAATAACTCTTTTCAATAACTCTTTTCAATAACTCTTTTCAATAACTCTTTTCAATAACTCTTTTCAATAACTCTTTTCAATAACTCTTTTCAATAACTCTTTTCAATAACTCTTTTCAATAACTCTTTTCAATAACTCTTTTCAATAACTCTTTTCAATAACTCTTTTCAATAACTCTTTTCAATAACTCTTTTCAATAACTCTTTTCAATAACTCTTTTCAATAACTCTTTTCAATAACTCTTTTCAATAACTCTTTTCAATAACTCTTTTCAATAACTCTTTTCAATAACTCTTTTCAATAACTCTTTTCAATAACTCTTTTCAATAACTCTTTTCAATAACTCTTTTCAATAACTCTTTTCAATAACTCTTTTCAATAACTCTTTTCAATAACTCTTTTCAATAACTCTTTTCAATAACTCTTTTCAATAACTCTTTTCAATAACTCTTTTCAATAACTCTTTTCAATAACTCTTTTCAATAACTCTTTTCAATAACTCTTTTCAATAACTCTTTTCAATAACTCTTTTCAATAACTCTTTTCAATAACTCTTTTCAATAACTCTTTTCAATAACTCTTTTCAATAACTCTTTTCAATAACTCTTTTCAATAACTCTTTTCAATAACTCTTTTCAATAACTCTTTTCAATAACTCTTTTCAATAACTCTTTTCAATAACTCTTTTCAATAACTCTTTTCAATAACTCTTTTCAATAACTCTTTTCAATAACTCTTTTCAATAACTCTTTTCAATAACTCTTTTCAATAACTCTTTTCAATAACTCTTTTCAATAACTCTTTTCAATAACTCTTTTCAATAACTCTTTTCAATAACTCTTTTCAATAACTCTTTTCAATAACTCTTTTCAATAACTCTTTTCAATAACTCTTTTCAATAACTCTTTTCAATAACTCTTTTCAATAACTCTTTTCAATAACTCTTTTCAATAACTCTTTTCAATAACTCTTTTCAATAACTCTTTTCAATAACTCTTTTCAATAACTCTTTTCAATAACTCTTTTCAATAACTCTTTTCAATAACTCTTTTCAATAACTCTTTTCAATAACTCTTTTCAATAACTCTTTTCAATAACTCTTTTCAATAACTCTTTTCAACTCTTTTCAATAACTCTTTTCAATAACTCTTTTCAATAACTCTTTTCAATAACTCTTTTCAATAACTCTTTTCAATAACTCTTTTCAATAACTCTTTTCAATAACTCTTTTCAATAACTCTTTTCAATAACTCTTTTCAATAACTCTTTTCAATATCCAATAACTCTTTTCAATAACTCTTTTCAATAACTCTTTTCAATAACTCTTTTCAATAACTCTTTTCAATAACTCTTTTCAATAACTCTTTTCAATAACTCTTTTCAATAACTCTTTTCAATAACTCTTTTCAATAACTCTTTTCAATAACTCTTTTCAATAACTCTTTTCAATAACTCTTTTCAATAACTCTTTCAATAACTCTTTTCAATAACTCTTTTCAATAACTCTTTTCAATAACTCTTTTCAATAACTCTTTTCAATAACTCTTTTCAATAACTCTTTTCAATAACTCTTTTCAATAACTCTTTTCAATAACTCTTTCAATAACTCTTTTCAATAACTCTTTTCAATAACTCTTTTCAATAACTCTTTTCAATAACTCTTTTCAATAACTCTTTTCAATAACTCTTTTCAATAACTCTTTTCAATAACTCTTTTCAATAACTCTTTTCAATAACTCTTTTCAATAACTCTTTCAATAACTCTTTTCAATAACTCTTTTCAATAACTCTTTTCAATAACTCTTTTCAATAACTCTTTTCAATAACTCTTTTCAATAACTCTTTTCAATAACTCTTTTCAATAACTCTTTTCAATAACTCTTTTCAATAACTCTTTTCAATAACTCTTTTCAATAACTCTTTTCAATAACTCTTTTCAATAACTCTTTTCAATAACTCTTTTCAATAACTCTTTTCAATAACTCTTTTCAATAACTCTTTTCAATAACTCTTTTCAATAACTCTTTTCAATAACTCTTTTCAATAACTCTTTTCAATAACTCTTTTCAATAACTCTTTTCAATAACTCTTTTCAATAACTCTTTTCAATAACTCTTTTCAATAACTCTTTTCAATAACTCTTTTCAATAACTCTTTTCAATAACTCTTTTCAATAACTCTTTTCAATAACTCTTTTCAATAACTCTTTTCAATAACTCTTTTCAATAACTCTTTTCAATAACTCTTTTCAATAACTCTTTTCAATAACTCTTTTCAATAACTCTTTTCAATAACTCTTTTCAATAACTCTTTTCAATAACTCTTTTCAATAACTCTTTTCAATAACTCTTTTCAATAACTCTTTTCAATAACTCTTTTCAATAACTCTTTTCAATAACTCTTTTCAATAACTCTTTTCAATAACTCTTTTCAATAACTCTTTTCAATAACTCTTTTCAATAACTCTTTTCAATAACTCTTTTCAATAACTCTTTTCAATAACTCTTTTCAATAACTCTTTTCAATAACTCTTTTCAATAACTCTTTTCAATAACTCTTTTCAATAACTCTTTTCAATAACTCTTTTCAATAACTCTTTTCAATAACTCTTTTCAATAACTCTTTTCAATAACTCTTTTCAATAACTCTTTTCAATAACTCTTTTCAATAACTCTTTTCAATAACTCTTTTCAATAACTCTTTTCAATAACTCTTTTCAATAACTCTTTTCAATAAATAACTCTTTTCAATAACTCTTTTCAATAACTCTTTTCAATAACTCTTTTCAATAACTCTTTTCAATAACTCTTTTCAATAACTCTTTTCAATAACTCTTTTCAATAACTCTTTTCAATAACTCTTTTCAATAACTCTTTTCAATAACTCTTTTCAATAACTCTTTTCAATAACTCTTTTCAATAACTCTTTTCAATAACTCTTTTCAATAACTCTTTTCAATAACTCTTTTCAATAACTCTTTTCAATAACTCTTTTCAATAACTCTTTTCAATAACTCTTTTCAATAACTCTTTTCAATAACTCTTTCAATAACTCTTTTCAATAACTCTTTTCAATAACTCTTTTCAATAACTCTTTTCAATAACTCTTTTCAATAACTCTTTTCAATAACTCTTTTCAATAACTCTTTTCAATAACTCTTTTCAATAACTCTTTTCAATAACTCTTTTCAATAACTCTTTTCAATAACTCTTTTCAATAACTCTTTTCAATAACTCTTTTCAATAACTCTTTTCAATAACTCTTTTCAATAACTCTTTTCAATAACTCTTTTCAATAACTCTTTTCAATAACTCTTTTCAATAACTCTTTTCAATAACTCTTTTCAATAACTCTTTTCAATAACTCTTTTCAATAACTCTTTTCAACTCTCTTTTCAATAACTCTTTTCAATAACTCTTTTCAATAACTCTTTTCAATAACTCTTTTCAATAACTCTTTTCAATAACTCTTTTCAATAACTCTTTTCAATAACTCTTTTCAATAACTCTTTTCAATAACTCTTTTCAATAACTCTTTTCAATAACTCTTTTCAATAACTCTTTTCAATAACTCTTTTCAATAACTCTTTTCAATAACTCTTTTCAATAACTCTTTTCAATAACTCTTTTCAATAACTCTTTTCAATAACTCTTTTCAATAACTCTTTTCAATAACTCTTTTCAATAACTCTTTTCAATAACTCTTTTCAATAACTCTTTTCAATAACTCTTTTCAATAACTCTTTTCAATAACTCTTTTCAATAACTCTTTTCAATAACTCTTTTCAATAACTCTTTTCAATAACTCTTTTCAATAACTCTTTTCAATAACTCTTTTCAATAACTCTTTTCAATAACTCTTTTCAATAACTCTTTTCAATAACTCTTTTCAATAACTCTTTTCAATAACTCTTTTCAATAACTCTTTCAATAACTCTTTTCAATAACTCTTTTCAATAACTCTTTTCAATAACTCTTTTCAATAACTCTTTTCAATAACTCTTTTCAATAACTCTTTTCAATAACTCTTTTCAATAACTCTTTTCAATAACTCTTTTCAATAACTCTTTTCAATAACTCTTTTCAATAACTCTTTTCAATAACTCTTTTCAATAACTCTTTTCAATAACTCTTTTCAATAACTCTTTTCAATAACTCTTTTCAATAACTCTTTTCAATAACTCTTTTCAATAACTCTTTTCAATAACTCTTTTCAATAACTCTTTTCAATAACTCTTTTCAATAACTCTTTTCAATAACTCTTTTCAATAACTCTTTTCAATAACTCTTTTCAATAACTCTTTTCAATAACTCTTTTCAATAACTCTTTTCAATAACTCTTTTCAATAACTCTTTTCAATAACTCTTTTCAATAACTCTTTTCAATAACTCTTTTCAATAACTCTTTTCAATAACTCTTTTCAATAACTCTTTTCAATAACTCTTTTCAATAACTCTTTTCAATAACTCTTTTCAATAACTCTTTTCAATAACTCTTTTCAATAACTCTTTTCAATAACTCTTTTCAATAACTCTTTTCAATAACTCTTTTCAATAACTCTTTTCAATAACTCTTTTCAATAACTCTTTTCAATAACTCTTTTCAATAACTCTTTTCAATAACTCTTTTCAATAACTCTTTTCAATAACTCTTTTCAATAACTCTTTTCAATAACTCTTTTCAATAACTCTTTTCAATAACTCTTTTCAATAACTCTTTTCAATAACTCTTTTCAATAACTCTTTTCAATAACTCTTTTCAATAACTCTTTTCAATAACTCTTTTCAATAACTCTTTTCAATAACTCTTTTCAATAACTCTTTTCAATAACTCTTTTCAATAACTCTTTTCAATAACTCTTTTCAATAACTCTTTTCAATAACTCTTTTCAATAACTCTTTTCAATAACTCTTTTCAATAACTCTTTTCAATAACTCTTTTCAATAACTCTTTTTCAATAACTCTTTTCAATAACTCTTTTCAATAACTCTTTTCAATAACTCTTTTCAATAACTCTTTTCAATAACTCTTTTCAATAACTCTTTTCAATAACTCTTTTCAATAACTCTTTTCAATAACTCTTTTCAATAACTCTTTTCAATAACTCTTTTCAATAACTCTTTTCAATAACTCTTTTCAATAACTCTTTTCAATAACTCTTTTCAATAACTCTTTTCAATAACTCTTTTCAATAACTCTTTTCAATAACTCTTTTCAATAACTCTTTTCAATAACTCTTTTCAATAACTCTTTTCAATAACTCTTTTCAATAACTCTTTTCAATAACTCTTTTCAATAACTCTTTTCAATAACTCTTTTCAATAACTCTTTTCAATAACTCTTTTTCAATAACTCTTTTCAATAACTCTTTTCAATAACTCTTTTCAATAACTCTTTTCAATAACTCTTTTCAATAACTCTTTTCAATAACTCTTTTCAATAACTCTTTCAATAACTCTTTTCAATAACTCTTTTCAATAACTCTTTTCAATAACTCTTTTCAATAACTCTTTTCAATAACTCTTTTCAATAACTCTTTCAATAACTCTTTTCAATAACTCTTTCAATAACTCTTTTCAATAACTCTTTTCAATAACTCTTTTCAATAACTCTTTTCAATAACTCTTTTCAATAACTCTTTTCAATAACTCTTTTCAATAACTCTTTTCAATAACTCTTTTCAATAACTCTTTTCAATAACTCTTTTCAATAACTCTTTTCAATAACTCTTTTCAATAACTCTTTTCAATAACTCTTTTCAATAACTCTTTTCAATAACTCTTTTCAATAACTCTTTTCAATAACTCTTTTCAATAACTCTTTTCAATAACTCTTTTCAATAACTCTTTTCAATAACTCTTTTCAATAACTCTTTTCAATAACTCTTTTCAATAACTCTTTTCAATAACTCTTTTCAATAACTCTTTCAATAACTCTTTTCAATAACTCTTTTCAATAACTCTTTTCAATAACTCTTTCAATAACTCTTTTCAATAACTCTTTTCAATAACTCTTTTCAATAACTCTTTCAATAACTCTTTTCAATAACTCTTTTCAATAACTCTTTTCAATAACTCTTTTCAATAACTCTTTTCAATAACTCTTTCAATAACTCTTTTCAATAACTCTTTTCAATAACTCTTTTCAATAACTCTTTCAATAACTCTTTTCAATAACTCTTTTCAATAACTCTTTTCAATAACTCTTTTCAATAACTCTTTTCAATAACTCTTTTCAATAACTCTTTTCAATAACTCTTTTCAATAACTCTTTTCAATAACTCTTTTCAATAACTCTTTTCAATAACTCTTTTCAATAACTCTTTTCAATAACTCTTTTCAATAACTCTTTTCAATAAATCTTTTCAATAACTCTTTTTCAATAACTCTTTTCAATAACTCTTTTCAATAACTCTTTTCAATATTTCTTTTCAATAACACTTTTCAATAACTCTTTTCAACAACTCATTTCAATAACTCTTTTCAATAACTCTTTTCAATAACTCTTTTCAATAACTCTTTTCAATAACTCTTTTCAATAACTCTTTTCAACTAACTCTTTTCAATAACACTTTTCAATAACTCTTTTCAATAACTCTTTTCAATAACTCTTTTCAATAACTATTTTCAATAACTCTTTTCAATAACTCTTTTCAATAACTCTTTTCAATAACTCATTTTCAATAACTCTTTTCAATAACTCTTTTCAATAACTCTTTTCAATAACTCTTTTCAATAACTCTCTTTCAATAACTCTTTTCAATAACTCGTTTCAACTCACTCTTTTCAATAACTCTTTTCAATAACTTATTTCAATAACTCTTTTCAATAACTCTTTTTCAATAACACTTTTCAATACCTACTCTTTTCAATAACTCTTTTCAATAACTAATTTCCAATAACTCTTTTCAATAACTCTTTTCAATAACTCTTTTCAATAACTCTTTTCAACAACTCTTTCAATAACTCTTTTGTTCAATAACTCTTTTCAATAACTTTCTTTTCAATAAACTAACTTTTCAATAACTCTTTTCAATAATATTTTCAATAACTCCTTTCAATAACTCTTTTCAATAGCTCTTTTCAATAACTCTTTTCAATAAATCTTTTCAATAACTCTTCACTAACTCTTTTCAATAACTCATTTCAATAACTATTGAAAAGAGTTATTTAAAAGAGTTATTGAAAAGAGTTATTGTAAAGAGTTAGTTATTGAAAAGTGTTATTATATCTCTTTTCAACAACACTTTTCAATAACTCTTCTCAATAACTCATTTCAATAACTCATTTAAACAAATGCTTTAAATAACTTTCTTCAATAACATTTTCAATAACGTTTTGCAATAACTCTTTTCAATAAGACATTTTAATGACTTTTTCAATAACTCTTTTCAATAACTCATTTCAATAACTCATTTCAATAACTCATTTCAATGACTCTTTTCAATAACTCTTTTCAATAACTCTTTTCAATATCTCTTTTCAATAACTCTTTTCAATAACTAACTCTTTTCAATAACTCTTTTCAATAACTCTTTTCAATAACTCTTTTCAAAAACTTTTTTTTCAATAAGTCATTTCAATAACTCTTTTCAATAACTCTTTTCAATTACTTTTTTCGATAACTAGCTCTTTTCGATAAGTCTTTTCAATAACTCTTTTCAACATCTCTTTTCAATAACTCATTTCAATAACTCTGCAATAACTCTTTTCAATAACTTGTTTCAATAACTCTTTTCAATAACTTCTTTCAATCACTCGTTTCAATGACTCCTTTCAATAACTCTTTTCAATATCTCTTTTCAATAACTCTTTTCAATAAGTCTTTTCAATAACACTTTTCAATAACTCTTCAATAACTTCTTGCAATAACTCTTTTCAATAACTCTTTTCAATAACACTTTTCAATTACTCTTTTCAATAACTCTTTTCAAGAACTCATTTCAATAAGTCATTTCAGTAACTCATTTCAATAACTCTCTTCAATGACTCGTTTCATTAGCTCATTTCAATAACTCTTTTCAATAATTCATTTCAATAACTCTTTTCAATAACTCTTTTCAATAACTCTTTTCAATAACTAACCCTTTTCAATAACTAACTCTTTTCAATAACACTTTCCAAAAAGTCTTTTCAATAAGTCTTTTTAATAACTCTTTTCAATAACTCTTTTCAATAACTCTTTTCAATAGCCTAACTGTGTCCGCTTATGCCCCAGACACAGGGCAAAAAAGACACCTTCATGTCATTACATATTTCACTAATGAAATGCGATTAGACTAATTTTTTAGAAATTTTCAAATCGAAAATGCAATTATACATTGGTTTCTCTGTATAATAAAGGCAAAATGATAATTTTAGATGAATCGGTTCTATTGTTAGTTTAATTATAGTGTTAAGGGGTCCGTTTTGCCTGTGCTACCCTACATGTACACGTGCATACATAAATATATAGGGCCTACAAACATGCATACTTGCATGCATACTCACACATTGCAGTGCCACTATAATTACAGACTGTCCTCTTGTTTGCTGTCTTCAAGGTGAGCGATAGAACTAAGAGATACTCGAAGCGACCGATGATCGACCAAGCAGCATATCTTTACCACCAGCAGCCGGGTTCCACTTCTGCATCTACCACTCTTACCATGACCGTTCCCATGGGTGAAGAATTTCTACAGTATGACGTCATTGAAGCAACCACAGACAATCGACGCAGTGCAGCCTCTGAAGCCAGCAGTATATATCTTCAAAAATACATATCGCTTTCTTTCCTTGTCCATTCAGTGTTGTCTAAACATGTAAATTAGTCTAAGTCTAGTCTCATCTAGGCCAGTTAGTCATGCCTAGAACAGCTTAATAAAGACTAGTCTAACTAGCCAATTTTAATCTAGCCTAACTATCCTAACCTAGTCTTGTCTCGTCTAGGTTAGTCAACTTTATTCTGGTCTCATTGCTATAATCTAAACAACTGAATAAATCAAATCCATCCCAATCAAATTTATGAAATATATTTTATATTTAAATACTAGCGAATGAAATATTATATTCTATAATATTTCCATAGTTACTGCTCTACTTACCTACTTACTTTTTGTAGGTCGCGAAAGTTACAGAAGCATTACCAGTCAAACAAGTACATCAAGCGGTGTCGATATTGATGTAACTATTTAGATTATAATTAATTATTATATTTTCATTTTGTAGTGCCATCATATTGATCAGAAAGTATCAATCAGTTTCCAAACAAGTTTCTTATTAGTAATAATACCTGCGAGACTCATTAGTAGGCCCATTATGTTCTTGAGATATTCCAGCTGAGAAACCAGTTTAAAAACCGGTTGGGTTTTTGGAACCAGTTGAAATTGTATAAGTATCCGATCTGATTTGTAAACTAGAAATTTTCTAAACGCATCTTAAAAGCTAAGCGCATGAATTAAAGGCTAAACGTATGGAACCAGGTTAATCAAGAGCACTTCAACAAGTCAGAGGGTTGTGTCCAAACAGTCCAAGCATGCCACGTAAATAAAAAATATCCAGTTGGCAGGAGACCAGAAAGGAAGGAGACAGAGGAGCTGCTATGGTAAGGTATTAGGAAGGCGGTCGATTGGCTGACTTAGGGTAACATTTTACGAAGACGTTTACTGTAGCACATGTCTTTCGTGTATCACTCTAAGGCGCTGGTAAATTTATTACTTCTTTAGAATGTAGATGATGAACAATCACGAGAAGTGGAGAGGGTCCGCTTTCGTCATCCGTATCTGCATGTTCTTGCCTCAGAACATGCGACAAAACTCGTGAAAAGGGTAAGAACATCTGAACAAACGTCGTCATAACGTTTTACAAGGCGACTAAACAAAACATTTGTAATTATAGATCTTGTCTTTTGTTCGTGTTGGACCTGTGTTTGCGTTTTTATTATCCCTTTCAGATCTGACATTCTCTCTCAGCCTATTTCTCTTTTTCTCTCTATCTCTGTCTATCTCTCTCTCTCATTTCTGTCCGTCTCCGAGTTTGAGTTATCATTTTATATAACTTCTGTTACCACTCACTCTCTGTATGTGCATGAATATGCATATATATATATATATGTTTTTTTGTTGTTTGCTTGTATGCTTGCTTGTATGTTTAGGTTGCTTTATATAATTAACATGTCTACGTTGGCCTTCAGAATTTGGAAGGCGTTTCGTTTTTTGCCTAAATGAAGTCAGATTTAACTAAGAACAGTAGGCCTAAGTTCAACTGTAGGCAAATATTAAAATTTGTTAAGAACAGAAAGTTCCTACATGGGCAAATGATGACAAATGATACTAGAATATAAGCAAAAGCGAATTTTTATCTTGTTTTCAGAAATCCAGGAACCTGGAAATGTTGGAGGAGGAACTGAGCAGCACCGATGCTCCGAGTCCTCCACCGGTGCCAAAGGCAGGCTCAAAGACAACAAAGAAAAATCATGGAACCGTGTTACGCCTGCATCGCACCTACAAAAGCGAAAATCTCCCTTCTGGTGCCAAAGTGAAGGCAGAGAACCAGTCCGAGGACGGCAGAAGACGGTCGCACTCAGACGGGAATATTCGGAAGCCCTTTCTCGCATTGGCCCCGGAAAAGAAAAACTTCTGGCGATCCCTACTATCTTCAAATAAGCATCCGTCTCCGGAGCAATCCTCCTCGGCCTCTGTTTCTGCGCCTCCGGGTAATAAGCCAACGGGTGGAACTTCGCGTTTTGCCAACATACGGAAGAACCGATCAAAGTCTCCTCAGCTGGCAACCGTCAAAGCGTCACTGACACTGAACAAGAGCTCCAGCGAGAGATGCAATGAACCCGGTAGCTGTAGTCAGAGTTGTAGCAATTTACACCAAACCCAAGCCTCTACTGGTACTGCGCTTCCTTCTCGAGCTATCCAACTTCAAGCAGCATCGACTAAGGGCAGTAATATTAGGCGACCTTTAGCACACGATAACGAAATCATTGTGAATATACCTGATGAGGCGTCATCAAAAGCTCCGTGGACAATCTATGAACACTATCAAGAAGATCCATTGGTTCCAGCAAAAAATAATTTAGCATGCGTAAACATTGAGACTTCTGACTTCTTGAAGAATGAAGGATGCAACGTGGGATGTTCTCAGCTATCAGAGGTCCGTTTGGGAAAAGGGAGTTCTCCAGGAGGTGATCCGACACCGGAGTCAGCTTTAACTGAAAGAAAACTCAGAAAACACTCACCAGAACCTGGAATAGAGTTCAGCGGTGTCAGTTCACCGAAGGTCATGGATCTTTTCGGGGAAGAACTCCACATAGACAGTGGCTCAACCCCGGCAAATTGTGGCGCTGATCCTCAGTTGCCACCCGTTACTGAGAGACCTTTCAAAAAGGTCTCTGGAAGAAGACCTCTTCCGACGCCATCTGAATCTCCGGACACACCAGGCGGCGTCACTCATCTGACGGACCAGGCAACTAATCTTGAAACAGGAAGCCAGTCCTCATGCAAAATAAACACGGAGGAAGGTAGCGCTGAGAAAGTGCGGGTAGTTCATCCACCATTTCCAATTTTGCCAACTGTCATAATGCAAGCGCCCTTGCCATACGATGCGTCGGAAATACCATCTCAGAAGAGGGTTGCGCAATTTGAAAAGGTAAATTCAGGCGGTACAGAAGTTACTGAGGTAATGCAGAAAACAAACACAATAAGCGAGAAAGTGCAAACATTCGGTGCAACTCAACACGAAGAAGGCGAAAGTGTTATGAAATCAAATAGCGAAACTCAGTTCGAAACCAGTTTCAGTACAGCTCAGAGGGCAGACAAAGAAAAAACTCAGAACGAAGAGGACGAGATGCTGAAAAAGGAAGGTGAAAATCAGAAAGGAAAAGATAATGGTGGGACAAGCACATATGAATATTACACTAGTATCAATGTGTTTATCGACAACTATGAGCACGTGCAAGACGTAGAGAAACCCAGGACAGAAGCTGAAAGTGAAGCTCTAAAAGAAAATGAAAACGAGAGGGATAGCGGGTTTCAATGTTCGGATGGTTCCGAGCCAAGATCTATCGGAAGCACTGGGGAAAAACTTAGTCAAGGAGTCTGCAATGAATTCGGAAACCAATGTTGTTCAGAAAACCTTATTTCTCATATTGATCATCGAAGTGTGGATAGTAACTCCGTGAGGCATGCAGTCTTGGGCAAGTTAGAAAAGAGCGACTATTCTCAGCCTGACTTTGGATACTTGAGCAACGACTCTGAGCTAGAGAGAATAGAGCAGCATGAGTCACCCTTGAACAGTTACTCTCAGACCACGCAAACAGTGAAACCTTCCATAGAAGAATATGAACTCGATGAAGATAACACTGCATCGTCTTTACGTGAACTAGGAAGGTTAGAAGTAGAAAACCTGGAATCAGCCACCCAGAAGAAAGTATTGCGACCTTGGAAATGGTGTCTTCATTTGCCCGAGGAAACCAGTTTGTCCTCCTCCTCTCAGTCGGCGGGTTGCCTTGAGCGTCCGTCAGCATCGCTTCCTGGAACTCTTAGACGACGCAGAGTTCCATCACCAAGCAAGCCTCTTCATTCAAGTGGCTTTACACTACTTGCATCTGAAGAGTTCCAGATTCCGGTTGTAAAAAGAGAGAGTAGGCTGGATGAGAATGTCCCGATCTTTGGAGCTGCTGATTCGGGGATCGGGAACAGTATTCTGAGACGGAGTCGGTCGATGGATGGCGCACAGTTGGACACGACTCCACTTCCGACTAAGAAATCCATTGCTAAATCGAAACAGGGTAAAATTCGTGACTCATTTACACATCTACCGGATCATAAAACGGATCGAGGAAGTCGTAATTCTTCCTTCTGTTCTGGACCTTCCAACGTGTATCTTCCCATAATGACTCCATCTGAAACTCTAAGTCCCTCTTCACTTGAGAACGTTCCATTTGAACCCACGGCCCCAAATGAATCTACAAGCACGGAAGCATCTCGCACAGTTCTCGATAAACTCGGGCAACAAGAGTTGGAAAACAGTGGAGGACCTGCGCATAGTTCTGTGCCGAACGTGACCTCAGTTCAGTTACGGCGTGGCAAACGATCCAGCCGAATCCAGCCGACCACAGACAACGAAGAGTCCTCCACCTGCGAACTGAGCTGTTCAGAGCTCTCCGTCATTCGTCACTCGATGCCGTGCATCGAATCGTTGCCCACGAAATTGAAACATTATGTGGAACGCCAGATTTTGCCTTCGACCAAGCGCCACACGATATCCTCCTCTCGCACTGGTCTCTTTGATAGCAATCTCTCATTCGCCGCCGAAAAGGTAAAACCTATACCCGCCACTCCTGCAAAGTCCGAGAAAGATAGCCATTCAAACTCGATGTCAAGGTCTGAACGTCATTCGATGTATGTTTACCCCGGTCACTTCAGTACGCATGTCTTCGAAGCCGATAACACTCCAGCTACATGCCTTGAAAGACGTGAGCAAGAAGAGACGTGTGTGATATCCAGGCATAGACGCTGTTCTTCGTCTTCCCTGCCTGGTAAGTTTAGCAGCACTCTTTTACTTCCTTCCAACAGAGAATGCGTCTCAATTACAACTTCCAGAGCAGCTGAGCAAGATAATAAAGGTTCAGTATCAAGTACTTGGCGCCAGCAGCACCCTTGTCAACCTATTCATTTTACCAGCACTCCTTCTCTGATATCAGAACCCGACACCATGATCAGCGCACCTCCTGGAATTAACATGTCAGATAAAGAAAGCTCCAAACCTAGAACTAAACGTCATCTGATCGCCAGTCAGAGCTTTCCCTTCAAAAGCACTCCGTCACTTGCTTCAGAAACTGTGTACATTCCAGCTCCTTTTCCCAGAGTTATGGAACTAAAAGTAGAAAGCTGGGCCTCGATAACTCGTCAAACGAAAGCCGATGAGTCGGTTTCCTGCGCTCGCTCAAAATGTCCACCGCCCGTACTTCCAAAACCGAAGCATCGCCCGCGATCTCTCAGTGACCCAACCGCGAAGCAGAGCAGAAAATCCAAGGCATCTGACAAAGCTGGTATTCAAACTTACAAGATTTGTATCAGCAATCTTGCCGTGAGCGATAACACGATTGCAATTGCTAACGATCCAGCAAAATCGGCGATATCGCGTGATATAGTCGACACCGATAAAGCATTCGACTCTGTCGCCTCACGGAAACTAGCACCCGTCAGGCGTGACGTTCCTGACAGGGATAAGGCATTCAGTAGTGTCTTCGCTGACGATGTCGTGAACCAGACGATTCCATCTGATAGCGTTTTCGAAGAGGAGAAAGCGATGGAGACTGGAAATAAATCAAATACTTCCCCAAGTAACCTCGGTCGTCCTCTTCTCCTCGATACCAGCTGCGCAAAGCCTCGCCTTAGAAGTTTCGACGAGCCGAGACCTCACTCCATCTGCTCGCCCATCAGAGAAGAAAGCTTCGCTATTACTCCGGTTGATTCCGCTGCGTTCAAGGTCGTCGATGCTGTCAGTTCTACATCTGATAATGTTCATACCGCACAACCTAAACGCGGTTCATCGATTGGTCCTTCCAAAAAGAAGGCGTAGCGACTCCCTCGGCAAGTGCTGAGTCAATGAAAGCGGTAGTGTTTGTAAGAACTGTGATGAAATTGGATGTGGTCTTTCTGAAAACGAGTTACTTAGTAACGCGGGCGGATTGGGCGAAAAGAACCCATCGATTAATCGAGAAAATTTTCCTGATGTTCTTGCTATATGGTGACAGTGGTACTTCGAACTCAGAAATCCGACTTTTAATTCACTTTGTTAATTACGGTGTCTATTAAAACGACACAAAACAATAAAACACCAGCAATTAAAAATACCGATAATGATAACGACGAGTAGGCCTACTGCGATGATGATGACGATAATAGGCCTACTTATTATAATGACCGCACTCGTCATTTGTAACAGTAGGGGCCGATAATGGTTGACTTTACAGCAAAAGATAGTAACATATATAAATGACGCAAGGAAAGTAACCGAATGCGTTGATAACACTACTGCAGGACTGTTAACTCACTTCAGTTTATTTTGTTGTATGCTTATAGGCCCTATTATTATTATAGAATCGCTTCTTACAAACGATTTCCACACATTAATTGGCTCTTAAAGTCAAGACAAATGTTATCGGATCAGTAAAATTATGCTTGCAACTGCCGTATACTGTATATGATGAAGTAACTAACTGTGCTTTCGAATTTCTAAAATAAGGAGGAATATAGTTTAATCTAGGATAACGCTTAATGGCAATGATAATGCTTCTGCTTACATCATGAGAAATAACGTCTGCTTAATAGAAGATCAATCGAAACTTGTAGGCCTACATAAATTTACTTGGCATATTTCGACCAATCGAAAATCGTCCACAACCATCGATGATAGACGAAACGACGTCAATCAACAAGAAACGTTTTCACGATGATCTCCTAGTTATCGAACCGTGTAGACCTGCATCTTAGATCAGAACGAGAATTAGTCTTGAATGACGAAACTACGGAGGTGCTCATTAGGCCTACAATTAGGCCTACCGGTAAAAATAACTTATAAAATTATTGTAGGCCTATGCACGTCAACTCGATTGCTACCCAGTTAATCTACCAGTTGGGTGCGATTTTTAGAAGGTGGAAGGGAAGAACTCCTTCCGCTTCACTGACTCTTCCATTGACGATTTAATTTTTCCATACAGTTTGCTCCGTTTGCTAGAAGAGTTTAGGGCCACAAACGGAAGAGGCGCACCGCACCCGCGAGAAATGGAAGAGCGGTCTCATGCAATTGTTTAACTGGAAAGGAGAGAATTAAGGAATGTGAAGAAAGATGAGTCTGCAGTCGACTTAGAGGCAGCACGTTTAAAAACCTGAGAAATATAAGTTTCAGAGTTGTCGATAGTTTGCCACAGCCCAAAGGTGTTTTTTTCCAGAAAGGCTAGGTAGGTTCTTTCATTGAAGCATGATGAGATAGATCATACACCTAAGTCGCCGATCCGAAAAATTTTCTGCAATCCGATAAACCGCCGGAAAGTTTGCGGATTAGACGAAAAACCGCCGAGAGTCATTTCACGGCTACACTACGAAAAAGTGCAGCTAGAACATGCACAAATTTATAAATACAATACAATACAATACAATACAGTTGTGATTATGACTTTTGTAGATTTGCTCACAAGTTCAGATTTAGAGAAACTGTTTCGTATGTCTGTCTGTGTGGTGTGTGCCACTTGTTCATTTATTCATGGCATTGTTTTACAATTATTGTTTAAATGCCTAATTAATTGGCTTATGGAACTCTCTATTATAGTCGATACACATTTTGAACGAACTATGTTTTAATCCGTAATTTTTTCCCCGATGCACTTATAGCCGAAAAAAGTAGTTTATACCCTTTTACGGCTAGCCGAAAAACCAGCCGTAAATATGTTCAAGCCATAGGCCTACTGAGGCCCTACTGTCCCATACAATACAATACAACTGCCTTTGATATCACCCTTCTTTCTAAGGTGGCCCCAAGCTCAGAAGTGCACACGCCTTGGCCTCGCAGAAGCAATTATATTACAGAGCAATTGTGCGCGAAGGACTTGCTCAAGGTCCCAACACAGTTAAACCACCCCGGACGAGGGTCGAACCAGTACTATCGGTGTTACAGGTCAACCGCTCTAACCAGTCGGCCACCGTGACTCACGCCAGCCGTTAGTCAAGTCCACGTTTCGGTTGCGTGAAGTATATCTGTGTCAGGAAGGAGGACCAGAGGAACGGACGCCATGCGGCGACCTCTCGAGGTGAAAGCTGGATCACTGCTCCCCTGCAGGATGATGAGGGATGCCATAAGGAGTGGCAGGCTCGGCGCTGCGATTAGGTGGAGAAGACATTACATTTTATGCTGAACGATTCTCAGTAGATGGCGTTTTGTTGCCGGATAAACTATCATTGGACACATTTCAGTTGATCAATCCATCTATCGATTTATCATTCTGTCAATCGATAATTCTATCAATCTATCATTCTATCAATCTATTATTCTATCAATCCATCATTCTATCAATCTATCATTCTATCAATCCATCATTCTATCAATCTATCATTCTATCAATCAATAATTCTATAAATCCATCATTCTATCAATCTATCATTCTATCAATCCATCATTCTATCAATCTATCATTCTATCAATCCATCATTCTATCAATCTATCATTCTATCAATCTATAATTCTATAAATCCATCATTCAATCAATCTATCATTCTATCAATCCATCATTCTATCAATCTATCATTCTATCAATCCATCATTCTATCAATGTATCATTCTATCAATCTATCATTCTATCAATATATATCATTCTATCGATCTATCATTCTATCAGTCTATCATTCTATGAATTTATCATCCTATTAACCATTATTCTATCAATCTATCATGCTATCAATCTATATCATTCTATCAGTCTATCATTCAACCAATCTGTCATTCTATCTATCAGTCGTTGACATATTTTATTGATTCTATATAGGCCTAATTAGTAATTTATCATTTGTCATCATCATCATCATCATCATCATCATCATCGTAATCGTCATGATAATATTTATAATGACTATTTCATTGTCACAGTAGTATTTTAACAATAGATAGTATTATTTTTCATCATTATCGTCATATTCATCATCGATATCAATGTGGTAGTATTCATTTGGTAATAACAAAGTCTGTATACAAGTACTACTACTACTACTACTACTGCTGCTGCTGCTGCTGCTGCTGCTGCTGCTGCTGCTGCTGCTGCTGCTGCTGCTGCTGCTGCTGCTGCTGCTGCTGCTGCTGCTGCTGCTGCTGCTGCTACTACTACTACTACTACTACTACTACTACTACTACTACTATTATTATTATATTTATTGTTATTATTATTATTATTATTATTATTATTATTATTATTATTATTATTATTATTATTATTATTAATTAGCCTCGTTACTATACCGCCATTGTTCAATGCATCAACCAAGTCGATATACGGAAGATTTGTGTACTCAGACAATTGTAAAAAAACTGTATCGCCTCTATACATATTTAATATATATACGTATATATACTTTTATGCGATGAACATGGATTGTATAAAGACTTGGCTGAGTCTATATGCAAATTATAGGCCTAATTATGCACAAGTTCAATCCGAAATTTACGTTCTTTCCGAACGTAAGCTTGATATGCAATATATAGGCCTATCTATATATACGCAGGCCTATTAATATAATTATTATCTTTCATGTATTCTGTAAGCAACTCAATATATATTATGCATTATATATACTGCAAAGTATGTGTATATATATGCGGTTCTTTCGGACGGCGTTTATTAAGCGCTATTATCTAATGACCCAGCGGTAGAACGTTCGATAGGATGCAAAGAAGTTTTAGGAGATGTTGGTCCAAGGGAAATTCGCCGTCATCATTATTTAATTTACTGCAGTGACTAAACTAATTAATTAATAATTCTATGAGATAATTATTATATCAATGTTTACAGGTTTTAGGCCCCATTTCCGGTGCCAATGACCATTTATTGATGACGTCATACTCATACGTTGCCATGGTGATTTCGCTGGCTTTGTTGTTCTGATCACGTGATTCTGCCTTCGATTGTTTTAATGAGAGAGTCTGAGATTTAGAGAGTTATCGATGTTTAATAGACAGCTGCTTAATTTTGATTGTTATAGTTCGTCGTTCATTGATAGGCTAGTTGCATAGTTCATCGTTCGTCGTAGTTAGTTCCTAGTTCTATAGTTATAGTTCTTAGTTAGGTTTTGACAGTTTCGTCGTGACTGTGTCTAACCTATAACAGCTCGTCACGGATTGGACTCGCTTTTGCGTGGATTTGTTCTCAAACGGCCATCATCGTCAAATCTTCGAAAGTGTCCATTTTCGATCCGCCTTGATCCATCACAGCAAAGAAGAATCCAGATGGGAAAGAAACTAAAACGGAGTCTCACTTTCGTCCGGTCTTGAGCTCAGGAATCT
The DNA here is from genome assembly GCA_020284085.1 of Aporrectodea caliginosa. Classification (NCBI taxonomy): domain Eukaryota; kingdom Metazoa; phylum Annelida; class Clitellata; order Crassiclitellata; family Lumbricidae; genus Aporrectodea; species Aporrectodea caliginosa. The sequence goes on from JACEVL010000082.1 coordinate 1,144,608, forward strand.
GGCGCGGAACAGAAGAAGCGACGGAAGCGGCAGAACATCCATAAGTAAGGATGCCAAAGATCCAAAGATTCCTGCCATCGAAGAGAACAAGGACGAACTGCACAGCTACATCCTCCGCTACGAACCATTATGCCCAGCTCCAGAATTGGAGGTGAATCGACTGGGCAATTTATCTGTCGGCGCTACTCAAGGGCAAGATTCTTGAAATTTACACCCGCCAACCTGTCGAAGAGGCGCTGGACTATGACCGCCCTCAAGCAAGCACTGCTTCAAATTTCCGGTTTTCTCTGATGCGTAGTTGACGTTTTATACGCGAACTTATTACCTAACAGATGTCGGTAAACAGACAAACAGAACAATTGCCTGATGCCACAGTTGTCGAGAAACATACAGACGGAACCATTACCTGACGCTGCAACCTTAGGTAACAGACATACATAGCTCAATCGCCGTACTACCCAGGCATCTCTGAAACGAGTATCCAACCGTCGTAATGCCTGTCAAAGTGTCACATGCTCGAGTAAACTTTCTGCTGCAGAAATGATGAGTCGCGTCCTGAAATGGTTACAGGGATGAGGTAAGAAGCGTCTGATGATGTCCTTTTCCTTTCAGCACTTTACTTACCATACCTTACCGTACATCATTTGATCTTTCTTTCCTTTATGCTACATTACCTACATTCTGAATTGTCTTATTTTACCTTATCTTACCTTACCATATTTGACGTTAATTAACCTTACCTGGACAAGCGTCACTTTGCCTATCTTAACTTACCTTACCTTTTGGTTGGATAGATGGTTGGGTTAGTGGACAGACGAATGGTTGGATGGATGGATGAATTGATGATGGCTGGATGGATGAAGGGATGGGTCATTGAATAAATGGGTAGATTAAAGAACGGATGGATGGATGGATGGATGGATGGATGGATGGATGGATGGATGGATGGATGGATGGATGGATGGATGGATGGATGGATGGATGGATGGATGGATGGATGGATGGATGGATGGATGGATGGATGGATGGATGGATGGATGGATGGATGGATGGATGGATGGATGGATGGATGGATGGATGGATGGATGGATGGATGGATGGATGGATGGATGGATGGATGGATGGATGGATGGATGGATGGATGAGTGAATGGCTGGTTGAACGAATGGATAAATGGATGCTTCAATAGATGTATAAACGAATGGATGGATCGAGGGATGGAGGGACGGACGGATTGATGGATGGTCACATGATCTCAAATCCAATCCGATCTAATCTAATATAATCTAATGACTTCTATAGCGCCATTATCATAATGGCCAAGACATCAGTCGATGGTCGAATACCTATATGCCTGTCAGCTTGTCTGCCTGCACGCCTCCCTTTCTGTCTGTCTGTCTGTCTGTGTTATTTCCCAGTTGATGACTGTAGGCTTAACTGAGCAGCTGAGAATCTGACGCCACTCGATGGTTCTAAACTGGATCGTTTTGATAAGATATTGCCCAATCACATAGTTTATGATTTAAAGTTGATAGAGGCCCATCGTATCAGTCTCTCTGCTCTATGTTAATCTGATCAGTGATCAGTGATGATCATCTGCATGGGTAACTGGTGCCTTTGTGCAGATTGACTAAGTGTTGTTATTGGTGGCAAAGGTGTAGCAACTAATAAGGCAATTAGGAATGTGAAAAGAAGCAGTTTCGAAACCTGTTCAATGAAACCGAGATATTCAAAGTTAAACGTAAATTGTGTTCAAATTAGTGTTTTCCTTCTCTATAGTTTCCAGGTGTTACGCTGCTGTGCTGTAACAGTTTTCCAGCCATGTGATATGTTCATTGAGACGCTACAGTTACAGTGTTTCTTACCTTTCTTTAATTTTAGCCTACTCACACTTCAGCTTCACATTTTCCGTCGCATTCTGCCGAAACTTCGTCAGGTGGTTGGTGATCTGTCATCTACGAACCCAGTCCGATAAGCAGTCAGTTCGTGTAGTGCAACGTCGGGGAGTTTTCGTGCAGTTTTCGGCTCAGGACACGTCGAGGAAGGTAGGATATGATCGTGTAATCAGCAAAGAAATGGCATGCCTGTCTGAGACTTCGATGGACACTGTTTTTGCTCTTCTGGCGTATGGTTAGAATCCACGTCTCTGAGGGCTGTCCTTAATAGATATGTCTAACATAATTATTAGTTACTTCCTCAGCTATAATAAATTTACTGACCGTAAATTGTCAGTGGGAAGATCAGACGGCGAGAGAAAGGAGTGACAACCGGATCTCGTATGCCCGCGAACATGTCTCAGTGGCGTACAGTCGGCTTTTCATTTCGCTTGTGATGACGTTTGTAATAGGGCTTGGCGTTGTAATTGTAAATGTGACTGAACATTTATATAGCGCCGCTAGCAGAGCGAAACATGAGGGACGCTCTTTACGCTAGCCTATGTGATGATAGATGTCATTAAGACCTACACTTTTACATCAGTTAAATAGCAGAACAATTGTATTGTATTTATAAATTTATAAAGCGCCTCTCACAGTGAACACCAATCAGAGGCGCTTCCAGTGCGAAAGACACCGAGCGTAGCACAGTAACACGAACAATGCACAGTAAAGTAGAAGGGTCACCAGTGGCAATCCGATGCGCACAAGTTGAATCAACCAACGGATTCTCATCAACAATACACTAGATTACAGTATGTGTCGCTTAATATAGCGCCTTTTGAGTCTGCTACCTCACATGACTATTTAGCTCGTCTAATTGTTTAAGTCCGTTTTAAGATAATTTGAAAGTGTTTGCTGAAGAGAATTAAATGCAACAGCACGTACATACAGCGGAAGAGTGTTCCAAGAGGAAGATCCGAGACATGAGATGACACAGTCGGCTCAAGTTGATGGACGGAAGCGCTGCACCTGCATGGCTTCACGAGCAGCTGAGCGCAACGATCGCTGACCTGCTTGACCTTACATATATTTAGGCTATGTCAGGGCGTGCCGACAAAGCCTTAATAGTGCACTAGTGCATCTATTAGGCCTATATGTAGCTTAACCCCTTTTATTATGACAAGCTGTAATAAATAATTGCTAGGTGACGGTAACGTAAAGTGTCCATTTATATTGCATGAATTTTACAAAAATATCAATCAACGTCCTTGCGACAAAACGAAACCAAACAAGGCTCCATCGCAGGGGAACCTTGTACTTTATTCTTTTCTGTAATGATACTGCAACCTGTCATAACATGTAATAATATTAATCTTCGTGGGTTTCCTGTGTTTCTTTAGGAACCGGTGCGGCGACTGAGGTGAAATGGGATGGGTGTGACGAGATTGAGGCGAGAAGGGATGGGTGTGACGAGACTGAGGCGAGATTGATGGGTGTGACGAGATTGAGGCGAGATTGATGGGTGTGACGAGACTGAGGCGAGATTGATGGCAGTGGTGATTGCTCTGTGGCTCTGTCTTGTTTCGTTGTTATGTATTAGGGGTTTATTTGTTGTAGTCCTGGCGGGCCTCTGGCGTGGCGTAAAACCCCGTAAGCTCATTATGGCAGGGTGGGCCCCTGGCGCGGTCTAATACCCCGCAAGCCCCTTTATTATTACTTTTGAATTTGTTTTTTTATTTTCTTAATTTTGTATTGTCTTGCCGATGAGCCGAGGGATGAGAATGAGGATGAGAGTGGGGGTTAGGTTAGAAGAAAGACGGGGCAGAGGGATGAGAATGAGGATGAGAGAGGGGGCTAGGTTAGAAGAAAGACGGGGCAGAGGGATGAGAATGAGGATGAGCGGGAATCGAGGCATGGCAACCACAGTAGAATCCGACAGAAAATCTACTTTATGAAGATAAAGATCACCCAAAGGTAAATCGGAAGTTTATTGTATGCAAGAGCTGATGAGATCAAATGCTAATTATTTTATTATTCTAGTCTAGTAGGTATACACTGATATGAACTTTGAGATGGACTCATACGAAATGCTCTGTCTGTGTGTGTCTGTCTCTGTGTGTGTGTGTCTGTGTGTCTGTCTATGTGTTTCCTTTGTTTCTGTCTCTGTCTGTCTGTCTGTCTCTCTCTGTCTGTCTCTCTCTGTCTGTCTCTGTCTGTCTCTCTCTCTCTCTCTCTCTCTCTCTCTCAAATTGCCTGTAATTAAAGTATTGACGTCTAGCACGCTAATCTAATATTATTCATTCATTCATTCTCTCTCCCCTGTCTGACTCTGTCACTGTCTCTCCCAGTCTCTGTCTTCTGTCACTCTGTATCTCTCTCTTTCTCTCGACATAATATACATGTAAGGCTGAGACACGTGTAGCCGTGGTCACTGGTCCATTTAGCAAGGCTATACTGGACGGTCTTTCGGTTTGTCGGCAGTCCATTTAGTACTGTTCAGTAGAGGAGCGGCAGAAATATCTCTCGGTCTTTCGGTTTGTCGGGAATGTAAGAGAGGATTTCTCCAGAAGGCACATGCTTTGTCACATTAGGGCGCAGATGTTCTGCGAGTAATAGGTAAGTTTGCAACAAAGAGGAATTTGTCATTCGACTAACGTCTAAACTTTTTTGCAGTGTTCTGCAACGAAAGAAGATGACGCAATCATCCAATCGAGGTGTGAATGGCCGACGTCAGTTTCTCAGCATCGGCATATGTGGAAAACGCTTCAGCCAAACAATTGACACTTTTAATCGATCCGTCCGACCTAAAGATAAACTATCAAAATAAGATGGAAAAAGACGATGATCTGCTCGGAGTAATTCTTGAACTAGAGTGGATTCTTGAGATGGCTTCAGGAACAATTCGACTACTTGATGTAGACTATCCATGAATCAACGTTCTTTGTCCAAAAATATCGACCATTATTGAATTGCTGTGTTGTTCGTTGTAAAATTACAGTCTCTTTCCTAAATGTCACAGGTTGATATCGGCCGTTATATATCCAGCAGAAAGAGCGGTACCTTCTTGGCTGCGCTCCATCCTACTTGTCTGCTCTTTGTCGACCTGTCTCTGACCTCGCAGCCCGTCGAACTCGGCGTTCTTCAGCAAGGGGGGAGCTTTTGGTCCCGCGAGCTCACACTTCTATTAGACAGCGTCGAGCCTTTTCAATTGTCCGCATATAAGGGACGTAGGTACATGAGGTCCCTAGACACTATGAGGTCCTTAGGCATGTGAGGACCCTACGTGCAATGGATTACGGAGTCGTCCATTGAGGACGTCCACTAAATGTTATCTATTCTATCCCTCGCCCTTTCCTTAATCCTTTGTCCACATTTGTCCGATTTTAATTATCTTGCCACACATTTTACGAATGTCCGCACTCCAACGGAATATTAAGGCTTACATGTAGAAACCTGATGCTAATCTAATATTATTCATTCATTCATTCTCTCTTTCCTGTCTGATCTGTCATCTCCCAGTCTCTGTCTTCTGTAGTGTATCTCTCTCTTTCTCTCGACATAATATAGATTGGTCCATTTAGCAAGGCTATACTGGACGGTCTTTCGGTTTGTCGGCAGTCCATTTAATACTGTTCGGTGATACTGTCGCTTCCAGCAAATAAACTCTTAATAAATGGATACTACACATAAGAGACTCTGATGTCTGATTGAAGGCACAGTCGCTATTCAGAAATAACCTTATCTACCAAACTTATTGAAAGAGATCAGAAACAGAAGTGGATGGAATAGAGTTTTCCCTGCCTAAAATACTCAGAAATGCCAACTGGACACTTCCTCAAACTGGGGTTCTGAGTGAGCGCCGTTAAGCTTCCCTATAGAGGGGGTCTGGGGTCATTTATAAAGCGCCAAGTTTTGATAAGAGTGGTACTCTGTCCCCCCCTCAGAAGCTTCCCTATAGAGGGGTCTGGGGGTCATTCACAGATCTACACGGGCGATAAATGCCTCAAGTTCATCCAGTTCATCCAGTGCAGTGCCCCAGCATCAGGGGACATTTCCTGCAAGGCCGAAAGTGAGACAAACTCTTCACCGTCAGGGCTCCAGAAGCCGGCTACTTCTGAACTCTACGAAGCTGTATTTCAGATTGAACTATTTGCAATTAGCTCATAAATTATTTAAAATTTCTCATTATCAAAACATTTATGTTTTACGTTGCTCCGAGTGTTTGTTAAAGTCATAGACCCCTTAAATGATTAAAGTTTTATAAGAAAAGTTAAATTATTACAGTTAACATAACCTAATATGAAATAACAAGGGTTTTAAGTGGTTCAGAAGACGTTTAGTCTGTGTTAGAACCACTGCAATTAACCTGGAAGTTATTTGGTAGACTTGTGCAACATCAGCACTGCAGTGCAATATCGGTCACTTCAATCATTCAAGATCTAATCACAATCCAACCACTTCGCTCAACCCTCTACCCTTCTGCCCTAACATTTCTCCGCCATTTTATCCAGTGTGATTTTCGTTAACGATAACGATAACGAAAATGTTCGTTAACGAAAATAAAATGACTTCGTTAACGATAACTATAACTATAACTAAAAAATATCATTAACTATAACTATAACTATAACGAAAATAACACTAACGAAAATTCATCTTTATTTTCGTTAATACAAAAAATAAAAATAGGAAGTGCAATATGGACGATTCGACATAAATGAGAACGAAAAATGCGAAATTTTTATTGTGAAATTTGTCAGTTACTTTGGAAACTCGTGTATTCATGAAGCTGACTGTACCCATGCTTCAAAGGTTTTCATAGCTCTGAGTAAATTGTGAAACAGCGTATTAATACGCACAATTTTGCTTATAGACTTAATTATTGTAATAAGTAGTAACTAAAATTAACTAAAATAAAAATCCATTAACTATAACTATAACTATAACTAAAAAATAATACTAACTATAACTATAACTATAACTAAAATAAAAAATCATTAACTATAACTATAACTATAACTAAAATAAAATCTGTAAGGAAAATCACACTGATTTTGTCAGCTGATCAATAACATTTGTGAATTGCTGTATTATATCCATAGTGGTTCCGCCTATCTGTAACAAACTTCTGCAAGAATTACGCCAAATATTTGATCCATCCTACGAACTCGCCAAAAGCTCGCCTCTTGCCATCTCTACACGCTCCACAGGTCTTTCAGTCAAAACTGAAAACACAAAAATAATTCTATCATCTTGTATGTATACATGTACATGTATGTAATGTATGTATGTATGTATGTATGTATGTATGTATGTATGTATGTATGTATGTATGTATGTATGTATGTATGTATGCATGTATGTATGTATGTATGTATGTATGTATGTATGTATGTATGTATGCATGTATGTATGTATGTATGCATGCATGCATGCATGTATGTATAATGTAATGTAATTAGTAATTTATATAGCGCCGCTCACAGCCGAGGCCATTCAGTAGCGCTCCCCGTGCGAGAACCCCGAGAGAAGAAATAGGTTTTAAGGAGAGAGAGAGATGAAGACAGTGATCCAGAAAGGAAAGTCTCACGCAAAGTGAAGGGAAGGGCATTCCATAAAGAGGGCCAATGATGGCAAAGATCGAGTTTGAGAAATCGCACGTGGTCCTAGTTCGTCGTGGCACAAAGAAGTCAGACCGGTCCAGAGATCGGAGAGGCCGATGAGAAGATGCTGAAAGAGGAGGACGAATTACATCCCTGAGATATTTTGAAGCAAGTTCCAGTTTGTATGTATGTATGTATGTATGTATGTATGTATGTATGTATGTATGTATGTATGTATGCATGTATGCATGTATGCATGTATGTATGTATGTATGTATGTATGTATGTATGTATGTATGTATGTGCGTTCGTACGTATGTATGTGTACGTATGTATGCATGTATGCATGAATGCATGTATGTAAGCATGTATGTATGTATGTATGTATGTATGTATGTATGTATGTATGTATGTATGATTGTATGTTTGTAGTGTTTGCATGTACATGTAAGAGTGCATGCATATCGCCCTTTAATTATAACTCATTAAGGGCGCTGAGTCACGGTTACCTAGGAATCACCAAACAAATACGTCTTATGTTTCCCTTACCTCCTTCGCGGGTTCGCGGTCCACCTCAAGCCGCCGCGTAGGGACCCTGGGCAAGTCCTTCACCCGCAATTGCTCATGCGCTTCGGCGTGAAACTCCGATTCAGTGTCCGCGCTGTAGTCGGGAGCGCCTCTGAGTAGAAATCTTGAAGGGGCGCTATAACAAGTGCTCATACATACATACATACATACATACATACATACATACATACATACATACATACATACATACATTACATACATACATACATACATACATACATACATACATACTCGATGGTTCTAAACTGGATCGTTTTGATAAGATATTGCCTAATCACATAGTTTATGATATAAAGTTGGAAGAGGCCCATCGTATCAGTCTCTCTGCTCTATGTTAATCTGATCAGTGATCAGTGAGGATCATCTGTATGGGTAACTGGTGCCTTTGTGCAGATTAACTAAGTGTTGTTATTGGTGGCAAAGGTGTAACAAGTAGTAAGGCAATTAGGAAATGAGAAAAGCAGTTTCGAAACCTGTTCAATGAAGCCGAGATATTCAAAGTTAAACGTTAAATGTGTTCAAATTAGTGTTTTCCTTCTCTATAGTTTCCAGGTGTTACGCTGCTGTGCTCTAACAGTTTTCCAGCCATGTGATAATTATGTTCATTGAGACGCTACAGTTACAGTGTTTCTTACCTTTCTTTAATTTTAGCCTACTCACACTTCAGCTTCACATTTTCCGTCGCATTCTGCCGAAACTTCATCAGGTGGTTGGTGATCTGTCATCTACGAACCCAGTCCGATAAGCAGTCAGATCGTTTAGTGCAGTGGGAGTTTTCGTGCAGTTTTCGGCTCAGGACACATCGAGGAAGGTAGGATATGATCGTGTAATCAGCAAAGAAATGGCATGCCTGTCTGAGACTTCGATGGACACTGTTTTTGCTCTTCTGGCGTATGGTTAGAATCCACGTCTCTGAGGGCTGTTCTTAATAGATATGTCTAATACTTCCTCAGCTATAATAAATTTACTGACCGTAAATTGTCAGTAGGAAGATCAGACGGCAAGAGAAAGGAGTGAACTACCGGAACTCGTATGCCCGCGAACATGTCTCAGTGGCGGACAGTCGGCTTTTCATTTCGATTGTGATGACGTTTGTAATAGGGCTTGGCGTTGTAATTGTAAATGTGACTGAACATTTATATAGCGCCGCTAACAGAGCGAAACATGAGGGACGCTCTTTACGCTAACCTATGTGATGGCGGATTTCATTAAGACATCAGTTAAATAGCAGAACAATTTTTTGTATTGTATTGTATTGTATTGTATTGTATTGTATTTATAAATTTATAAAGAGCCTCTCACAGTGAACACCAATCAGAGGCGCTCCCAGTGCGAAAGACACCGAGCGAAGCACAGTAACACGAACAATGCACAGTAAAGTAGAAGGGTCACCAGTGGCAATCCGATGCGCACAAGTTGAATCAACCAAACGATTCTCATCAACAATACACTAGATTACTCCATGTGTCGCTTAATATAGCGCCTTTTGAGTCTGCTACCTCACATGACTGTTTAGCTCGTCTAATTGTTTAAGTCCGTTTTAAGATAATTTGAAAGTGTTTGCTGAAGAGAATTAAATGCAGCAGCACGCACATACAGCGGAAGAGTGTTTCAAGAGGAAGATCCGAGACATGAGATGACACAGTCGGCTCAAGTTGATGGACAGAAGCGCTGGCACCTGCAAGGCTTCACGAGCAGCTGAGCGCAACGATCGCTGACTACTGCTTGACCTTACATGTATTTAGGCTATGTCAGGGCGTGCCGACAATTAGCCTTAATAGTGCACTAGTACATCTATTAGGCCTATATGTAGCTTAACCCCTTTTATAATGACAAGCTGTAATAAATAATCGCTAAGGTAACGTAAAGTGTCCATTTATTTTGCATGAATTTTAAAAAAAACAATCAACGTCCTTGCGACAAAAGGAAACCAAACAAGGCTCCATCGCAGAGGAATCTTGTACTTTATTCTTTTCTGTAATGATACTGCAACCTGTCATAACGTGTAATAATATTAATCTTCGTGGGTTTCCTGTGTTTCTTTAGGTACCGGTGAGGCGACTGATGCGAGATATGGGATGTGTGTGACGAGACTGAGGCGAGAAGGGATGGGTGTGACGAGACTGAGGCAAGATTGATGGGTGTGACGAGACTGAGGCTAGATTGTGATGGGTGTGACGGTTGCACTATGGCTCTGTCTTGTTTCGTTGTTATGTGTTAGAAGTTTATTTGTTGTAGTCCTGGCGGGCCTCTGGCGTGGCGTAAAACCCCGTAAGCTCATTATGGCAGGGTGGCCCCTGGCGTGTTCTAATGCCCCGCAAGCCCCTTTATTATTAGGCCTACTTTTGAATTTATTTTTTATTTTCTTAATTGTGTATTGTTTTGGCGATGAGTCGAGGGATGAGAATGAGGATGAGAGGGATGGATGGTTAGAAGAGAGAAGAGGCAGAGGGATGAGAATGAGGATGAGAGGGACTGGGTTAGAAGAAAGAAGGGGCAGAGGGATGAGATTGAGGATGAGAGGGACTAGGTTAGAAGAAAGAAGAGGCAGAGGTTGAATCGAGGCAGGGCAACTACAGTAGAATCCGACAGAAATTCTACTTAAAGACGATAAAGATCACCCGAAGGTAGGCTACAGTACGTATGTCGGAAGTTTAATGTATGCAAGAGCTGATGAGATCAAATGCTAACTATTTTATTATTCTAGTCTAGTAGCCTAGGTATATACTGATATTGACTTTGAGATGGACTCATACGAAATGCTTTGTCTGTCTGTGTGTGTGTCTGTGTGTGTGTCTGTGTGTGTCTGTCTCTGTCTGTCTTTGTCTGTCTGTCTGTCTTTGTCTGTCTGTCTGTCTGTTTCTCTCTCTGTCTCTCTCTCTCTCTGTCTGTCCTCTCTCTCTGTCTCTCTCTTCTCTCTGTCTCTCTCTCTCTCTCTCTCTCTCTCTCAAATTGCCTCTTAATTAAAGTATTGACGTCTTGCACGCTAAT
>JACEVL010000082.1:1156644-1206644 GCA_020284085.1 Aporrectodea caliginosa
CGTCCGAGTGGCGATCCAAGACGGATTTCAACGATTCAGAAAATAATGCCAACAAACAAGCAGGCTGTATGGGATAAACCCCTTTTAGAACAGACACTCAAGACACTGTTTCAAGACACAATAGACCCATACAACACCGCACGATTAAAAGCTGTCTCGTCACCACACGCCAGCGACTGGCCTTACCAATAGGCCTAACAGCATGTGGGTTGAGACTGGAAAACGAGGACGCTGGGGTGGCGGTCGGCTTGCGCTTTGGGGCCACAATATGTGAACCACACAGTCATGTGCGCTTGTGGAGCCCGAATCGATGCCAGAGGCAGCCATGGCCTGTCCTGTTCTCTCGTCTTCGGCCGAATTGCCAGACATAACACAATCACTGACATTATACACCGCTCACTTTCGAAGGCAGGGATTCCATCAATAAAGGAAGTCCAGACGGCCTGACAATGATCCCATAGCATGCGGGTCGTCACCTGGTGTGGGACGCGACGGTGATAGATACCCTCGCACCATCATACATCCAGGCCACGGCAGCGACGGCGGGCGCGGCAGCCGAGATCGCCACGGAGCAGGAAAAATGTCCAAGTTCAATGCACTTTTAAACACGCACTTTTTCGTGCCTCTATCTATCGAGACCTTAGGTCCAATTAACATCACTGGCCAAAACTTTATCTCAGTTCTAGGTCGTAGCCTTGACGCTGTCCACAGGAGACAACAGAGAAGTCCTGCTTCTTGCTGCAGCGACTCTCTATTACTATCCAGCGGTACAACTCGGTGGCTTTCCGCCGCACTTTAGCGGAGCCAGACCTAAGGGAGATGTGACACTAACAGCATTTACGACGTTAATTTTAGATGACAGCTACTGTACTGCATCCTTGTCTATTGTAGCTTTCAGTATTGATGTTGATTGGGATGGAGAGAATAAATATTGTTTGATGATGATGATGATGATGATGATGATGATGATGATGATGACGATGATGACATGATGATGATGATGATGATGATGATGATGATGATGATGATGATGATGATGATGATTACGATGATGATGATGATGATGATGATGATGATGATGATGATGATGATGATGATGATGATGATGATGATGATGATGATGATGATGATGATGATGATGATGATGATGATGATGATGATGATGATGATGATGATGATGATGATGATGATGATGATGATGATGATGATGATGATGATGATTACAACTGATCGCCAGACAGGACGCCTCTCTTGATCCTCAGAAGCTCGCTCGGCTCGCCTAGACTGCTGCATTTATTGAGATGCACCCCTTGCCACGGCCACCCGCTACTAGGGGTTTACGACGAGCTGCTGCGGAGAGGGATCGAGCGGATCCTTAATATTTCGTTGAACGATGACCAATGGATGCAAGCCTCCCTACCGATCAAGATGGGAGGGCTGGGAATTAGGAGGGTGTCCTCGCTGGCACTATCCGCCTTCTTGGCTTCGGCCGCGGGCACCCTCCCCACCCAGTCCCTAATCTTGGGATCCACACTGGAGGACTCTGACACGGCTTATGACTCGGCGCGGACAACCTGGCTTCAGATCGCTGGTGCCCTGGTACAGATGATCCCTCCAGGTCACAAACAGTCACAATGGGATAGACCGCTGTTGAACACCGTTTGTTTGGCTATCGAAGATAAACTACAGGACCCATACGACCAAGCGAGACTAAAGGCCTCAAAGTCACCGCACGCCTCGGATTGGCTTCATGCTCTCCCGCTCGTTGCACACGACCTCAGACTGGAGGATGAGGCCGTAAGGGTGGCGGTCGGTCTGCGTTTGGGTGTGGCCATTTGTGAGCCGCACGTGTGCGCATGCGGTGCTTCCGTTTCATCAAGAGGCACGCATGGGTTGTCGTGTTCATTGGGATTCGGTCGACAAGCTAGGCACAGCAACATCAATGATCTCATCCATCGTTGCCTCAACCGAGCCGGCATCTCGGCGGTCAAGGAGCCGTCTGGCCTGACCAGAACGGATGGCAAGAGACCGGACGGGCAGACCCTAATACCGTGGAGTGGTGGACGGGCTTTATTATGGGATGCGACTGTGGTGGACACGGTGGCCGCCTCATACATCTCGGAGACAGCGGTCGCTGCTGGTGGGGCGGCAGAGATGGCCGCCGTAAGGAAGCACGTGAGATACTCTGAGCTGGAGCAGAGATACATCTTCGTACCTGTCGCCGTAGAAACCTTCGGTCCTCTCAACAGCGAGGGCCTCGACTTCTTATCGGAGAGACTGTCAAAAACTACTGGCGACATTCGAGAAACAAGCTTTTCGGTAGCCTTTCGATCCCAGCAGCTTCAACGCGGTGGCTTTCCAGGGGCACCATGTCAGAGAGCTGCCGGGACCCGACGAGCGGCGAATCCTGAATGAATGATAACTGATGTCTCGTACAACGTTCATAATAATAATAATAATAATAATAATAATAATAATAATAATAATAATAATAATAACTAATAATAATAATAATAATAATAATAATAATAATAATAATAATAATAATAATAATAATAATAATAATAATAATAATAATAATAATAACAACAACTGCTTTATCGCTACAAAACATTTTTAAAAGCAGCAATCTTTCTATTTCAGTGTCAACATCACCGAGCATAGTTTCCAGTGCAGTGACGACAATTCCTCCAACGCCTTCAAACATTCGCCTTCGACAGAATCTCTCTCCAGTCCACTACAAACTCAAACTGAGACCTGATTTCTATGACAATAATGACAACAACAGTTATCGCTTCTACGGTGAAGTCGTCATCCAATTCCGATGCGTTGAGAATATAGCGTCCATTGTCCTGCATGCCAATCAACTCGTGATTGAAAGCTACCATTTAATGGGGTCAAATGGTAACCAGTTGAGAGTGAAGAGATTGGAAGAGAATAAAGACATGCAGTGGATGACCTTCATCTTGGACGATTCATTGGTCGCTGGATCTGACTACGAGCTACGGGTGAACTTCAGTGGACCACTCAAGAACGACATGGAGGGAATCTACTGGAGTTCATACCAGGAAAACAACGTCACCAGGTACCCCTCGCATTTCTCGCTTATTTCAAAGTCCACTCATTATTACCCGTTTATATAGGATTTGTTCAATTAATTAGCTATTGTTTTATTTCGTTTATTATTTAGTTAATTATTCATCCATTTGTTTATTTAGCCAAGTTTTTTTCTCGATTGCAGAGTATTGTATTTTAATAGATACTACTGCTACACCACTAAGGCAACTATTGAGATACCATTACTAATACCTTCTTCTAATTATTATACTGCTACTATTACCACCACTATAGCTAGTAGCTACTACTACTGCTATTGCTGCTGCAGCCATTGCTGTTAGCAGGACTACCACTAATAGGCCTAATAATAATGATGATGACGACGTTGATTATGACACAAATAAATATAATAATAAAATACTCCAAAAACTTCTTTAGCACAGACGTAATATTAGTTACTGAAGAAAACGATGGGCAGTCTCGGCTAAACGAAGTCACAACTCACACCAAGTTTCAATGAGTCCAGTCAAAGTGCTGTAGGGAATCAATGAAGACACGATCTACAAAAGAATTAGTCCAGTAATGCGTTCATCGAAGGGCTTCGATAGAGGACTTTTTGATGGACTTATATAATTATGGTATACGGATATTTGATCGGCGGTCAATTGAACGGACGACACTTGAACGGCGACACTTTAACGGGAGACAGTAGAACGGGCCGACATTTTAACGACGGTCAATTGAACGGCGACTTCGTATTAAGCTTACGACTCATGGACAATTCAGTTGTATACTCTGCATTGTGTACCTCTTGTATACTACTTAAGGGCATAGGCGTATAGGCCACACCTAATGTTGAGCGGGAGTTCTTTTAGTGAGGCGGAATTTTAGCGGGACGTTGGACTAGATTTGGCTAAATAATTTCGAATTTTAGAGCATGGCGTTAGTGTATGGATCTAGCACCAAAGGTAAACGAACGCTGATACATCATAATTTTGAGTTGTCGAATGTACAAACGATTCAAATGCAAGGCACGACTTGTGACATCAGACGACCAGGTAGTCTGCGAACCACAAGTTGAACACACACATTCTGGAAACGACGCAACATCGCTGGCACGGAAGGCCATAGGAGAAATGAAAGAATGTATCAGCAATTTCACGTCAACGCCAAGTTCTTCACAAGCTGCTGTGAAGGAACGTTTGGAGGACCATGTTTTAATGGCTTTACCAAAACGATCAACTTTGAACAGAACTCTTCAGCGTCACAGAATTAAGGTATTGTTCACCGTCATCTGTTACCCGTTCAACTGTCGCCCGTTCAATAGTCGCACCGGTCATGTATACACCGTTCTACTGTCGCCGTTCAAATGTCGTCCGTTCTTTTGACGCCCGTTCATATGTCATATGACCATAATTATTACGAGACAAACAGCTTCACTTCAAAACATAATTATTGCTTTAGTCTACAAAATTCAGCGATTTATTTTTGATGTAATCGACAAATGTGATAAATATTATTTTCAAGCATACAAACTTTAAATTATTTATAACGCGACTGTAAACTTATCCAAATTCGCAAATTATAATTTTGTTAAATTTCCAAAATTTCCAAATGCACTTTTTTTAACCAATTTCCAAATCAATTTCCTCGTGTAAATTTTAAGTTGACATTTTTAAAATCAGATTTTCAACTTTTTTGATAAATTTGCAAATGAAAACATTTCTGGAGATTTCGAGTAGACCTCTTTAGGTTAAATGTCTCTGTAATTTGTAATTGTGTTTTTTGGTAAATGTTCAAATGCGTAGACGCATGGTGACGTCGCAGTTGGAGCCGACGGAGGCCCGCAAAGTGTTTCCTTGTTTCGATGAACCAAGCATCAAAGCAACATTCGACGTCATCATCGTCAGAAAGATAAACATGACGTCACTGTCAAACACTGACGTCATCAACTCCACTGAGCTGTAAGTCAACTGTGATGGACTCGTCATCGATAAATGATTCAGGCGTTTATGCATTCAGAGAATTTATTTAGCTACTCTCGAAGTTACCTACTCAGAGTAGTAGCAAAACTAAGCGGCTGGGCCAAGACCTAACATAGGTCCAATTCGCCAACCTCCTCCGTGCACGGACCATAACATAGGTCCAAATCGTCGTGCACGAACCTATGTTAGGTCCAATTCGCCACCCGCCCTCTTGCCAATGACTCATCTCGAAACTATTGGAAATCCCCGCAGTATCGATAAGATCGCGCAACCCACAGCCGAGTCAACGCGTAATTGCAGGGACTAATTTCTGTAGTGTCGTGCGTCGTTGGTCTGTGTAGGTACTAAGGTAAAGTCATCAATGCCTCATTATCGATCCAAGAATTGAACGAGTCTGGGTATCCGAGCCACTTTACGAGAGATTTCTTCCCNTCGAGTATCCTTTCATGCCTTTCTCTTTGGCAATTTTTCGTAATTGATTTACTGTCTTCGTTGCGCTGTCCATTTTGTTACACAGGAAAAAAATTTAAACCCTTTTCGTTTTTTTTCACACGTGCCTACACAGACCAACGACGCACGACACTACAGAAATTAGTCCCTACAATTACGCGTTGACTCGGCTGTGGGTTGCGCGATCTTATCGATACTGCGGGGATTTCCAATAGTTTCGATATGAGTCATTGGCAAGAGGGCGGGTGGCGAATTCGACCTAACATAGGTCCGTGCACGACGATTTGGACCTATGTTTGGTCCGTGCACGGAGGAGGTTGGCGAATTGGACCTATGTTAGGTCTTGGCCCAGCCGCTTAGTTTTGCTACTACTACTAGAGATGTTTGGTCCGTGCACGGAGGAGGTTGGCGAATTGGACCTATGTTAGGTCTTGGCCCAGCCGCTTAGTTTTGCTACTACTACTCAGAGGTGCTTCCAGTCCAACCTCAACGGAATGGAACAGTTTCAAGTGTTTGTGGGCATTAGTCTTAGATGTAGCATTTTGGTCAGGTAAGGCCTTGTCAGTGGCCCTGACTGTTGTAAGACGTTGCTAAACAATCGACACTGACTTATTTCCGATGTGAATCCTACGGCAATAGAAGACTAATTAAATAAATAATGTTGAAACTACGGTCGATGTGAACTGCAAAGAAATCTGTTCAACAAGAGAGGGATACGGTACTAAGGTAGCTGATTAGTTAGAGCGCTCGGGTTGTAGGCCTACGTATCCGAGAGAACGGTTTCCAACTTCCACTAGGCGGCTACTATGTAGAGACCTTTAGCAAGTCTCTAAATGTTCTGTTGTGTGGTTGCGTGTGCACTTCTGAACTCTGGGCAATATCAGATGCAGTGGTATAAGACTACACGAAAGATGCAGGTGACAAACTCCACTTATGGCAACGACGATGACAACGACGACGATGATGACAACGACGACGATGATGACAACGACGACGATGATGACAACGACGATGGCGATTGTGAGGACGCAGGAGAAGGGGAAAGAAGAGTAGAAGGAGGTGAAAGGAACCGTTTTAAAGAAACTCGGTTGTTGCTAAGAAGAGTGACTGTTAAGGAAACAACTAGAAGAATATTGACGACGACGATGATGATGACGACGACGATAATGACGACGACGTATGTGACTACTGAGTTACCGCCCGATTGATTCAGGTATGTCCCTTTCCCACTGTAATGTAAACAGTGGCAAAGAGACAACCCTAAATCGAGCGGTTCCTAGCAATGGTAATGGTAATTGCAGACTTTATATAGCGTCACCTGAAGAGAGAGACTCACAAGAGATGCGCTCCCGAGATAATGCAATGAAACCACGACTGAACAAAATGGTCTTCAAGCGTTTGCGGAAAAGAGACAAAGAGAGGCTGAGAAGCTGTTTTCATAGGTCAAATGATCCTTCACCGTGTGGATACTCCGAGGGTTGTCCTTTGACACCTCAACATTCTGGCCTGACATCAACGTTTCTATTGCACTAGTGAAATTGTCTGTAACATTTGTTTCGATTATTCAATGAATTACTTCAAACAGTGACTGATGACTTTGCAGAGCAGACGGTTGGGTTGAAGATCATTTCCGAAGGACACCTGTTCGAATGTCCACCTATCTGCTGGCATTCACGGTCTGCAGTGATTTCGAATTCATCCAAAACTTCACATCCAGCGGAATTCCCGTGAGTAGTCCCGTCGATGAAAGAGTCAATTTTAAACATAACAATGAAGAAATTCTGACCCTACTATTACAATTGCAAAGAAATAACAATGGTGCATGGACATGTAATTGTAACTGTATTTACGACGACGAATCATAATGAGAATAGCCTCGTAAGTAACTAGCAACTTCTAGGATGCTTTACAAAGTCAACTGTCAGCGCAAATGCTATGTGTTATATAGTACGTAATCGTAATCGGAAACTCTAAAGCGCCACTAAAACGTTAAGCGCAGGTACCTGATCATAAACGAGTAGACTCCATGTAGGCTACATTTGGACACTTCAATGCACACTTTTTTAATCTGATAGCAGTGCGCACAACGCCTCTGAGAGGCTCTAAAGACGCGCTATAATTATAGCCTACGAGTGTTATTATTACAGTACTTGACATTTTACGCTCGTCGTTAAAGTAGGCCTACTATACTGCATTTTAAAGACGAAACGTTTTGACCTCCTAAATGGATGCAGTGCGTCTTTTTAAGTTAACGGCGAACGTGTAGTAAAAGTGACTGGAAAAACAATGTAGTTCTAGGTTAAAGTGTGAAATCACTTAAATCATTATTCTTTCGCTAAAATATCTAATCACTTAATTCAGATTCTGTGGCTGATGGTTGTCATAGTTTCGAGTCTATGCGAGAAGAGCCGTCATAGAGAGCGCGAGATACGCCTTGGAGACTGGCATCAAAATCCAGAATTTCTTTGAACGGCATTTCAACATCAGCTTTCCATTCCCGAAGCAAGGTTAGTCATGATATGTAGACAAATGTTTGATTTGCTTTTTTATTATCGGTAACAGTGACAAAAAGGATGACAACAGACATCATGATGATGACGATAAAGACGCAGGGATGGGCAGTAATTTAATTGATGTAATTGAAATTACGTAATTTGAATTACAATTGTAATTGGTAATTTGTAATTTGTTGCTCTGGATCAATGTAATTTGTAATTTGTAATTGAATTACATTTTTCATGTAATTTGTAATTTCAAATTACATCTGTAAAATCAAATTACTTTTGAAAAGAAAACTAGAGACTCCACAACCAGAGCAGTTTTGAAAGCATCTTTTCCTTATCTTGATCACTATCACTATAGTATCTCTGATATGAACTATAGCAACACTGAGTTCTTTGAATGCTTTCACAAAATTGGAGCCAATGGCAGAAATGGTATACAATCTTGTCACGTGTCAGACCGAGCTCATAACGTGTTACATACGCTACTCCATCAGACGCTCAGTTGTCTTAGCATCCAACAAAACTTCTGCATGCTAAAACAACTGAGCGTCGATCAAAAGTACATGCATAGATCCAGTGACAGGTTACTCCCATGTAGGCCTAACTAATGAACCTTCTTAGCTAAGTAATTGTTAAGATGTTATTCATACAATTTAATTCTGCACTTCCTTCATTTGCTCTGGTACAAAAACTCATTAGGTCTATAGTTTTGCATGCCTGATTGTAAGGTCAAACATATGCCGATTATTGGACAAGTTGTTCAAACAGTTGCTACTTCTTAGAGAAAATTAAATTAACTGTTTCAAACAGTGTAATACAAATAACAGTGGAAATAGAGCATGTGTTCCCTGACTGAATTTCTTGATTCCAACTATGCATGTAATTTGTAATTTGATGTAATTGAAATTACGTAATTTGTAATTTGTAATTTCAAACAAATTTCTAAAGTAATTTGTAATTTGTAATTCAATTACATTTTCCGAAGTAATTTGTAATTTGTAATTCAATTACATTTTACTGTGTAATTTGTCCATCCCTGTAAAGACGATAACGATGATGATGACGACGGTTATGACAACAATGATGAAGATTATGAAAATCACGATGATGATGCAGACGATGATGATGTTTATGCTGTGGTGATAACGATGATAACGATGATAAGTATGACATTAAATGTCGAGTTCAGGTGACAAGCCCTCGATTCAAACCCAGATAGCTCTATTAGCCTAACGCTCAAATACTTCGATTAATAGTAGGCCTAGTTATAATTGTTTGAGGGCATTTTGTGGCCGCCAGGGTCAATGACGTCGACCTTTCCCTACAATTCAAGCGGTGTGGCAAATCTTAAATAATTATTGCACAAAAATGAGGAAGATATAGCGTTTATAGAAAGTCAACTAAAGGTGTCTAAAGAGACCAAAATACTATGACTAAATGTATATTATTTGACGACATCTTGTGACTTCCGTGGTCATTGGTTTCATATTTTCTTACAATGAAGTAGCCTACTACGAAGATTCATTAGAAACTTACAATGAAGAAACCGAACGGAAATGAAAAACGTCGGAAATTAGAGTAGGCCTAGTAGTAGTATCAATTTAACGATACTGTGTGATAACAAAGACCATTAGCGTCGCCCTCCTTCTGCATCCAGGCTTGGGACTGGCATTGCCAAAGTGCGAGCAGTGACGGAGTCTCGTCGGTGAAGGTGAATAAAAGGTGTCTAAACAAAACAAAATATTACTATTGTTGTTCAATTTTCAGCTATAAGCATATAATTTATTTGAAGCTTCCCAGGCTCTTACCGTCGATATTAATTTGGTATTACGACTCATAATGTAACCTCCTCTCTTATCCAAACTATGGACTGGCACCAAACGAGCATGAGGCAGTGGTCGAGTTCTCCAGTGATTTATTTCAGCAGCATATTGCCATCTTTTGGCATTAAAGGCTGATAATGTCGCCCTCCTCCTTTCTCCAGGCTTGGGACTGGCACTATCTGGTCACTAGTGGGGCGGACTGGTAGTGACGGAGATCCGACATTGATGTTGTTGGTTAGTTGCTGTTTATCGACGATTTGCGTCGCCCTCCTTCGTTCTCCATATTTGGACTGGCACTACCACAGGTAGGGTAATAGCGGAGTTAGTGTGGAATGGATGCAGAGTTTAACGACGTCTTTTTGGCAACGAAGGCCGTTGACGTCGACAGAAATTATTTAGAGCAGTTCTCACCGTTCAGTTGGCTGAATAAGCTTACACCCTTTGCTTGATTCTGTCATTAGCAACCATTAAACGCGACGTAAATTGGCGGTAAAAACGTTGTATAAGGTGAACATTGCATTAATAGACGATGAAATCTAAACTTACATCCACGATTAAACCATCATCATAATTTATTGTTTTACCTCACATCGTGTGCGATTCGTGTCTAACCTTATTCAATAATAACAGGATTTACAACAACTGAGTGCAGGACCACTCTTCGGCTCTCACTTATGGGGCGAACGTTACATTTAAAAGAGGTGTGGAATTAGTTTTGGAACAGTTCTCACCGTTTTATGGAATTATTATTGGGAACGCAGTTCACAAATATAATGCTTCTGTTGTTTCAGTTTAATGACACATGGAATATAAACAGCAAGTTATACTTATTTAACAGTATCGATGAAATTATGCGCAAATCGGTAGTCCCCACTTTCTAGACCATTTGCTTCCTTTCCCACAGCAGATTGCCTACAGGGTATGTGCATTGGTTTGTCGTTGAACTGAAAGACTGGCCCCGTAGGCTACCTGCGAGAACTCTGTTGTTCCACCCCGGGTGTCTGGTTCGTCGTTCAAGGACTCCAAATTAGGCAGCGCCGTTCTTTCTCGGTTGCTGGTCCTATGACCTGGAATGGCCTCCCTGTTACACAGCGCTTGGTGTCCAGTGTCCACTCTACTATGTTCTTTGATCATCTTAAAACTGCCCTGTTTATCCGGTGCTGGGCTGGGATCGTTTCCGATTAGCTTATGAGTACCCTGAAGGGGCGCTATATAAAACTTCCTTAATAATTAATATATATATATATATATATATATTATGCACTGAGTACCATGACCGTACACTGTCGGTGGAAAGATGAGACGGCGAGGGAGAGGACTGTCCATTCGTCCTCATATAGGCCTACCGAATCTAAGAAAATGAAGTCCCTGACACTTCATATTCATTGCTGCCTCAGGGCTAGCTTAAGCGACTACTCCACTGCGATTTTGTTTTGTGGTAGATATGTTGGCAGTACCTGAATTCAGTGCTGGAGCGATGGAAAACTGGGGTCTGATAATCTATCGGGAGACTGCGCTCCTCTACGATCCCAACTCCTCATCAATGGCCAACAAAAAAAGGGTTGCTGCCGTCATCGCTCACGAATTGGCTCATCAGGTGAACAACGACAACTATGATGATTATGATGTTAATTGTATTGTATTGTATTGTATTTGAACACTTGTTATAGCGCCTCAACCAGATTTTCCATTCAGAGGCGCTCCCGACTACTGCTGTAGTCGGAGTTTCACGCCGAAGCGCATGAGCAATTGCGAGTGAAGGACTTGCCCAGGGTCCCTACGCAGCGGCTTTGAGGTGGATTCGAACCCGCAACCCTCCAGCTGCAAGGCACCGAACATACCCCCAAACCACCGCGCCCCAGTATATTGTGTTGTGTTGTGTGTTGTATTGTACTCCACGTTTATAATGCGACCGAGCCACCCGCAGTAAAGATTCGAGAAATTAATCTCTGATAAACCGACCCGACCGGGAAGCGAACCCGGGGCGCCGACGTGACGAGCGAGCACCAGCCCACTCGGCCACTCAGGATCCTTAATGACGATAAATAATGATGATGATGATGATATTTAGAATTTTGCATTGGGATACTGAATATATTTGTATCTCCTAAATCACAGCAGAGTGAATAATCTAGTTTTGCGTGTATTTGTGTTTAATCGTTCAAGGAGCACGTATCGAACCTGACCCGCTCCTGTTTCTTTCAGCTGAGGTGTCTCAGGGCCATCAGACGATCGGTCTCTACTTTTATCTATACCATAATAGTCCATGCATTATTGGACTACTGCAACTTTCTTCTCATGGGCCTCCCAACGCAGTCTCTTCCCTTCAGTCCTTTTTAAATGCCTCAGCAAGGCTCATAGCCCGACTCTCTCGCTTTACTCATAATTATCACCACTTAATAATTATTATGTGCTTGAACTCTTGCAATCCGACTGTTGATGTCGCCCTCCTCCTGTTTGCAGGCATGAAACTGGCACTACCTGGCAGTATTGGCACTATGGGAAGGATAAAGTCTACCAAGGAGGGGGCATTTGGGTTCAATAATGCTCGTCGTTCAGAATGTTTCCTCCAGGACCTCTGAACTTCTGCCACTCCCTTCTTCACTCTCTATCTGACTCAACCTGGAATTTAGCTTACACAATACACAATGATACAATAGTTACTATCGACCATCGACCGATACCTTGAGTATCCTACGGTGGCGCTATAGAAGTTCTGAGATTAGAACAACTGCGAACATGCTATCATCTGTCGACTCCAGTTTGAAATCCCTTGGTTGGGTTCTACGTGACTGTGGGGGCTGCCACTAGTGACTCTCCTATCGTTCTCGGAGCATTTTATGCTTAATGATAAACAAACGTTCCTTAACCGTTCTTAATGCGAAGGAGATGAAGAGCAGCAGTCCCTTAACCCTTATAGGACGGAGCGGGGTAAATAATTACCCCAGGGGTGTTTGGATATTGATTGCGGAGCAACCCTAGGTGGGTAAAATTACACATTCCACATGTTTACAAGTTTGGACCAATGGCATATTCTGACACCAAAACCATGACGATGTCATGTTGTGGAAAAAAGATATTTGAGTCCAAAGTGTCATGGGGTAAATATTTACCCCACATCGTCCTCAACGTCGTATTTTTTCGTTCATAATGAAAATGTGTTTTTTACAGATATAATGCTCATGAGTAACCTGCAATTGGAAATAAAGTTTTGAGTCTACCGTGGAAATGAATTTCAATAGTTGCAATAATTTCGAAGAATTTATTTTCCAAGATGGCGGCCAAGATGGCCGCCAAAACAAAAAAACCATGTATGTCTCTGCTCATAGGTAAGCTAGAATAGTAGTATGTGAAAGGCCGAAGCCAGAACAGTTTTGCAGGCAGGGAACCAGTAAGTGATCGATTTGCTATTCAAGGCTTGCAGAGGCCGAAGCTAGAACAGGCGCTATATAAATGATCGATTTGCCATGCGAGGATTGCAGGCTGGCCAGCCTGTGGTGAAAGGCCGAAGCCAGAACAGTTTTGCAGGCAGGGAACCAGTAAGTGATCGATTTGCTATTTATGAACGCGTATTTTTCGTCAGCGCTATTTTCATTTCGGCTATTTTTCTTCCAAGAAACACGATCCATATCGACCCCAATTCTACACAGATCGCACCAAAATGGACCAGAAATCGAAAACCAAGGCCCTCGCCAATATACCAAGCAAGACCAAAGCCCTTGTCCATATACCAACCAAAACCAAGACTGCAATCGATACACGAGCCAAAACCCAGGCCCCAGTCGATATACCAGCCACGACCAAAGCCGTTCCACCGTTCCACAAAAGAAAATATTCTGTGTTTGGAACGCTTGTCGATTTTTGGAACGCAAATGTATGGAAAGCTGTTCGCATCAAAATCGCACCATAGAAATTTTATTTTACAGAGACATCAAAAAACCTCTTACCAAAGACAGACGAATAGATATAGCTATTTTCTACACTAGACGAAAACTTCTATTTGGAGAAAAGACAGGCGAATAGATATAGCTATTTTCTACACTAGACGAAAAATTCTATTTGAAGAAAGGACAAACGAATAGATATAGATATTTTCTACACTAGACGAAAATATTTGCATAGAGAAAGATGGCAATCCAAGCAACATTCGCAAGTATGGTAATGTCTTTCATGTCTCATTTGTTGCCCTGGTAGCTTAACCTTAATAAGTTACAAGAACTCCCAAAACTGGTGTAGAAATATAGAACCCTGATCTCGAGAGCAAAAACACTAAAACCACAGGAAGCAAGTATACAAGCAGTTATTGCTACAAAACACAGATGCATACAAGGGGCGCTAAAACAAGTGTTCAAATACAATACAATACAATAATTCATTGAGTAAACCAAAGCTATCACATTACAGTGATGTGTGTAATGATGTGTGTTAGTGTGTGCACACTAACATGTAAATAAATATATACAAGTACAAAGAATTAAATAACATATCTGTACAGGAAAGCAATACCAAACTTGGAAGAAATTTTATGCATACTTACTTTTAAAATCAGTAATGTAGTACTCTATTTTTACAGCAATCTGGGAGTGCACAGGTCCCATCATAAACATTTAGAAACCAACAATTATAAATTGTCACAACATTATTTAGAGCTGATATCACATCTGAGTGAACTTAATATCAGTTTTAGTTACTAAATATATGCAGATGGCCTGTTGTAAAATGTTGCCTATTGTTGCTCCTTCAGCACGGTAACAGATTTTACCTTCAACCGGTAAACTACAACCAAAAATACCCCAAAACAAAGTGACAAACAGTGCACAATGGAAATAAAGTGCAATTTGGTTTCAAAAACAAAGTGCAGGTACGGAAGTCAGGTGCCTGACATTATCTGGCCCATTACAAAAACAGCCCTCATTAGGTTTTGTCACCGAAAATCATGTCGTATTCATCTATTTTTGAGAAATTTGCGATTATTATAATTATCAAACACAGTGTAAATGGAAATCTCCGAAATTTTGCAGCGCTAAACAGTGGCAGCGTCAGCGAGACCACCTTACATGCAGGTGCTACATGAAATCGCTTGGTTGGGGGTCGGTGTCAGACCGGAATCAGAGGTCAAGAAGGGTAAATCCAAACGGGTTTTTTAACATAAAGAAGCACGCCACAACACATCACCAACTACAGGTTTCTTATTTTCTGTCTATATTCTAAAATAATTATTTTACAATATGTCCATCGAAACAGAAATTGATTGGTCTAACCATCTGCGGGAATGTCAAGAAGTTCCGACAAAACTTAGACGCTGACATCGTTTCGCAACCAGAGTAAAAACAGAAGATAAAGAATACGTAATTATCAGCCACTTTTAGAATGCTAAAAAGCTCTACGCGGAATTTAAAATACTATTTTCCTAGTTGAAATAATATCGCGGTTGAAAATAACTCTGCACATCTGCTGCACATAGTCCGCTTAACATCAAACATTGCTGCATCCCATCATCCAATCGTTTTACAGATAACTAGGCCAGTTCAAGATCAGCGAATCATTTGTTGTACTTGAATCAGTAAAACCGCAGTTTACGTGTCTAAAATATTTTATATTGTCAATTTAAAATGGAAGCTGGATTGGTAAAACTAATTGTTAGCCCAAATAGAATTTTGGTATTGATTAAAACTCTTTGTTTAAATAGAAGCTGGATTGATGGAAATAATTGTTTTCGTTACCGGTACCGTAATAGAAACTGGATTGATTAAACTAGGCCTCAAAGTCTTTTCTTCAACAGATCGATGAAGGTTTTGCTTAAACAGAAGTGGGATTGATGAAAATAATTCTTGCCTAAATAGAAGTTAGATTGATGACAATAATTCTTGAAGTTCGAATGATGAAAAAATTTCGTAAATGGAAGCTGGATTGATGACAGTTATCATGACAAGTCCTTTCACTCGCAATTGCTCATGCGCTTCGGCGTGAAACTCCGATTCAGCGTACGCGCAGTAGTCGGGAGCGCCTCTGATTAGGCAATCTGGAAGGGGCGCTATAACAAGTGTTCAAATACAATACAATACAATGAACATTGCAATGGTACACTGCTTACTTACCAACGTAAAGTAGGCCTACGGCATTTAAGACATTCAAATAATAATTAGCAACGTAAACTACGGGATAACCATGAACGCGTATTTTTCGTCAGCGCTATTTTCATTTCGGCTATATTTTTCTTCCAAGAAACACGATCCATATCGACCCCAATTCTACACATAGATCGCACCAAAATGGACCACAAATCGAAAACCAAGGCCCTCGCCAATATACCAAGCAAGACCAAAGCCCTTGTCCATATACCAACCAAAACCAAGACCGCAATCGATACACGAGCCAAAACCCAGGCCCCAGTCGCCAATATACCAAGCAAGACCAAAGCCCTTGTCCATATACCAACCAAAACCAAGACCGCAATCGATACACGATATACCAGCCACGACCAAAGCCGTTCCACCGTTCCACAAAAGAAAATATTCTGTGTTTGGAACGCTTGTCGATTTTTGGAACGCAAATGTATGGAAAGCTGTTCGCATCAAAATCGCCGCAACCAAACCCAAGAACCTTTCGATGTACCAAACAAGATCTACACCAATGGACACTCCAAAAATAGTTCGACCAAGACCAAACAAATGTTCCAAAGACAGGCGAATAGATATAGCTATTTTCTACACTAGACGAAAACTTCTATTTGGAGAAAAGACAGACGAATAGATATAGCTATTTTCTACACTAGACGAAAACTTCTATTTGAAGAAAGGACAGACGAATAGATATAGATATTTTCTACACTAGACGAAAATATTTGCATAGAGAAAGATGGCAATCCAAGCAACATTCGCAAGTATGGGAATTCGGGCCAAGAAGGCGATATCGCACCATCTCTTGGTCGAAAATGCATACGAAAACAACCTTCTATCCGACATCTCCCGCGTCGACTACCTAGCCGACCACAAAGGTCGAACACATCTGCGTCCACTATACGGTCTTCCAGTGTTTGTAGACGATATCTATGTCTTTGGCTATCTTCGCAAGGAGGATATTGTGGAAACAAAGGGCCAAGTTCTTTGTACAACTGGGGATCTCGGTGTTGCGAAGAAAGTCTTGTTGGCCATCGTACTCGCGATGCGAAATGCAATAGACCAAAAATCCAACGATGGCAGCAATCGCACCCATGCCAGCATTCTCCACACCATCGCATACCACAATGGCAACACTACAGCCGGTAGTGCAATTCGTACAACAGTCGCAAGAATCGAACAAAACACAGACTGTGCAGCCAAGACAAAGTGGATGGAACTCTATGGAGGCGAAGAACCAGCGGGTCTATTCGTGGCAAAAGTAGATGTCTCCGAAATCCCTATAGAGGAGTTGCAAGCGATACTTCCATTTTTCGACAAACACCTACTGTCCGGTGGCTATGGAATATACTCCATCGACTATACACAAGATTTCTCCGGAGTCCTCGATCGCAAAACTCTCGTAGACTATCTGTGCAAGGAGATGGGGTTCCGCGAGCAGGGTGGTCTATACAATGCGATGTGCAACGAGGACCAATCTACAATTCTGGACAACACCAATAGTGTCGGAAACCATGTTTGTACATGGGTCCAAAGTACCCAATGGGGAGGAACTTCTCGTACCAAGATATACAACAAGATCGTTTCGAACTTCGAGGCTGGAGAAGTGCAAGCGACGATTGGTAGCCATCTAGCCGAATATGTGGACTGTCCAAACGAGCATCTCCGCAAAACATTCCAACACCCAGATGTGCAAGAGCGCGGATGTACACGAATCGAAGTGTCGCTCTACGGATGTTTCGGAGACCAACTCTCCACCAAGACCGCGAAGAACGTCGTGGAAGAAGTATTGGATTTGGTATCCCCCAGCGATGTCGATGGACTTTTCGTAGTACAACCCGCAGAACAACAGTGGAAGAACCTCGCTGCAGGTATAGACAGATGCCTTGTATTGGCCAATCGACCACAAGGCGAAATCTTTGTAGCATGGTATGCCCACACGAAGACAGGTAGAGTAGCGGGTGTACGAGTCGTCCCAAAAACACCCGTCGTAGAAAACGACAAAAAATGGGAACGAGCTGTTTGTTGGGCTGCAGGGGATTTCGGTTTTCGAGCATGTCCAATCTTTCGCATCGACATACTCGCCAACGAAGTGGACAACATCGAGATAGCTCCATTGCGATGCTACACCAAAGATCCGAATTCCCAAACGATTCTTGCCGGCAGCAAGATGCCAATGCAACTGCACGATGGTGCTCCCGATCCCGCAATACTTCTTCCGGAAACTTCGCACATTTCGTGGATATGGAGAAAAAAGAAGAGCCAGTCTATTGGAGTGGAACAGTCCGAATTCGGGATACAAATAGTAGAGACGAAACGAGAGATCTCGGCACTTTCGAAGGCGGGTAGAGAGGCTCGTATGCAGAACATAGCGGACGCCCTATTGGCACACGAATGGCGGCAACAAATGGTGGGACTACGAGAGGTACAAATACAATACCAAGAAGACGAGCGTCGAAGGAGAAAGACGGAAGTGCAAGAGATGCAAAGAACCATAGATCTCTACAAAAAGTGCAAAGCCCTATCGGTCCAAAGACGCAAAGAAGTACTACATGCACTGGAAGAACAAACGAAGAAGGTATCGGATCTAGCAAAAAACGAAACATGGGAAGGCTGGGTCCTCGGATATAGATGTCCAAGCGACGGTGGCACAGGCGCTCGAATCGTCCTTGCGGACAAAAATGGTGGTACGACAATCGTATGGACCACAAGGGGGCTATCGAAGATCCTCGAGGGATGTGTCGGCGACTTCCAAATGGAGGTGGACAAATACAAACGCACCCTGTACTGGCTTCCAGAGAACGAAATTGGTAGACTGTGCATCGACATTCTTCCGCAGAAGTCGTTCCAGACGACCAAAGATGGAGAACCCACCAACATTGTTTGGAATCCGATTGTCGTAGTCGCAACACCGACCCCAGGCAAAATGGCAATTCTACAAGCGGCGGCCGACAAAGCCAACGAACAAATGGAGGAGTGGAAATCGGAAAAAGACAAGAAACATATGTTCTTCGTTTCGAAGCCTACCACCAAAGACTGTACCAAATCGATAGATATGCCAGAAGGAGAATATGGTTGTAGACGATATTCCTCGTCGACTTTTCGTGGAACACCTCGAACGGTGTTGTTCCTCTACCAAATCGACGACAATGGCGAGGCGGCCGACGACAAAGAAGTACCAGTATTTGGATGGTTTCTACAAGCCGAAATCGAGAAAATCGGTGGAGAACAAGTTCTAGCGAGTGCCCATGCCCCAATTCGCTGTCGCCTAGGTGCAGAGAGAACAACGGGACAGAACAAGAAAGATCGTTTGGCCACAATCGCCTTCGTTCCACGAGCGGACTACTAGCCGGCCACAAGCCCCTCTTGTACACAGACTACAAAATTGCGATGCCAACCGACCACATAGAGCTTGCCCCACTTCCAGTCTCTCCACTCTAGTGCAGTTTCCGCAGAGATGTGTCCCACAATTTGTCCCAACGAATGTATATCCAACATTGCAAGGAAGGATCGAAGTTCTTCTATATTCGTCCACTCTTTCCGACAAGGCCCACTATCGTATATATCTCGATTTTTCCGAAATTCGTCGAAGGGAAACGATGGTACACAACCATTGTGGAATATTTGCAACTCCATTCTACCAAACTAGGCAAGTATACAACTATATTCCAAAACTCCAAAGGGATCGAAAACTGGCGAATACTTTCTCCCAGATTTGCTACAAACTCGGGGAAAACAGGACAACACCACAAAAGAAGAAGAGCCGTTTGGCCACAATCGCCATGGTTCCATGTACGACCACAGTAGAAACATAGACGACTACACAAGGTATCCCCACTCGATGCAGAAGACAAAACTCCATCCCAGGCCAACCACATACAGCTTCCCAGGATTCCAGCCCAGCCACACTTGTACGGTTTCTTCCGAGATATGGCCGAGTATGTCCGCCCCAGCTTCGAAGTTCTGTCCCACAGCGAAAGATTCCAGCTCTTCTCGACTTTTCCACTCTTTTGGAGGACCTCGTTCGTACACCTCCCGTTTTTCCGAAAGTCGCCGAATGGAAAATGCTACATACGGCCATCGCGATATTTTGCAGCTCCATACTCGTCTCCAAGGATCGTTTCTACAGACCGAAATCGATAGAATAGGTGGAGAAGAAGCACTGGCAAATGCATATGCCCCGATTCGTTGTCGTGTCGGAGTGGAGAAAACTGAAAAAGTAGGATCGATTGGCCACAATTGCAATTGTACCGCACAAGGCGCCGAACGCAAACAGGGCACTAGTGCACAACCACAACTCCATCTCGAATACAGAATATTGTAGAAAACCAACCATATAGAGTTCCCCTAGATTCCACTCCAACCACTCTTGTGCCGTATCCGCAGAGATGTGTCCAACAATTTGTGCGGGCCCATCTTGGTCCAAACCAAATTCTACATACAGATATATCGCAGGTCTACATACAGATATATCGCAAATTCCACATCTCGCATATTCGCGAATTCTACATACAGATATCTCGTAGATTTTCGAATTCCACATGCACACATCTCGCAGATTCGCCTGGTTCTACATGCATATATCTCGTAGATTTGTGGATTCTACATACGAAAACCATTTCGTATATTCGCGAATTCTACAGCCACAGTTGCCCTCGTACTACACACAGACAAAGAATAGACCCCCTACAAACGGGTTGTATCGCAACAGCCTACTGTACAACCACAAATCCCTGCTCGATACAGAAAACGGCACAACTATTCCAACCAACTACATAGAGCCCACCAAGTTTCCAATCCAACCACTCTCGTGCCGTATCCGCAGAGATGTGTCCTACAATTTTCCCACCCAAATCTGGATCCAACTTTGCAACAAGAGAATCCAACTCCTTTCGACTATTCCACTCTTTTCGACAAGAGCTACTATCGTACACCTCCCGCCTTTTCCGGAACTCGTTTGGTGGAAAGTGCAACATACGAGCACCTGGGAATCTTTGCAGGTCCATAGTTGTGGTATATCTCCTATTCCAAATAGATATACTTCTACAAGTGGGAGGAAAAAAGAGATCGTTTGGCCACAATCGTCGCAGGTCCACAAAAAAGACTAGAAGGCAACGAGTCCTTCTCGAATACAAAACAAATATCCACGATGCCAACCAACTACATAGAGCTCTCCAAATTTCCACCCACACCAATATTGTGCAATCTCTGTGGATATATGTCCCACAATCTGTCCCAACGACACTTGTGTAGCGAAGCCCCACGAGCGGGGCGTTGGAATGCGTCCTCGAACCAGTACAGCCTTGTATAGCGACCCAATTCGGCAACGAATCTACGAATATCTTGCCGATCCAACCATTCCTTTCGAAGCCCACAATCGTAGATTTCTCGTGCTTTTCGAAACTAGTTGTAGTTCCATATTTTTTGTCTCCCAAAACCATATACAAAGCGGTAGAAACATATACACAACAAAACCAAAATCGACAAATAGAATTGCAAACACCAACAAGGACAACTCCTTGTTCGGTGCAGAATACAATACAACCAACGAAACTCGACGAACCATTGTCCGAAAGATCTATACTACAAACTCTACAAGGAAAGCAGAGAGATACGACACACACAAGCAACCATTCGAAGCTTCTCCAACAAAAATCGGAGTATACGAGCGCCCCACATCCGCATGCATTCTCTACATCGAACCAGAAACATTCTAGGTCGGAAAAAAGTCCCAACAACTACGACTCCCTGTTCGAGGTAGAATACAACCAACTATACGAGATATCCCCAGCCAACACAGAGGACAAAACCACCACCCAAACCAACCACATATAGCTTCCCGGGTTTCCAACCCAACCACTCTTGTGCGGTTTCTTCCGAGATATGGCCGAGGATTTCCACCGCGAGCGGGGCGTTGGAATGCGTACTCGAACCAGTACAGCCTTGTATAGCGAACGAGCGGGGCGTTGGAATGCGTCTTCGAACCAGTACAGCCTTGTATAGCGAAGCCCCGCGAGCGGGGCGTTGGAATGCGTTCTCGAACCAGTACAGCCGTACCCCAACGAATGTATATCCAACTTTGCAACGAAAGATCGAAGTTCTTCCCGGTTCTTCTACTCTTTTCTACAGGACCAACCATCGTAGATATCTCGTGCCTTTCGAAATTTGTCGAAGGGAAACGATGGAGGACACCCGTTTTGGAATATTTGCTGTTCCATTCCACCAAACTTTGCAGTATAGAACTATATTCCAAACATCCAGCCAAGTTCTACATAGGGATTCGAGACTTGCGAGTTCTATATTCGAAAACATCTGGCATATTTGCTAGTTCCACAGACAAAACATATAGAAAATGCGAGTTCCATATTCGAATACATGTCCACACGAATTCCAAATTGGGTATGTCTCGCCAGTTCCGCATTCGAACAATCTAGAAGATTCGCAATTCCACATTCGAAAAACTTCTTGTAGATTTTTGCGAAAACATATCCATATTCGCAATTCCACATTCGAAAAACTTCTTGTAGATTTTTGCGAAAACATATCCATATTCGCAATTCCACATTCGAAAAACTTCTTGTAGATTTTTGCGAAAACATATCCATATTCGCAATTCCACATTCCAAAACATCCAGCATGCACGCGAAAAAAAACAGCTCGCATATTCGCGGGTTCCACATTCGAAAAAACATTTCGCATATTCGCAATTCTGCATTCGAAAATCTAGAAGATACATACAGCACATTTGGGAGTTCCATATTCGAAGCATTTTGTAGATTTGCGAATATACGCACACGCCCGCGAATTCTACATGCGGAAAAACATCTCGCATATTTGCGAAAACATCTCGAGTTCCATCTATACACGATCCAACAAGAATATAGATTGGAGTTTGTCCATTGGCCGGGCACTTTCCATAGACCAATCTTCGAAAGGTCTACATGTGGATCGCATCTCGAGATATCTCGTAGCTGATATAGTCGAGATATAGTCGAGATATAGCACTCGAGATGTATCTCGATGCGATCCACATGTAGACCTTTCGAAGATTGGTCTATGGAAAGTGCCCGGCCAATGGACAAACTCCAATCTATATTCTTGTTGGATCGTGTATAGATGGAACTCGAGATGTTTTCGCAAATATGCGAGATGTTTTTCCGCATGTAGAATTCGCGGGCGTGTGCGTATATTCGCAAATCTACAAAATGCTTCGAATATGGAACTCCCAAATGTGCTGTATGTATCTTCTAGATTTTCGAATGCAGAATTGCGAATATGCGAAATGTTTTTTCGAATGTGGAACCCGCGAATATGCGAGCTGTTTTTTTCCCGCGTGCATGCTGGATGTTTTGGAATGTGGAATTGCGAATATGGATATGTTTTCGCAAAAAAAAAAGTTTTTCTGGAATTGCAAGAATGTTTTTGTTTTTCGAATGTGGAATTGCGAATATGGATATGTTTTCGCAAAAATCTACAAGAAGTTTTTCGAATGTGGAATTGCGAATATGGATATGTTTTCGCGAATGTGGAAAAAAATCTACAAGAAGTTTTTCGAATGTGGAATTGCGAATCTTCTAGATGTTCGAATGCGGAACTGGCGAGACATACCCAATTTGGAATTCGTGTGGACATGTATTCGAATATGGAACTCGCATTTTCTATATGTTTTGTCTGTGGAACTAGCAAATATGCCAGATGTTTTCGAATATAGAACTCGCAAGTCTCGAATCCCTATGTAGAACTTGGCTGGATGTTTGGAATATAGTTCTATACTGCAAAGTTTGGTGGAATGGAACAGCAAATATTCCAAAACGGGTGTCCTCCATCGTTTCCCTTCGACAAATTTCGAAAGGCACGAGATATCTACGATGGTTGGTCCTGTAGAGAAGAGTAGAAGAACCGGGAAGAACTTCGATCTTTCGTTGCAAAGTTGGATATCCAACGCCCCGCTCGCGGGGTTTCGCTATACAAGGCTGTACTGGTTCGAGGACGCATTCCAACGCCCCGCCCGCGGGACTTCGCTATACAAGGCTGTACTGGTTCGAAGACGCATTCCAACGCCCCGCTCGTGGGGCTTCGCTATACAAGGCTGTACTGGTTCGAGTACGCATTCCAACGCCCCGCTCGCGGTGGAAATCCTCGGCCATATCTCGGAAGAAACCGCACAAGAGTGGTTGGGTTGGAAACCCGGGAAGCTATATGTGGTTGGTTTGGGTGGTGGTTTTGTCCTCTGTGTTGGCTGGGGATATCTCGTATAGTTGGTTGTATTCTACCTCGAACAGGGAGTCGTAGTTGTTGGTACTTTTTTCCGACCTAGAATGTTTCTGGTTCGATGTAGAGAATGCATGCGGATGTGGGGCGCTCGTATACTCCGATTTTTGTTGGAGAAGCTTCGAATGGTTGCTTGTGTGTCGTATCTCTCTGCTTTCCTTGTAGAGTTTGTAGTATAGATCTTTCGGACAATGGTTCGTCGAGTTTCGTTGGTTGTATTGTATTCTGCACCGAACAAGGAGTTGTCCTTGTTGGTGTTTGCAATTCTATTTGTCGATTTTGGTTTTGTTGTGTATATGTTTCTACCGCTTTGTATATGGTTTTTGGGAGACAAAAAATATGGAACTACAACTAGTTTCGAAAAGCACGAGAAATCTACGATTGTGGGGTTCGAAAGGAGTGGTTGGATCGGCAAGATATTCGTAGATTCGTTGCCGAATTGGGTCGCTATACAAGGCTGTACTGGTTCGAGGACGCATTCCAACGCCCCGCTCGTGGGGCTTCGCTATACAAGTGTCGTTGGGACAGATTGTGGGACATATATCCACAGAGATTGCACAATATTGGTGTGGGTGGAAATTTGGAGAGCTCTATGTAGTTGGTTGGCATCGTGGATATTTGTTTTGTATTCGAGAAGGACTCGTTGCCTTCTAGTCTTTTTGTGGACCTGCGACGATTGTGGCCAAACGATCTCTTTTTCCTCCCACTTGTAGAAGTATATCTATTTGGAATAGGAGATATACCACAACTATGGACCTGCAAAGATTCCCAGGTGCTCGTATGTTGCACTTTCCACCAAACGAGTTCCGGAAAAGGCGGGAGGTGTACGATAGTAGCTCTTGTCGAAAAGAGTGGAATAGTCGAAAGGAGTTGGATTCTCTTGTTGCAAAGTTGGATCCAGATTTGGGTGGGAAAATTGTAGGACACATCTCTGCGGATACGGCACGAGAGTGGTTGGATTGGAAACTTGGTGGGCTCTATGTAGTTGGTTGGAATAGTTGTGCCGTTTTCTGTATCGAGCAGGGATTTGTGGTTGTACAGTAGGCTGTTGCGATACAACCCGTTTGTAGGGGTCTATTCTTTGTCTGTGTGTAGTACGAGGGCAACTGTGGCTGTAGAATTCGCGAATATACGAAATGGTTTTCGTATGTAGAATCCACAAATCTACGAGATATATGCATGTAGAACCAGGCGAATCTGCGAGATGTGTGCATGTGGAATTCGAAAATCTACGAGATATCTGTATGTAGAATTCGCGAATATGCGAGATGTGGAATTTGCGATATATCTGTATGTAGACCTGCGATATATCTGTATGTAGAATTTGGTTTGGACCAAGATGGGCCCGCACAAATTGTTGGACACATCTCTGCGGATACGGCACAAGAGTGGTTGGAGTGGAATCTAGGGGAACTCTATATGGTTGGTTTTCTACAATATTCTGTATTCGAGATGGAGTTGTGGTTGTGCACTAGTGCCCTGTTTGCGTTCGGCGCCTTGTGCGGTACAATTGCAATTGTGGCCAATCGATCCTACTTTTTCAGTTTTCTCCACTCCGACACGACAACGAATCGGGGCATATGCATTTGCCAGTGCTTCTTCTCCACCTATTCTATCGATTTCGGTCTGTAGAAACGATCCTTGGAGACGAGTATGGAGCTGCAAAAATATCGCGATGGTCGTATGTGGCATTTTCCATTCGGCGACTTTCGGAAAAACGGGAGGTGTACGAACGAGGTCCTCCAAAAGAGTGGAAAAGTCGAGAAGAGCTGGAATCTTTCGCTGTGGGACAGAACTACGAAGCTGGGGCGGACATACTCGGCCATATCTCGGAAGAAACCGTACAAGTGTGGCTGGGCTGGAATCCTGGGAAGCTATATGTGGTTGGCTCTGGGATGGAGTTTTGTCTTCTGCATCGAGTGGGGATACCTTGTGTCTATGTCGTCTACTGTGGTCGTACATGGAACCATGGCGATTGTGGCCAAACGGCTCTTCTTCTTTTGTGGTGTTGTCCTATTTTCCCCGAGTTTGTAGCAAATCTGGGAGAAAGTATTCGCCAGTTTTCGATCCCTTTGGAGTTTTGGAATATAGTTGTATACTTGCCTAGTTTGGTAGAATGGAGTTGCAAATATTCCACAATGGTTGTGTACCATCGTTTCCCTTCGACGAATTTCGGAAAAATCGAGATATATACGATAGTGGGCCTTGTCGGAAAGAGTGGACGAATATAGAAGAACTTCGATCCTTCCTTGCAATGTTGGATATACATTCGTTGGGACAAATTGTGGGACACATCTCTGCGGAAACTGCACTAGAGTGGAGAGACTGGAAGTGGGGCAAGCTCTATGTGGTCGGTTGGCATCGCAATTTTGTAGTCTGTGTACAAGAGGGGCTTGTGGCCGGCTAGTAGTCCGCTCGTGGAACGAAGGCGATTGTGGCCAAACGATCTTTCTTGTTCTGTCCCGTTGTTCTCTCTGCACCTAGGCGACAGCGAATTGGGGCATGGGCACTCGCTAGAACTTGTTCTCCACCGATTTTCTCGATTTCGGCTTGTAGAAACCATCCAAATACTGGTACTTCTTTGTCGTCGGCCGCCTCGCCATTGTCGTCGATTTGGTAGAGGAACAACACCGTTCGAGGTGTTCCACGAAAAGTCGACGAGGAATATCGTCTACAACCATATTCTCCTTCTGGCATATCTATCGATTTGGTACAGTCTTTGGTGGTAGGCTTCGAAACGAAGAACATATGTTTCTTGTCTTTTTCCGATTTCCACTCCTCCATTTGTTCGTTGGCTTTGTCGGCCGCCGCTTGTAGAATTGCCATTTTGCCTGGGGTCGGTGTTGCGACTACGACAATCGGATTCCAAACAATGTTGGTGGGTTCTCCATCTTTGGTCGTCTGGAACGACTTCTGCGGAAGAATGTCGATGCACAGTCTACCAATTTCGTTCTCTGGAAGCCAGTACAGGGTGCGTTTGTATTTGTCCACCTCCATTTGGAAGTCGCCGACACATCCCTCGAGGATCTTCGATAGCCCCCTTGTGGTCCATACGATTGTCGTACCACCATTTTTGTCCGCAAGGACGATTCGAGCGCCTGTGCCACCGTCGCTTGGACATCTATATCCGAGGACCCAGCCTTCCCATGTTTCGTTTTTTGCTAGATCCGATACCTTCTTCGTTTGTTCTTCCAGTGCATGTAGTACTTCTTTGCGTCTTTGGACCGATAGGGCTTTGCACTTTTTGTAGAGATCTATGGTTCTTTGCATCTCTTGCACTTCCGTCTTTCTCCTTCGACGCTCGTCTTCTTGGTATTGTATTTGTACCTCTCGTAGTCCCACCATTTGTTGCCGCCATTCGTGTGCCAATAGGGCGTCCGCTATGTTCTGCATACGAGCCTCTCTACCCGCCTTCGAAAGTGCCGAGATCTTTCGTTTCGTCTCTACTATTTGTATCCCGAATTCGGACTGTTCCACTCCAATAGACTGGCTCTTCTTTTTTCTCCATATCCACGAAATGTGCGAAGTTTCCGGAAGAAGTATTGCGGGATCGGGAGCACCATCGTGCAGTTGCATTGGCATCTTGCTGCCGGCAAGAATCGTTTGGGAATTCGGATCTTTGGTGTAGCATCGCAATGGAGCTATCTCGATGTTGTCCACTTCGTTGGCGAGTATGTCGATGCGAAAGATTGGACATGCTCGAAAACCGAAATCCCCTGCAGCCCAACAAACAGCTCGTTCCCATTTTTTGTCGTTTTCTACGACGGGTGTTTTTGGGACGACTCGTACACCCGCTACTCTACCTGTCTTCGTGTGGGCATACCATGCTACAAAGATTTCGCCTTGTGGTCGATTGGCCAATACAAGGCATCTGTCTATACCTGCAGCGAGGTTCTTCCACTGTTGTTCTGCGGGTTGTACTACGAAAAGTCCATCGACATCGCTGGGGGATACCAAATCCAATACTTCTTCCACGACGTTCTTCGCGGTCTTGGTGGAGAGTTGGTCTCCGAAACATCCGTAGAGCGACACTTCGATTCGTGTGCATCCGCGCTCTTGCACATCTGGGTGTTGGAATGTTTTGCGGAGATGCTCGTTTGGACAGTCCACATATTCGGCTAGATGGCTACCAATCGTCGCTTGCACTTCTCCAGCCTCGAAGTTCGAAACGATCTTGTTGTATATCTTGGTACGAGAAGTTCCTCCCCATTGGGTACTTTGGACCCATGTACAAACATGGTTTCCGACACTATTGGTGTTGTCCAGAATTGTAGATTGGTCCTCGTTGCACATCGCATTGTATAGACCACCCTGCTCGCGGAACCCCATCTCCTTGCACAGATAGTCTACAAGAGTTTTGCGATCGAGGACTCCGGAGAAATCTTGTGTATAGTCGATGGAGTATATTCCATAGCCACCGGACAGTAGGTGTTTGTCGAAAAATGGAAGTATCGCTTGCAACTCCTCTATAGGGATTTCGGAGACATCTACTTTTGCCACGAATAGACCCGCTGGTTCTTCGCCTCCATAGAGTTCCATCCACTTTGTCTTGGCTGCACAGTCTGTGTTTTGTTCGATTCTTGCGACTGTTGTACGAATTGCACTACCGGCTGTAGTGTTGCCATTGTGGTATGCGATGGTGTGGAGAATGCTGGCATGGGTGCGATTGCTGCCATCGTTGGATTTTTGGTCTATTGCATTTCGCATCGCGAGTACGATGGCCAACAAGACTTTCTTCGCAACACCGAGATCCCCAGTTGTACAAAGAACTTGGCCCTTTGTCTCCACAATATCCTCCTTGCGAAGATAGCCAAAGACATAGATATCGTCTACAAACACTGGAAGACCGTATAGTGGACGCAGATGTGTTCGACCTTTGTGGTCGGCTAGGTAGTCGACGCGGGAGATGTCGGATAGAAGGTTGTTTTCGTATGCATTTTCGACCAAGAGATGGTGCGATATCGCCTTCTTGGCCCGAATTCCCATACTTGCGAATGTTGCTTGGATTGCCATCTTTCTCTATGCAAATATTTTCGTCTAGTGTAGAAAATATCTATATCTATTCGTTTGTCCTTTCTTCAAATAGAATTTTTCGTCTAGTGTAGAAAATAGCTATATCTATTCGCCTGTCTTTTCTCCAAATAGAAGTTTTCGTCTAGTGTAGAAAATAGCTATATCTATTCGTCTGTCTTTGGTAAGAGGTTTTTTGATGTCTCTGTAAAATAAAATTTCTATGGTGCGATTTTGATGCGAACAGCTTTCCATACATTTGCGTTCCAAAAATCGACAAGCGTTCCAAACACAGAATATTTTCTTTTGTGGAACGGTGGAACGGCTTTGGTCGTGGCTGGTATATCGACTGGGGCCTGGGTTTTGGCTCGTGTATCGATTGCAGTCTTGGTTTTGGTTGGTATATGGACAAGGGCTTTGGTCTTGCTTGGTATATTGGCGAGGGCCTTGGTTTTCGATTTCTGGTCCATTTTGGTGCGATCTGTGTAGAATTGGGGTCGATATGGATCGTGTTTCTTGGAAGAAAAATAGCCGAAATGAAAATAGCGCTGACGAAAAATACGCGTTCATAATTTCGAAAAAACGTGTAGTTTTGCGTCGTATAATCTTAGGCCTATTTGTATGGGTTCGACGTTTTGCGAAAACAGGTTGGATTAACGAAGCGATATCTTGCTAACTAGAAGTCGGATTGATAAAAATTATTTTTCTTAAATGGAAGTGGGTCTGATGAAAGGAATATTGCTTAAATAGAAGCTGGATTTATGGAAAATAATTCTTAATTAAATAAAATTTGTTTTGATTAAAAAATAATTTCTGCTTAAATAGAAGCTGAACTGATAAAACGTATGTGTGCCTAATGAAAGCTGGATCGATGAGAAGGATTCTCGCCAAGGTAGAAATTGGATTGATGAAAAAATAATAACGCTACAATCGTTGGATGTTCTCGTGACCTAGAAATCATAAAAGTCGGTGACCGAGATTTGTGATCGCGAGCGATCAGAGAATTCGGTTAATCGTTTGTTTATAGGCCTGTTTCAATATCTAGCACACATGTACTGAAGCTCAGACCAGGATAGTGACAGCGTCGAAGGTCGTCTTTGTAAACAACGTTGGGCAATAAAGTTGTATCCTGTTTTTAGCCTCTGCCTTCAGAAATACTTCCTGGTTTGCGCCGCAGTCATAACATCTCATGGTCTCATCGGTTTCCAATCATTATACAAATATCTGGGTCCAGTTTAGTACTATATGCTTTGTGACAAATGTGTTTTGAAAGCTGAGATATTGTTTATCGTCTATTATAAGCTCGTGCCAATGACTTCCTGTTTATTTTGGGAGCTGTGTTGGTCTGTGTTCGTCTGTTGTGGTACACTTAGGTATAATATTATAGGGGTCCGTGCAATGTCTGGTGGCCAGGGGACCATGGGCCCATGTTCAAAAATGCGCTCTGTTCAGGCCTACTTCAAGGTGGTACAACCTCCATTGAGACAACCCAAAATCGGTTTTGGGCCATAAGCTGGGGTTGGACCTATGGGCCTATGGGTCGGAGACCATGGGTAGGCGACCGGAGACCATGGGTCCCGGCCCATGGGCCCTGTTCTGGCTTCGGCCTTTCACCACAGGCTGGCCAGCCTGCAATCCTCGCATGGCAAATCGATCATTTATATAGCGCCTGTTCTAGCTTCGGCCTCTGCAAGCCTTGAATAGCAAATCGATCACTTACTGGTTCCCTGCCTGCAAAACTGTTCTGGCTTCGGCCTTTCACCACAGGCTGGCCAGCCTGCAATCCTCGCATGGCAAATCGATCATTTATATAGCGCCTGTTCTAGCTTCGGCCTCTGCAAGCCTTGAATAGCAAATCGATCACTTACTGGTTCCCTGCCTGCAAAACTGTTCTGGCTTCGGCCTTTCACCACAGGCTGGCCAGCCTGCAATCCTCGCATGGCAAATCGATCATTTATATAGCGCCTGTTCTAGCTTCGGCCTCTGCAAGCCTTGAATAGCAAATCGATCACTTACTGGTTCCCTGCCTGCAAAACTGTTCTGGCTTCGGCCTTTCACATACTACTAGAATAGCAAATGAAGTGTCGA
The DNA here is from genome assembly GCA_020284085.1 of Aporrectodea caliginosa. Classification (NCBI taxonomy): domain Eukaryota; kingdom Metazoa; phylum Annelida; class Clitellata; order Crassiclitellata; family Lumbricidae; genus Aporrectodea; species Aporrectodea caliginosa. Next base: position 1,187,952 of record JACEVL010000082.1, read on the forward strand.
ATTTAATGTTTTCAAGGTCAAGGAATCGATTTATCGTAGCGGCAATAGTGTGAGAGTTTTACTTTCCAAGATGGCGGCCAATATGGCCGCCCAAACACAAAAATATGTATATCTCAGCTCATAGGTAAGCTAGAATAACAAATAAAGTGTCGAATTTCATATCGTGAAGGTCCAGGAATCGGTTTCTCGTATTGGCAATAGTGTACGAGTGCTACTTTTAAGATGGCGGCATATATAAGCACCGAAACAAAAATATGAGCTGAGATATACATATTCATGTGTTTTGGCCCAATATTGGCCGCCATCTTGGAGAGTAACACTCGCGCACTATTGTCGCTCTGCGAAACCGATTCCTAGACCTTTAAAATATAAAATTTGACACTTCATTCGTTATTGTAGCTTTCCTGTGAGCCAAAATATAATTAGTTTTTTGTTTTGGCAGACATATTGGCCGCCATATTGGATAGTAACAACCCCACACTACTACCACTAAGGGAATTCGATTTCTTGACCTGGGAATTATTGAAATCGACACTTCATTTGTCATTGTAGCTTACCTGTGAGCTGAGATATGCATATTTTTGTGTTTGGGCGGCCATATTGGCCGCCATCTTGGATAGCAGTAATCCCACACTATAAATTGCCCCTAGAAGAAACCGATTCCTTGTCCTCGAAAATATTGAAATCGACACTTCATTTGTCATTGAATCTTACCTGTGAGCTGAGATATGCATATTTTTGTGTTTGGGCGGCCATATTGTCCGCCATCTTGGATTGTAGTAATCCCACACTTTTGCCACTACGAGAAATCGATTCCTTGACCTTGGAACTATTGAAATCGATACTTCGTTTCTTATTGTACCTTATCTGTGAGCTGAGATATTAAAAAAAGTCATTGGGGTAAAAAATTACCCCACATCGTCCTTAACGTAGCGTAAAATGTGGCCGTCCTACGAAGGTTTAGCAAGCCCTGAGGCAGCCATGGGTATCCTCTACATAATTATGAAGGTGAATGGCCAGTCCTCTCCCTCGCCGTCTCATATTCCATCGACAGTGTAGGTCATTCTAGGCTACTCACCATTATAGCTGAGTTGGCTAGGGCTGCGGGTAGAGCAGAAATATCGAACCAAATTTCAGCCATGGCGGGGTTTGAACCCCAACCTCTCGATTGACAGTCCAGCACACTAGCCACCATAATTATTATCGAGCACCCCCTCCGTTCTTAATTAATTGCATTTAAAATCGTCTAGACTAGCGTATATATACCGCCTCTGATCAGCTTCTTTTGAATCGGTTCTGCGCATATCAACGACTACGTGAGACACGTTATCAGATTTCAACTTGTTTAACTCGGCGCTTAATTTGCGGTCTGTGACGATCGGTTTTGCATAATGTGAGTGAGGTTCCTCATTCTCATAATGCAATGAGCACAACCACCGAACTTTGAACACAAACCATATCAACTGCCTGCTTTTGGGGTTCTATTTTATGCGCGCGGATAGCTCTGTGCATGCGTAATTTGGTTAATTTGTTGTTCTAAATTAACTGAAAATGAGTATGATCTAATTCTACGGCGTTTCTTTCTTAATCACAAGCTGCACATTTCTAATGCGCTACTCGAAAGCTACACGCAGGGCACCAGCTTATTCACAAGCGTTGAGTCGTGGCAGAGAGGTTGTCCAGTGATAGCCAGAGGGAGATCCGAGTCCAGTTGCCAGAGAAGCCAGAGAGAGAAGAGGAAGAGGAGCTGCTAAGGCAGGTTTCGTAGAGGACGAGACAGATAGGAAAGCGGAGGATTATCATAATGCACAAGCCATAAGTCGATGGTCGATTCTAGCTATAATCGTAGTGAAGATAGAATTATGTCAAAGAAGAAACCACAAATTATCATTATTATTCAATAATGAGAGTTTTGAAGCACTTGTGTTTAATGTTACAAGGCAAACAACAGAGGGCGCTTCAGAGTCAGGCCCGAAATATTCTGCTTAATCGCTTAACGTGTCATTACATTTAGCCTACAACTTGAGACTCGTTCAAATTGCTTATCCACAGCCGGATACTTCTCAGTCTTACATCAGACCGATCTCATGGATATTTAACTTATTCCGCCTTTGATCTTGGTTCACTTTCTATTGTATGTTTCTAGACTCTTTTAAAGCCTAACCCTAAAAGCGCTAAAAACATGGCTGTACGAGGGATCTGAACAGTTAGGAAAGTAACTTGAGCAGAGTGTAAAGGGTCAGCTAGCTGGAAGATTGTTCCAAAGGGTTCCGCGACAACTCGTCTACATACTTTTCGTCTACGACACTTCGTCTACAGACATTTCGTCTACAAGTGTATCTGTATCCATTACGGCTAATCAACAGAGGCCGCTTTCTTATAGTTTCGCTAAAACGTGCTATAGGCCTATATATATTTCTCAGGAATCCAGCTTCTAATTACTGAAAAGATTATTTTCATCAATCGAGCTTCTATTGAATTGAAACTTAGTTTCATCAATGCTTCCAGCTTGGTATCCAGCTTCTATTTACGGGGAAAATGATTTCGATCAATTCAGCTTCTATTTCAACGCAGGAATGTTTTCATCAATCCCACTTCCATTTAGGGAAACAGTTTATTTCATCAATCCAGCTTCCATTTTAAAGTGACAACATCAAATAACTTTGTAGACGAAATGTCGGTAGACGAAATGTCGGTAGACGAAGTATCGTAGACGAAAAGTATGTAGACGAATTGTTGTGACACCGTTCCAAAGGCACGGGCCAACGCGTGAAAGTGAATTGTGCACTCGTGTTAACGGAGGAACCAGAAGCTCTCTACGAGCGCAAGAATGAGGCGACTTGCAAACTGACTGAGCTGAATTACTTGAGGAATAGAGCATTTTTGGAATAACCGTTGAAGTCATTTAATAAATTTTGATTGTTGTCTTTGTCTGACATTTAGTGGTTTGGTAACCTCGTAACGCTTTCCTGGTGGGATGATCTCTGGCTTAACGAAGGTTTTGCCTCCTACTTCGAATACGTTGGAATGGACCACGCCGAACCAACATGGAAAATTGTAAGAACGAAGAGATATTTCAGTTGCGCGTATAGAAATTTACTACACTCTGACAAAGTCCACATACAACTCCCTCCCGTACGCATGACCATGACCCCAGCCGACAGCCTACTGCGCAAAAACGTTTATTGTTAGGACGCGATATATCTTCTAGCTGTGTTTATTTTATGTATGCACACCGAAATGCGATTAGCAATTGGTTGACAAGGAATAACCTCACTTAGAAATATCCACTCTACCTTCTCCTAATATTACCTGTTCCAGATTGCTTATCGACCATTGCCTGCCTCTCTGTACTAGTGGACTGATCTAGATTTTGAGCAGATTAAGACTTCTGGTGCGCCATCTGTTGACACCTTCTGCATTAGACATAGAAGCTACTCATTTATCTATAGACAGGTTAGTCATCTGACCGAGAGCGCGAAGAAGTATAGAGGCAAATTGGCAAGAACGACAAAGGACCGTATTGTAATCTTAAGGTGAGCACTGAGCATAATGCGATGTGATTGAAATGATCAAACTCTCGTAACGAGTGAAACTGATAATGGCTAAGCAATTGAAATGTTGGAACCATTGAGATGTCGATTAATTGAATTACAGTGATCTCGAATCAGAGATGGTAAAGAATTGAAACGGTAATTCAATCCAAAATGAGAAGATCTTGAAATGGTAACACAATTGAAACGGTTAAACAATTGGAAAGGTAAACCAATTGAAATGGCAACACAATAATTGAAGCGGTAAAACACTTGAAAAGCTAAAACAATTGAAACGGCGAAGCAATGTTTAAACACGAAGACGGTGAATCAGTTATCGTCCAGTTCCAGTTTGTTTCTTCTGCGACAGATGGATCACCTTCTGACGGATGACATCCACAGCGTCATGTCCTTGGATTCGCTCAGTACCTCTCATCCAATCCACTATCCAATCCAGTCGACTGGCGCTATTGCATCCATATTCGACTCCATCACCTACTCAAAGGTCAGCCGTTCGCCAAATCGTAAAGTAGGCAGGAACAAAAATGAGCATATCGAGTCTTCTCTCGACTCCTTATTTTGTTCTACTTACTGTAATTTTATTTGGTTAACTTTTACCTTATTTTTTTATTGTTTTCGTTGTATCGCGATTGTTCATTGGCAAAAGTGCTATGAAAAACGATTGTTAGATAAGCGTTGATTAAGAAATGAGTTTCTCTTTGTCTCCAACATTTGCAAATTCAACAGTAAATGCATATTCAACAGATGTTCATCCGCTCCTGAACCTCAGAGATTGCACCATGAGAGCAACCTCTTTCGATCAGATAGACCTAATGATCGTTTTGCTTTTGCTGTTGTTCAGGGAGCTTCGGTCATCAGAATGATGCAAAATTTTCTCGGGGAAGAAACATTTCGCTCTGGCCTCACGGTGAGAAATTTTGACTCTATCTTAACTGTTGTCCTTGTATCTGAGATCTAATGATCCACAACTTTTAATGCGATATTCCCACTTGTCCACGCAACTGAAACCAATTATTCACAACTTTTAGTGCGAAATTTCCACTTGTCCACGCAACTGAAACTAATTATTCACAACTTTTAGTGCGAAATTTCCACTTGTCCACGCAACTGAAACTAATTATTCACAACTTTTAATCGAAATTTCCACTTGTCCACGCAACTGAGAACTAATATTCCACCACTTTAATGCGGAGCTTGAATCGAGAGTGGGAAGTATCATGAAGAAACTCCCTTGAGAAGACTTAGCATCTAGGTAGGTTGGTTAAACTGTCCGTTGGTTTTGTTTGGTTAAATTGACCACTGTATGGCTCATCCCGAAGTTGATTAACATGGAGTATGGTCGACGCGAAGGGATATTGACCCTGAGATCGGTTTACCATGGAGAATAGCTACCATGGAAGTTGACTGACACTGTGGTTGGTTGATCTTTAGGTTGATTTCCAAGGAAAATAGTTCACCTGAAGGCTGTTGGTTGGTATTGGCTAAATTCGAGGATTGTTGACCCTGTTTGACCCGAAATTTCGTTGACGTGAGGCAGCGTGTAGTATAACTTCTGATCTTTACTTGTAGCTCTACCTGAATCGACACAGCTATTCGAACGCCAATCACGAACAATTGTGGGCTGCACTGTCAGAGGTTCGTTACAATCACCACAGGGTTTTCATTTCAAGACCAGCCACTTACAGATTAAACTAATCCACCGATCCCAACTTTCTCATGTCCAAGCCACTTAATAAACAATTTCAGGTATAGCTAAGTATGGTAAATTGGGTATGCATATACCCATTAATATGTGCACATAATATAACTGCGTGTATGCGCGTGTGAGCGCCGCGCCACGTACCCGTGAGTGTGTGTGTGTATATAATATTATGTATTTTATATGTTACCTTCCCAATACTGTAAATCTAAGAAATGCCCAGCATAACAGCTCCTGTCTCTCTCTCTAAGTCTCTCTGTCTCTCCAAGTATTCTTATAATAATATTATCAGGATTATCATGTGCGTGTACTAAACTAAGTAAAGATGTAAGAATTAGGCTTATACATGCATATGCAGTAGACACGTCGCATGAGTTACTTTTAAGTAACCTGTTACAAATTACGATAACGGCTAGCTCTTATCAAATTGTATACTTTGTGGTATTTTCTAATTGGATATTTTACGTAGGTTTTCGTAAAAACGTAGGCCTATCTTACATTCGCCTACGATGGCAGATGAAGCGGAGTCTTGAGTCACTGCAATCGAAGTTGGACACCAAGATTATGCTGCCACCTATCGAATGTTTTGACACTACTTTCGACATTCGCTTATACTTACTCTAATGCTGTCTCTCTATCCCTGTCCCCTCAAACATTATTACATTCTCATTGAAATTTACTAATCCTCATCGTTGAGGATTTGTGGAATTGATGATTTACATCAATTATTGGTCTGTCTCTGTCTCTCTGCCTCCCTGTCTAACTCTATCTCTATCTCTAACTCTGTTTCTCTATCTCTGTCCCCTCTCTGTCTGTCACACTATCTCTGTCTCTGTGTCTCTGTCTGTCTGTCTCTGTCTATCTGTCTTTGTTGCTGTCTCTGTCTGTCTGTCTGTCTGTCTCTGTCTCTGTCTGTCTCTGTCTCTGTCTCTGTCTCTGTCTCTGTCTCTGTCTCTGTCTCTGTCTCTGTCTCTGTCTGTCTGTCTGTCTGTCTGTCTGTCTGTCTCTCTCTCTCTCTCTCTCTCTCTCTCTCTCTATTTCTGTCTTTGTCTATCTGTTTTTGTTTCTCTGTATCTCTCTGTATGTATATTATATATAATAATATTTGTTATGCTCATTAGTCTTTGCTTGTCTCGTTTGCATATCAGTCATTTAAGTTTTGTGTGTTTTGCTGTATTTACAGGTGATGTGATTAATTTCTGGCCAGTTTTATGCAACACAAATAAGTTTTATGCAACACAAATAAGGATCCTGAGTGGCCGAGTGGGCTGGTGCTCGCTCGTCACGCCGGCGCCCCGGGTTCGCTTCCCGGTCGGGTCGGTTTATCAGAGATTAATTTCTCGGATCTTTACTGCGGGTGGCTCGGTCGCATTATAAACGTGGAGTACAATACAACACACAACACAACACAATATACTGGGGCGCGGTGGTTTGGGGGTATGTTCGGTGCCTTGCAGCTGGAGGGTTGCGGGTTCGAATCCACCTCAAGCCGCTGCGTAGGGACCCTGGGCAAGTCCTTCACTCGCAATTGCTCATGCGCTTCGGCGTGAAACTCCGACTACAGCAGTAGTCGGGAGCGCCTCTGAATGGGAAATCTGGTTGAGGCGCTATAACAAGTGTTCAAATACAATACAATACAATACAATACAATATATCTGGTCTCCTGGCTTTACATGGCATCTTTGACCAACCCCCTTACTTGACGCAGCAGTAGCACCCATAAATTATCTGAACCCCTGCGCTAAACATTTAAGTCTCTCCGTTGATTTTCAAGTTGAGGATTGCCTTTTTCAAACTGATGATTTATGTCTAAAAAATTACATTAAATTTTGGCTTATGAAATATAAAACGTTGTCTCCAGAGGTTTTCGGTCCATAAAAGTCAGGATTCGACGCCGAATTCTCCTATTTTTATCCATCTAGTTTAACTTACGGAAATCTTGAATACTTGAACGCACGGCCACAGGCTAAAAAGTCAAATCTTGCGACGACTAATTCGATCACTTACAATCATTCAATCGTCCTGAAACTTGGCAGATAGACTCGTCCTCGCAGACACTTCATTCTATTAAAATTTCAGCTCCCCCCAAAAAGGCTAGCTTATAGAATCGGGGACTCAACTTTTAGAATCGGGGAATCACCTTTCCCATCGATATCTATATTTAGAACGTTCTAAATATAGATATCGGGCGCGACGTAAAATGAACGCGGACTATATATTTGTAGAGGTGACTGCTTCATAAGACGGATTATAGGATACTAGATGGATATAGTAAAAAACTTTGTTTTTACTATTGGCTGTATTTTTCTCCGTTTCTTTTCTTGTTTTTCGCGTGCTTGTTTACCCGATGTCGTGTATACGAGTCGAAATTAATAAAAATATTTACAGCGAGTTATTTGACACTACTTTCAACCGAACGCATTCCATAGCCGTATGTTAACAACAGACATCTCGAATCTACAGACAAGTGTAGAAGCGTGTAGTAGTCGAAAAATGTTTATTAATCAAACACAATCTCTCTGACCTATGACCTTTGGAATAGTGCCACGGGCATAGCCAGGAAAAAATTTCGGGGGTGGGGTGGGGGGGGTTAAGATTTCGGAGGTTTCCATTGGAGAGGGTCTGGTCGATCGTAGTGTAATGTATTCAGGTCGGGAGTACCTCTGGTGAGTTTTCTTGATGATGCGCTATATAAATGAGCCGTTATAATTCCAGTTGCAATTGCATGCTTACTTACAACTCTCCAACTTGCATACATGCTTACTTAAATACTAGCTTATTTACATGCATACATACATGCTTGCTTCTTTAGTTGCTTACTTTCCTTCTTTTGCAATAAATGTTTTTACAAAACCTTCGTCAGTAGAGTAACTAACTGTGGATATCAATAGTTATATAAACGTTAACACCCTACGCTCTATGCAACCGAGCGTTCAACATAGACACATTAGTGCCTGCTCTAATGCAGACATTGTTTCTGTGAGAGTCTATAGCCACCTGTGTGGTCTCGTTAGAGAGCTTAGGATAGAATTCGTCCGGGGGGCGGGGGACTCGTTTAACAGCCAGACGGTGTTGATTTTTATCTGTCAGATGCCTGAGGCTTTGTATTAAGACATCATTAATTATTCAACGAGTTCATCTGATTGGCTTAATCTGGTCATACCTAAATCATGAACTGTTTTTGGTGAGCGAGCTATTTTAGGTTGCTGTACCTACTTTTTGGATCTCTCTCTCCCTCTCTGCCTTTCCCTCTTTGTCTCTTTTTCTGTGTGTGTGTGTGTGTGTGTGTGTGTGTGTGTGCGCGCGCGTGCGCGTGTGGGAGGTGTTTGTCTTACCTAAATCAAGAACTGTTCTTGGTAAACGAGCTATTTTAGGTTGCTGGAATACTTTTTGGATCTCTGTCTGTCTGTCTGTCTGTCTCTCCGTCTCTGTCTGTCTCTCTCTGTCTCTGTCTGTCTCTCTCTCTCTCTCTCTCTCTCTCTCTCTCTCTCTCTGTCAGTGTGTGTGTGGGTGTGGTGGGGTGTGCGTCTATCCGCTCTGCTCAGTCGCTTGTGTCACTTCGTTCTCAACTTAAAGCTTGCCACTTTCGAATTGCTTATGCTCCCTTGGCTGCTCTCTGTCTGTCTCAGCCGATCAAGCTTCTGGAAATTGACCTGATTACGGCTTCGTTTTGGAGCGTCATCGATTGGTGTCTCGAGCACTAGACACCCGTGCAATAGAAGTTACTAATAAATATTAACTATTATCAATCACAAAGACGACAGAATAATATATCCAGACAATTAAACGTTATCATTTCACTGTTGATTCCTCGCATACATACAGTGTGAGTGGAAATAAAACGACCCCTATGGCAGCCATTTGTAGATTTTATATGATAGATGTAAGGGGCTTCCAGTGGTTTTTAAAGGTGACCATAACGGTAACGGATTTTTTTATCTTGGACGGTCACCCGTGTAATATGACGTCGTTGTGACTGTTTTTTGAGGAAGTTTTCTACAGCATAATGATGTTCAGCGAGAATAAGTCAGAGCCGAAGCCGAAAAAAGTCAATTGGGCACAGATAATAGCTTAAGACGTCAAATGCAATTGCTAAGTTGACTGTTTTCCAAATTTAATTAAAAACTCAATTGCAATTAATTTTAAATAAAATAGTATGATTTTAGAAGGGGTCGCGTTTTTCCGCTCACAGTATACGAATGCTTCGTATTGTGTTCGGTTTTATGAAGACGAATGTTGTTCTGGCCTTTTCCAGTCCTATATCAAGTGTCTGCTGACGATTTCTAAGCGTCTTTTAAGGTTTCAATAGCAACGCGGACCAGATTTCCACGAATACGGCTTCCAGTGCCAAATTAGGCGGACTAACTCCCGGTTTCAGTTGAGGTAGCAATCTCCTCCTTCTCCTACCCTTCTTCTTCCTCCCCTGTTATCTTCTTGTTGACACTCACCTGATGATAATTCGGTCAAATACCTCGGTTGTGCTTAAATCAGATATATCAGATGCGAAGTCAAACGAAGCCAATCGTCCAACGTCAACAAAGATCTCGCGTTTCAAAATGAAAACATGAAATTTCAAACAGCTCTTCGGGAAATTCTTAACCCTATTTGATCTTTTAAATAGTCTAATTACAGCTCCATCAGATAATGTATTAGTAGCCTTTTTCGAATAAATGAACCCTATAATATATAATTATATATATACATATATATACACACATACATACATATAAATAATGTTATAGTTTACATCAATTAGCAAAGCAAAGCACAGCAAACTAGAAGATACACCAGTAGCGGGCCCACGCAGACACGTAGAGCCAGACCAACGGTTCCCGGTGACATGTCTCGCATTATATGTGTGACGTGCTCCACTGGTTTCCTGTTTCCCAGCGTATTGAATTTAGGATTTCGGTCTGGGTCTAGCTCAGTGTGTCTTTGTTTAGTCTGGCTCTTTGAGTTGCGCTATATAAATGTATATAATTACAATTGCAATTATAATAGTGACGCAGTAGAAGAAGCGATGACCTCTCTGCGTAAAATATCAACCTCTGTCACAGAGTGTTATTTTAGTTTTACTCTAGTTTTTATTTAGTTCGGTATCAATCATTTCAGTTTAGTTCTAGTTTTAGTTTTATTTCTGATAATCATTTTAGTTTTAGTTTAGTTATTATTCATCAAATCTTTTTCGTTCTCGTTTTAGTTCGTTCACGAAATTAACACTGCTGGCCCTCAGCATCGTTTGACAGCAAGTGTGGTGAACAAGAGGCAGCTAGAAGGGAGGGGGTTAATTAAAGAGAAACTGAGCCATAAAATGAGTTGAAGTCCGAAGAGCCACCTTCCTCCAGTGGTGTCTGCCAATGGGGGTTGGGAGAAAGATCTCCCACGGCTGCCAGGAAATGGGAAGGGAGTTTACACACCCTTTGAATATAAACTGGGGGGGGTTGATTTCCGATAATATATAAATGGCCTGCAATATAATTCTCAGTGACTACTTCTGGGTCTCAGATATAAGTCGGTCAGAGGGGTTGTTGTTCTCCAATTCCCGGTGGGAGGTTCAGACGCCACTGTCGGGACTGCCACTGCCCTCCCCCACTCGCTTCTTTATAGAATTATTATAGAGAGGCAAGTGGGGTAGGGTGACAGTAATTTCTAAATGCGCGCAGTTAAAGAGCGTCGCAGCCGAAATTTCTACCACAATAAATTCTGGTATTTTCTATAGTTTTAGTTCAAGATTTCAATATCGTTCTCGTTTTTATTTCGTTCCACGTCAATTCTTTTTCGTTTTTATTTAGTTTCAGTTCACAACTTCTTTCTAGTTCTCGTTTTCGTTTTCGTGAACGATTGTCTAATCTTTTTCGTTCTCGTTTTCGTTTCGTTCACGAAATTAACACTGCTGAGGCTCTGTGTTTCTGGCACGCTATGTTGCAGCAATCTCGTTTGGATGGAAACGCAACGGACGTATCGAGACGAATGGATCCATGGATCAAACAAACCGGATATCCGGTCGTCAGAGTACAGGTGTCACGTGACAATCGGAACGCGACGATATTGTCTGTCTGCCAGTCTCGCTTTCTGAGGGACCAGAGCGGACAATCGGACCCCAAGACTCAGTAATTGTAACTGTATTTAGTAACTTTTATCGGGCTGTTTTTTTTCATGCGTCACTATTATATGGTCATGTCGACGAGAATTATACTAGGTTATAATGAGTAACTGATCGAAGCAGACTGTCGGTGGAAAGATGAGAAGTCGTGGGAGAGGACTGGCCACCAGTCGTCATAAGCCGAGGCTAAGGAAATGAAGTCGCTAACATTTCATACACGTGGCTACTTCAGAGCTAGCTTAAGGGATTGCTCTTCTTCTTTTTCATCATCATCATCACCCCCACCACCATCATCAGATTTTCTCATCGTCGTCGTCGTTATCATCATCAACTTCTTCTTCTGCTTGTTCTTCCTTTTTTTTCTTCCTCTTCTTCATCACCTTCTTATACTTCTTTTTTCATCTTCTTTTTCTTCCTCTTCTTCTTCATGTCGACGAGTTCCTACTTGTCAGAAGGGACATTATCATCCTTACGTCGGGTGTAAAAAAACTGATGGCATCGTTCAATGTTTAATGATGTTTTGTCTTAAGGCTGATTTGGCCAATTCCATTCACCTATGTTCTGTCGACGAACGCGAATTGGATGAACGCACAGATCAGATGGATTGACACCAAACACGGTATATGGCGTTCACTGATTGATTGATTGATTAATTGATTGATGGAATGATTAATCGATTGAATTGAAATGATTGATTATTGATTGATTGAATTGAATTGGTTGACAGATCATTATTATCATTCAATTGATTGGATTTAAATTATTGATTAAAGATTCATTGCCTAACTGAATGATTAAATTGATTGATTGATTGATTGTTTAAGTGCTGATTGATTAGCGGGTCGATGGATCGATCAATGGATTATTGATTGTTTTGAATGGTTTTTTAATCGATTGATTGTGATTACTATTGATTTTATTAATTTTATTAATTACTATTTATATTGGTTCACCCTACGAGAGGCGCTTTACAAATACTTAAATACGATACGATACGATACGATATACTAACATCTACCATATTATTCTGATAATTATTATCATTATGGCCTAATCAAATTTATATCTGGCTTGATACTTGATAATAAGTAATAATTTTGATAAGTCTATGAATTACAATTTATAAATTCGCACAAAACGCGTATGTATTTGGGAAAGATGAGACTCGTATCAGAGACTAAAAGAAATCTTTTGTCAGTTATTTTGCAGTATAATAATATTATACTTTCTGGTTAAAGTGGATGTTGTGTTGGACGATGCTGTGACTCACATGGTGTCGTGGAATGTCTCTGAGTCTTGGGTCATCGGAAACATTGGTCAGTATGGATACTATCGGGTCAACTACAACATCGACAATTGGATTAATCTCATCCGCCAGATGAACAGTAACCATGCACTCGGTCAGTTCTACCATTAATTATCTACAAAACTATAGCTGTATGCTGACCCAGTGCCTGGTCACTTCAATGCATGTGATATGTCTACTTTAGAATACTGACCAATCGGTTACTTATATCCATTATTTTAATTTAATTGTAATTAAAAACTACAATCGCGTTGGTATCTAAAAAACAAGACATCACGCAGCAACACAACAAATCCGTAATCAGGTCAGCGTACTGAAGATAAGATCAGTCTCCTAAGACAGAGATGCAGCCTATCATGGTGGATAAGCAATTTGAAAGAGGTAAGTTTTAAGTTGAGAAGAAAATAACACGAGAGCGACTGAACAAAAGAGACAGAAACAGGAAGAGTAACTCCTAGATCCAGGTCCAAACACTGAAAAGAGCTCGTTCACCAAGAACAGTTCTATAGTTGAAGTTACTGCCAGAGTAAGATAACCTGGTTGAATGCTGATTAAGTCCGATGAATAAGGACTGATTATCTCAGACGTAATCAAACTACGCCACTACCATAACTGTGGTAGCGCCAGCCTAAAGCCTGGAGAAAGGAGGAGGTTTATTATAACTATTATAAAAAAATTAATGATTTAGCTACGACACAATGTCGCCATTCGCCAAACAGTAACCAACCAACTGAAAAATTTTGACGAACTGAATACCAACCATTTCATCGTCAGTGGGCGCTAATTACGTTAAAACTTCTTGTTGTCTGTACAGTAGAACCTGTGGTGTATTTTAACAGGTAATTCCGGTGCAAAATCGAGCGCAGATTATCGACGACGCGTTTGAAGTCGGAAGGTACTGCTACGGAATATTATTTTCTCGGTGTCTTTAGTGTATCTGCTTGTCGCAAAATTGTGTTTGATCAGTAAACGTTTTTGAGAAGAGAAGTCGTACATCTTTCTCAATCTCGACTCTATGACCGCCGATCAATTCGTTTTTCAATTAACTGCTCGGATCAGGTCCTTCACCACCGCCGATAGGTAGGCCTACACTCTCGTGGACAACAATTCACGAATTCATATCCAACGTTGACAGATAGCATCATCTTCAGAGTGTCTATATCAAGCTGCTTTGTAAAGGTCAAGGGTGACAGTCTTCTTCACGTACCTCCATAGAAAGTTCTCATAGGCATGGTTCTAATGTTGAAGGATCCATTGGCTGAGGCGCAGATACGACCACAGTAATCTAAAGACCAGACACCTTTTTAGGTCAAGCCATGCGTTAGTAATCTGACAACTGAATGATGGAAGGCTTAGTTAGCACCACGAGACGTGTTACTCGCCGATCTAATAGGCTTAACGTTGCATCACTTCACCGTAACCGCCAAAGTCGTATCATCAAAGCAAAACTAAAGACCTTGATCATCCTATAAGATCCAATCAGTGAGTCGATCAATCAGTCGAAATTTATATAGCGCCCTTCGAGACCTCTACTAAGAGGCGCTCCAGATCCAGGTCATGTGGAAAAAAGCCGTCTTAAGGAGCTGATAGGACGTTGAAGGAAGGCCCGGTGGATGGAACGGGCCTCACGTGGAAGCCTGTTTCACGTCACTGGGCCAACAACGGAGTAATCCAGACGTTCAGGTCTCTCATTCAAGACTTAAAAGCAAAGGAATAAAGTCAGTCTTTTAAAGTAATTACGGAATCGCACCGAATTCCCCGGAACACCTTCCCAGGATTTGACGTTGAAAGTCGGAAGTAAATGCAATGCTGAGCATAAAATTAAATTCCGACACGTTTTGCACTCGTAACATCGGAACGGAAAAGTCAAATAATGAGCTGACCTTAATAAGGTTGTCATCAGATTTGACCTCAAAGTCGCTGAACGTAGACGTGGGAAGGAATGAGTTCCAAACTGTATAATGCACAAGGCATCGATGGCATAACTGAAAAGAATGGAAAGACTGCGAGCACGTGAAATCGTGTTATGCCATGGTAATGCTACCCGTTACTATTCTGCTATTTTCTGTACTGTTTTATACTTGATGCGCTATGCTACGCTCTGTTACTATTCTGCGTTAGACACCGGCAATAGAGAGTGACATGGGAAATTTCCCACGGGAAACCGCGGTTATCGCGGTAAATCCCGCGGTAATGGGGACAACAAGTGCGGTTATACCGCGGTAGTGGGTTTACTCTCGCGGTAATACCGCAGTAATGGGGAATGAGCCGGCAATAAACCTAGGTGATGTAAAGAACTTGAGAACTGATGAGGAGATTATCTTATCTCCTAAAGCCTACTAGTCAGAAATGGTCACGACTTGGTTAATGCAAATTGTGGATAAGATAATTACAGGCTAATGCAGTCAGCACTAAAAAATAGCTTTGTAAGCTAAAAATGTATTTGTTAAATTTAAATTGGTGTACATTTTTTGCGGGGAATGTGATGTCCTGCGGGGTGGGGTGGGGATGGGGAGAAAACCTGCGGGATAAGGCGGGGATGTGGACAAACCATGCGGGGATGGGGTGGGGATGGGGAAGACTTACTTGTTGCGGAAGACTTACTTGTTGCGGGGCGGGGATAGGAACGAGATTGTCTCCCCGTGTCACTCTCAAGCCGGCAGTTAGGCCTACTAATCATAATTACAGATTTTCTCCTAATACCATGATATCGATCAACAGATTTTCTTTGTACATACTAAGATAACGATCAATGATGTCTTTGAACGGTCTGTAGAGCGGGACTCGTGGACCAGTTGATCGGAATGCAAATGACGGAGTACCTGGATCGAGAAAGGGAGTACGTTGTCTGGTTGACGGCCATCTCAAACATTCAGTACATCAGTACGATGCTCGACAGATCACCTGGATACGGACACCTCGAGGTTAGAAAACTACTCAGTCTGCAGTATATAGCAGAGTTTTCTCGGTTCCTCCTTCTAAGGTGAAGCATGATGAGCAAAAGGAGGAGGAGAGGACGAGAAGGGGAAAATAAAAAGAATAAGAAGAAAACTAGAAGGAAGTAGATCCAGAAGAAGAAAAAGGAAAAAACATTTTCAATACGGTGCCATCTTAGGCAACCATGGACTTATGTGCAGAGCCTCCTCTAGGTCCTTGATCGGCGCTGAAGAAGCGCTCAAACATTGTGATAGTGGCTATTTATAGGTCAATGTGTTAGACTAGACTTGTATGTGTTGTGTCTTGTGTGTGTCCTTAGGGATACATCCTGAAGAAATTGATTCCTGTCTATGATCGAATCGGTTGGGAAGTCAGTTCAAATGACTCATCGGATGGGAGGTGAGACGATTATGCATTTCTCAGACTATCGCTATGGTGGATTTTCGATTACTCTTCCAACTTAAATCTAATAGTTATGAGTCAGAGTGACTCGATAGGCGTTGCCATATCTGAGACCTTTATAATGAGCATAACATAATGTCTAAAGATGAATTTTGAAAATCAAACTGTGTTACAGAGAGTATAATTATTCTTTAGATAAAATAAGTTCATTGATTCGTTATTCGCAGCATAACCTAACGATTCATTGTTGCATGGAGTCTAACTTGGGCTTCGTTACCATAATAATTGCTTGGCTAAGTGGTTGGAGTTATTTTGAAAGGTATTTGGTGTGATTTTGCGAGGTTTTGAGCTATTTCGAAGTGTTCTGGGTATTATTTGTGAAAGGTTCTTGGTGCTACTTTGAAGCGTTCTTGTTGTTATTTTTTGAAAGGTTGCTGAGATCAACAGTTCTGCAGTCGTCCTGCTTCTATGGTCACCGACCTTGCCTAACAAAGGCCGCGGAATTGTTCAGAGATTGGATGGATTCCAACAAAAGGTTAGAAATTGACACAATCTGGGATTTCTGTTGACGTTTGATACTGTCAATCTGTAGAATATTGTTATAGAGGTGTAGAACTGTCTTCTTCTGCTTCTTCACCAATAGCCTACAGTTTAATAGCCATTGTTAATTATACTGATGAGCTGTATTATGCCATGCAAACGGTGCGAACTAATCAGAGTAATTCCTCACCTCTTATAAGTGTGGTATTAAGTGAGAGTGGAAGAGCGGATCTATTGTAGCCTACATTGTATTTGTAGGCCCTATATAATTCCGAATTGTCGTCAAAGGCCTGTGATGTCATATTATGACGACATTAAACTCTGGAATAACAAAGGGACCTGTGAGAACTGTTCAGCATAACTTATGTTGAGTTCAACAGCCTTCGTTGCCATAAGATGCTGTTAAACTCTTGATCCTTCCGTCCAATCGCCTTTGAATTCCTTCATTGATTTTATGTGTACGGTAACGTTGAAGTTAAAATCTGTCTTTGAACGATGGAATAATAGCTAACAATCCGCCCTTTGTTAAATCCGCAACTGTCTTAAACGCATGTGGTACCAGTTCGATGCCTGGATTCAGAAAAAGGCCACACTAATCAGCTTTACAATGATGATGGTGATGATGATTATGATGATAATGATGATGATGATGATGATGATGATGATGATGATGATGATGATGATGATGATGATGATGATGATGATGATGATGATGATGATCATGATGATGATGATCATGATGATGATAACAGTGGTGTGTTGTTGTGTCGTAGTGTACCTGGTGACCTGAAGCAGACCGTCTACTGCAATGGGATCCGAGAGGGAGGTCGAGTGGAGTGGGACTTTGCCTTCAAGACGTACAGTCTGAGCGAGGCAGCCGATGAACAGAGGCGACTCATCTATGCTCTGTCCTGCTCCAGGACGCCTTGGATTCTCAGAAGGTAACCTATGACCTCCCATCTATTATCGCCTCTGACCTGTTATGTCCTCTGACCTTTCAACTCTGGACTCTGACCTGTGCGCCACACGTCTTGGCGAAGGAGACGCTTTCAAATGCACTTTTCGAATGACGGACTGGAGTAAATTAAAGGAAGGTGAATGGATTGGAATGGAGTCAAATGGATTGGAATGGAGTAGACTTCAATGGAGTGGAATGGAGGGGAATTGAGTGGAATGAAATGGAATTAAATGCATTGGAATGAAATGGAACTGGCAGCATTGGCTTGGAATGAACAGATGTGGAATGGACTGAAATTAAAACTGAATGGAATTGATGGAACTGGAAAATATTTGGGTGGAATGTAATTTAATTGAGTGGAGTGAAGCGGACTAAAACAGAATGAAACGAATTGTAGTGGATTAGAGTGATGGAATAGCATTCACTGGGTTCACGTTGTCTTAAATGAAGTGCAATGAAATGGAGTGGAGTCGTGTGGAATGAAATCGAGTGAAACGTCATGGAATAAAGCAGGAAAGTGGTGGAATAAAATTCTTTGGAGTGGAGTAGATGGAGTGCGATGGAGTTACGTCGAAATGCTGTGGGCGAAAAAACAAACCAAAAGAAAACTAGTGCTGGACGCAGCTGCCAGCCTTCTCCAAACCAACAATATAAACAACATGGCTTTGATCTGTTGTATAATTGTTATTCAACGTATTCTCACATCAAAGACCTTAATCGGCCAATCTCTCTCGAATCTTTTACCACGCGACTTAAGACGTAGTTTACGGCTGTCATCAACGGGGTTACGTCTTTCGTTTGAAATTAATTACATTTCTCGATGGAATCCCCTGAAGTGTCTGGCTGTCTCCTCTGCTGTTATGTGTGTTGCGTGACCACGGCAGAGGAAGACGCAGGTAACGACGTATGCTGCAGTTTCCCATGCTGGGCTGCTGTAACGATACTCTTGAAGTTCAAGACAGACAGATAGTCAGAAATACAGACACAGACGGACAAGCAGACAGGAACAGAGACAACAAACATACAGACAGATAGATCGATTGACAGATAGCTAGATAGACATTAAGCAGACAGAAAAAAAGACAGACAGACAAACAAGCAGACATAATACAAACCGAGAGATAGAGTGATAAATAGACCGACACTGGAAGGCAATGAGATAGATAGACAGATGGACAGACAGGCAGAAAAACA